>JBBHAA010001354.1:600000-1027500 GCA_037953035.1 Aquarana catesbeiana | reverse complement strand
TGTCCCCGCTGTCCTCTTCTACCTGCTGGGACTGTCCCCGCTGTCCTCTTCTTCCTGCTGGGACTGTCCCCGCTGTCCTCTTCTACCTGCTGGGACTGTCCCCGCTGTCCTCTTCTACCTGCTGGGACTGTCCCCGCTGTCCTCTTCTTCCTGCTGGGACTGTCCCCGCTGTCCTCTTCTACCTGCTGGGACTGTCCCCGCTGTCCTCTTCTACCTGCTGAGACTGTCCCCGCTGTCCTCTTCTACCTGCTGGGACTGTCCCCGCTGTCCTCTTCTACCTGCTGAGACTGTCCCCGCTGTCCTCTTCTACCTGCTGGGACTGTCCCCGATGTCCTCTTCTACCTGCTGGGACTGTCCCCGCTGTCCTCTTCTACCTGCTGGGACTGTCCCCGCTGTCCTCTTCTACCTGCTGGGACTGTCCCCGATGTCCTCTTCTACCTGCTGGGACTGTCCCCGCTGTCCTCTTCTTCCTGCTGGGACTGTCCCCGCTGTCCTCTTCTACCTGCTGGGACTGTCCCCGCTGTCCTCTTCTACCTGCTGGGACTGTCCCCGCTGTCCTCTTCTTCCTGCTGGGACTGTCCCCGCTGTCCTCTTCTACCTGCTGGGACTGTCCCCGCTGTCCTCTTCTACCTGCTGAGACTGTCCCCGCTGTCCTCTTCTACCTGCTGGGACTGTCCCCGCTGTCCTCTTCTACCTGCTGAGACTGTCCCCGCTGTCCTCTTCTACCTGCTGGGACTGTCCCCGCTGTCCTCTTCTACCTGCTGGGACTGTCCCCGCTGTCCTCTTCTACCTGCTGGGACTGTCCCCGCTGTCCTCTTCTACCTGCTGGGACTGTCCCCGATGTCCTCTTCTACCTGCTGGGACTGTCCCCGATGTCCTCTTCATCCTGCTGGGACTGTCCCCGCTGTCCTCTTCTACCTGCTGAGACTGTCCCCGCTGTCCTCTTCTACCTGCTGGGACTGTCCCCGCTGTCCTCTTCTACCTGCTGGGACTGTCCCCGCTGTCCTCTTCTACCTGCTGGGACTGTCCCCGATGTCCTCTTCTACCTGCTGGGACTGTCCCCGCTGTCCTCTTCTACCTGCTGGGACTGTCCCCGATGTCCTCTTCATCCTGCTGGGACTGTCCCCGCTGTCCTCTTCTACCTGCTGGGACTGTCCCCGCTGTCCTCTTCTACCTGCTGGGACTGTCCCCGCTGTCCTCTTCTACCTGCTGGGACTGTCCCCGATGTCCTCTTCTACCTGCTGGGACTGTCCCCGCTGTCCTCTTCTACCTGCTGGGACTGTCCCCGCTGTCCTCTTCTACCTGCTGGGACTGTCCCCGCTGTCCTCTTCTACCTGCTGGGACTGTCCCCGCTGTCCTCTTCTACCTGCTGGGACTGTCCCCGATGTCCTCTTCTACCTGCTGGGACTGTCCCCGCTGTCCTCTTCTACCTGCTGGGACTGTCCCCGCTGTCCTCTTCTACCTGCTGGGACTGTCCCCGCTGTCCTCTTCTACCTGCTGGGACTGTCCCCGCTGTCCTCTTCTTCCTGCCGGCGACTGTCCCCGCTGTCCTCTTCTACCTGCTGGGACTGTCCCCGATGTCCTCTTCTACCTGCTGGGACTGTCCCCGCTGTCCTCTTCTTCCTGCTGGGACTGTCCCCGATGTCCTCTTCTACCTGCTGGGACTGTCCCCGCTGTCCTCTTCTACCTGCTGGGACTGTCCCCGCTGTCCTCTTCTTCCTGCTGGGACTGTCCCCGATGTCCTCTTCTTCCTGCTGGGACTGTCCCCGCTGTCCTCTTCTACCTGCTGGGACTGTCCCCGCTGTCCTCTTCTTCCTGCTGGGACTGTCCCCGCTGTCCTCTTCTTCCTGCTGGGACTGTCCCCGCTGTCCTCTTCTTCCTGCTGGGACTGTCCCCGCTGTCCTCTTCTACCTGCTGGGACTGTCCCCGCTGTCCTCTTCTTCCTGCCGGCGACTGTCCCCGCTGTCCTCTTCTACCTGCTGGGACTGTCCCCGATGTCCTCTTCTACCTGCTGGGACTGTCCCCGATGTCCTCTTCTACCTGCTGGGACTGTCCCCGCTGTCCTCTTCTACCTGCTGGGACTGTCCCCGCTGTCCTCTTCTACCTGCTGGGACTGTCCCCGATGTCCTCTTCTACCTGCTGGGACTGTCCCCGCTGTCCTCTTCTACCTGCTGAGACTGTCCCCGCTGTCCTCTTCTACCTGCTGGGACTGTCCCCGATGTCCTCTTCTACCTGCTGGGACTGTCCCCGCTGTCCTCTTCTACCTGCTGGGACTGTCCCCGCTGTCCTCTTCTACCTGCTGGGACTGTCCCCGCTGTCCTCTTCTTCCTGCTGGGACTGTCCCCGATGTCCTCTTCTACCTGCTGGGACTGTCCCCGCTGTCCTCTTCTACCTGCTGGGACTGTCCCCGCTGTCCTCTTCTACCTGCTGGGACTGTCCCCGCTGTCCTCTTCTTCCTGCCGGCGACTGTCCCCGCTGTCCTCTTCTACCTGCTGGGACTGTCCCCGATGTCCTCTTCTACCTGCTGGGACTGTCCCCGATGTCCTCTTCTACCTGCTGGGACTGTCCCCGCTGTCCTCTTCTTCCTGCTGGGACTGTCCCCGATGTCCTCTTCTACCTGCTGGGACTGTCCCCGCTGTCCTCTTCTACCTGCTGGGACTGTCCCCGCTGTCCTCTTCTTCCTGCTGGGACTGGCCCCGCTGTCCTCTTCTTCCTGCTGGGACTGTCCCCGCTGTCCTCTTCTACCTGCTGGGACTGTCCCCGCTGTCCTCTTCTTCCTGCTGGGACTGTCCCCGCTGTCCTCTTCTTCCTGCTGGGACTGGCCCCGCTGTCCTCTTCTTCCTGCTGGGACTGTCCCCGCTGTCCTCTTCTACCTGCTGGGACTGTCCCCGCTGTCCTCTTCTTCCTGCTGGGACTGTCCCCGCTGTCCTCTTCTACCTGCTGGGACTGTCCCCGCTGTCCTCTTCTACCTGCTGGGACTGTCCCCGCTGTCCTCTTCTTCCTGCTGTGACTGTCCTCGATATCCTCTTCTACCTGCTGGGACTGTCCCCGCTGTCCTCTTCTTCCTGCTGGGACTGTCCCCGATATCCTCTTCTACCTGCTGGGACTGTCCCCGCTGTCCTCTTCTACCTGCTGGGACTGTCCCCGATGTCCTCTTCTACCTGCTGGGACTGTCCCCGCTGTCCTCTTCTACCTGCTGGGACTGTCCCCGATATCCTCTTCTACCTGTTGGGACTGTCCCCGCTGTCCTCTTCTACCTGCTGGGACTGTCCCCGATGTCCTCTTCTACCTGCTGGGACTGTCCCCGCTGTCCTCTTCTTCCTGCTGGGACTGTCCCCGCTGTCCTCTTCTTCCTGCTGGGACTGTCCCCGCTGTCCTCTTCTTCCTCCTGGGACTGTCCCCGCTGTCCTCTTCTTCCTGCTGGGACTGTCCCCGATGTCCTCTTCTACCTGCTGGGACTGTCCCCGCTGTCCTCTTCTACCTGCTGGGACTGTCCCCGCTGTCCTCTTCTACCTGCTGGGACTGTCCCCGCTGTCCTCTTCTACCTGCTGGGACTGTCCCCGCTGTCCTCTTCTTCCTGCTGTGACTGTCCTCGATATCCTCTTCTACCTGCTGGGACTGTCCCCGCTGTCCTCTTCTACCTGCTGGGACTGTCCCCGCTGTCCTCTTCTACCTGCTGGGACTGTCCCCGATGTCCTCTTCTACCTGCTGGGACTGTCCCCGCTGTCCTCTTCTACCTGCTGGGACTGTCCCCGCTGTCCTCTTCTACCTGCTGGGACTGTCCCCGATATCCTCTTCTACCTGTTGGGACTGTCCCCGCTGTCCTCTTCTACCTGCTGGGACTGTCCCCGATGTCCTCTTCTACCTGCTGGGACTGTCCCCGCTGTCCTCTTCTTCCTGCTGGGACTGTCCCCGCTGTCCTCTTCTTCCTGCTGGGACTGTCCCCGCTGTCCTCTTCTTCCTCCTGGGACTGTCCCCGCTGTCCTCTTCTTCCTGCTGGGACTGTCCCCGATGTCCTCTTCTACCTGCTGGGACTGTCCCCGCTGTCCTCTTCTACCTGCTGGGACTGTCCCCGCTGTCCTCTTCTACCTGCTGGGACTGTCCCCGCTGTCCTCTTCTTCCTGCTGGGACTGTCCCCGCTGTCCTCTTCTTCCTGCTGGGACTGTCCCCGCTGTCCTCTTCTACCTGCTGGGACTGTCCCCGCTGTCCTCTTCTTCCTGCTGGGACTGTCCCCGCTGTCCTCTTCTTCCTGCTGGGACTGTCCCCGCTGTCCTCTTCTTCCTGCTGGGACTGTCCCCGCTGTCCTCTTCTACCTGCTGGGACTGTCCCCGATGTCCTCTTCTACCTGCTGGGACTGTCCCCGATGTCCTCTTCTACCTGCTGGGACTGTCCCCGCTGTCCTCTTCTACCTGCTGGGACTGTCCCCGCTGTCCTCTTCTTCCTGCTGGGACTGGCCCCGCTGTCCTCTTCTTCCTGCTGGGACTGTCCCCGATGTCCTCTTCTACCTGCTGGGACTGTCCCCGCTGTCCTCTTCTTCCTGCTGGGACTGTCCCCGCTGTCCTCTTCTTCCTGCTGGGACTGTCCCCGCTGTCCTCTTCTACCTGCTGGGACTGTCCCCGCTGTCCTCTTCTTCCTGCTGGGACTGGCCCCGCTGTCCTCTTCTTCCTGCTGGGACTGTCCCCGATGTCCTCTTCTACCTGCTGGGACTGTCCCCGCTGTCCTCTTCTTCCTGCTGGGACTGTCCCCGCTGTCCTCTTCTTCCTGCTGGGACTGGCCCCGCTGTCCTCTTCTTCCTGCTGGGACTGTCCCCGCTGTCCTCTTCTTCCTGCTGGGACTGTCCCCGCTGTCCTCTTCTACCTGCTGGGACTGTCCCCGCTGTCCTCTTCTTCCTGCCGGCGACTGTCCCCGCTGTCCTCTTCTTCCTGCTGGGACTGGCCCCGCTGTCCTCTTCTTCCTGCTGGGACTGTCCCCGCTGTCCTCTTCTTCCTGCTGGGACTGTCCCCGCTGTCCTCTTCTACCTGCTGGGACTGTCCCCGCTGTCCTCTTCTTCCTGCTGGGACTGGCCCCGCTGTCCTCTTCTTCCTGCTGGGACTGTCCCCGCTGTCCTCTTCTACCTGCTGGGACTGTCCCCGCTGTCCTCTTCTTCCTGCTGGGACTGTCCCCGCTGTCCTCTTCTACCTGCTGGGACTGTCCCCGCTGTCCTCTTCTACCTGCTGGGACTGTCCCCGCTGTCCTCTTCTTCCTGCTGTGACTGTCCTCGATGTCCTCTTCTACCTGCTGGGACTGTCCCCGCTGTCCTCTTCTACCTGCTGGGACTGTCCCCGCTGTCCTCTTCTACCTGCTGGGACTGTCCCCGCTGTCCTCTTCTACCTGCTGAGACTGTCCCCGCTGTCCTCTTCTTCCTGCTGGGACTGTCCCCGCTGTCCTCTTCTTCCTGCTGGGACTGTCCCCGCTGTCCTCTTCTTCCTCCTGGGACTGTCCCCGCTGTCCTCTTCTTCCTGCTGGGACTGTCCCCGCTGTCCTCTTCTTCCTGCTGGGACTGTCCCCGCTGTCCTCTTCTTCCTGCTGGGACTGTCCCCGCTGTCCTCTTCTTCCTGCTGGGACTGTCCCCGCTGTCCTCTTCTACCTGCTGGGACTGTCCCCGCTGTCCTCTTCTTCCTGCTGGGACTGTCCCCGCTGTCCTCTTCTTCCTCCTGGGACTGTCCCCGCTGTCCTCTTCTTCCTGCTGGGACTGTCCCCGCTGTCCTCTTCTTCCTGCTGGGACTGTCCCCGCTGTCCTCTTCTACCTGCTGGGACTGTCCCCGCTGTCCTCTTCTTCCTGCTGGGACTGTCCCCGCTGTCCTCTTCTTCCTGCTGGGACTGTCCCCGCTGTCCTCTTCTACCTGCTGGGACTGTCCCCGCTGTCCTCTTCTACCTGCTGGGACTGTCCCCACTGTCCTCTTCTACCTGCTGGGACTGTCCCCGCTGTCCTCTTCTTCCTGCTGGGACTGTCCCCGCTGTCCTCTTCTACCTGCTGGGACTGTCCCCGCTGTCCTCTTCTTCCTGCTGGGACTGTCCCCGCTGTCCTCTTCTACCTGCTGGGACTGTCCCCGATGTCCTCTTCTACCTGCTGGGACTGTCCCCGATGTCCTCTTCTACCTGCTGGGACTGTCCCCGCTGTCCTCTTCTACCTGCTGGGACTGTCCCCGCTGTCCTCTTCTTCCTGCTGGGACTGTCCCCGCTGTCCTCTTCTACCTGCTGGGACTGTCCCCGCTGTCCTCTTCTTCCTGCTGGGACTGTCCCCGCTGTCCTCTTCTACCTGCTGGGACTGTCCCCGCTGTCCTCTTCTACCTGCTGGGACTGTCCCCGCTGTCCTCTTCTACCTGCTGGGACTGTCCCCGATGTCCTCTTCTACCTGCTGGGACTGTCCCCGATGTCCTCTTCTACCTGCTGGGACT
The DNA here is from genome assembly GCA_037953035.1 of Aquarana catesbeiana. NCBI lineage: Eukaryota > Metazoa > Chordata > Amphibia > Anura > Ranidae > Aquarana > Aquarana catesbeiana. Next base: position 1,021,063 of record JBBHAA010001354.1, on the reverse strand, counting down.
GTCCCCGCTGTCCTCTTCTTCCTGCTGGGACTGTCCCCGCTGTCCTCTTCTTCCTGCTGGGACTGTCCCCGCTGTCCTCTTCTTCCTGCTGGGACTGTCCCCGCTGTCCTCTTCTACCTGCTGGGACTGTCCCCGCTGTCCTCTTCTTCCTGCTGGGACTGTCCCCGCTGTCCTCTTCTTCCTGCTGGGACTGTCCCCGCTGTCCTCTTCTTCCTGCTGGGACTGTCCCCGCTGTCCTCTTCTTCCTGCTGGGACTGTCCCCGATGTCCTCTTCTACCTGCTGGGACTGTCCCCGCTGTCCTCTTCTTCCTGCTGGGACTGTCCCCGCTGTCCTCTTCTTCCTGCTGGGACTGTCCCCACTGTCCTCTTCTACCTGCTGGGACTGTCCCCGATGTCCTCTTCTTCCTGCTGGGACTGTCCCCGATGTCCTCTTCTTCCTGCTGGGACTGTCCCCGCTGTCCTCTTCTTCCTGCTGGGACTGTCCCCGCTGTCCTCTTCTACCTGCTGGGACTGTCCCCGCTGTCCTCTTCTACCTGCTGGGACTGTCCCCGCTGTCCTCTTCTTCCTGCTGGGACTGTCCCCGATGTCCTCTTCTACCTGCTGGGACTGTCCCCGCTGTCCTCTTCTTCCTGCTGGGACTGTCCCCGCTGTCCTCTTCTACCTGCTGGGACTGTCCCCGCTGTCCTCTTCTTCCTGCTGGGACTGTCCCCGATGTCCTCTTCTACCTGCTGGGACTGTCCCCGCTGTCCTCTTCTTCCTGCTGGGACTGTCCCCGCTGTCCTCTTCTTCCTGCTGGGACTGTCCCCGATGTCCTCTTCTACCTGCTGGGACTGTCCCCGCTGTCCTCTTCTTCCTGCTGGGACTGTCCCCGCTGTCCTCTTCTACCTGCTGGGACTGTCCCCGCTGTCCTCTTCTTCCTGCTGGGACTGTCCCCGCTGTCCTCTTCTACCTGCTGGGACTGTCCCCGCTGTCCTCTTCTACCTGCTGGGACTGTCCCCGCTGTCCTCTTCTACCTGCTGGGACTGTCCCCGCTGTCCTCTTCTTCCTGCTGGGACTGTGAACAAGTCCGCCTCTTCTTTGTGTTCCGGCGGCTCCGAGATGACACTCCGCCGCCATCCTCCTGTGTCCCTCTCAGCTGTTCCCGAGTCTCTTCAGTAACCTCCGGAGCTTCTATGCTTCTCTCCGCAGGCGCGCTCCTCCTCCCTCTCTCTCTGTGATGTCACCTGCTGTCTCCGCCCCGCGTCTTGTGGATACGCCTGCATACCGCCCACTGCTGAGCCGCCTCCACCTCCCTCTTCAGGCTATAAGATTTCTTCCTGTGAGGACAGCGCTAGAGAGCGCCGCAGCCATGTCTCCCCTCCTGCACTGCCAGCTTTCTCAAGGAGCTGCATCACCAGGGACTCCATTATAAAGGGGGTAGAGAGAGCCTTACTTGTCAGCTTCAATTTCCTTCTTGGTCCAGTGAGAAAGAGGAAAAGCCTCTTTCCTGCTGACCTTTTATAGCCTATCCCCACTTCCAGCACTTTCCATGAGCTCTGATTGGTTCTTCCCAGGTACCTTAGCTCAGCTTCCTTAAAGGGGCAGACGCCCTAAATTACCTATAACTAAAGCTGCTAAATTAAATAATCTAAATGTGGTGGGGAGACCACAACCTCAAGAAAGTGGACCCATATTGTGCCCCCTTTTTCATTAGTGTGTCACCCTATTTATACCCTGAGCCTGTTGTTTAAGCCAATCAATTCCCTTATACCGGATGATGTTCCGCCACCATTTTAACTATGGTTATTTGCCCACACCTAGTCTCTATATTTTACATAGGTCCCCCGTTTACTTGTTTATTTATTGCTGTTCCCAAATCACCCATCTAAACGGCTGGAGAAGCTTTTACAAATGTAATATTTCTGTGAGCAAAAGATTAAAACTAAAAATAATCACACTCTTAATATCTTTATGTCAATTTAAAACCTTTAAGACCCTCATACTTAGATTTTTATTGTTTATTAGATATAAATATGAATATCAACAAAGCAACTTATATTTAATTACCAAACCATGAAAAAAAGTAATATAAAATATAAATATAAAAATAAAAATAAAAACTAGAAAAGGTACAATTTCTGGGGAAATTGTGTGAAGGGTTCTTGCCTCTACAACTGGAGTGGGCGGAGTAACTGGGAGGAGTGGCTTGAGTAACTGTGAAAAGTGTTAAAAAGTATAAATAATATTAAAAAAGTTGAAGAACTCACATCATTAGCTGAAAGAGCTGAACATTTTTTTCAAAAATTATTTTTTTTTTTCAAAAATGATTTTTTTTTTCAATTTATTTTTTTCAAAAAACAATTTTTTTTTCAAAAGTTTTTCTTTTATTCAAAAATGATTTTTTTTTTATCAAAAATGATTTTATTTAAAAAAATTTTTTTTCAAAAGTGATTTTTTTTCAAAAATGTATCAAAAATATTTTTTTTTTTCAAATATTTTTTTTTTCAAAAATATTTTTTTTTTCAAAAATGAATTTTTTTCAAAAATGTTTCAAAAATGATTTTTTTTTCTAAAAGGATTTTTTTTCAAAAATGATTTTTTTTTTGAAAATTTTTTTTTTTTTTCAAAAACCAATTTTTTTTTTCATTTTTTTTTCTTTTATTCAAAAATGATTTTTTTTATCAAAAATGATTTTATTTCAAAAAAAAAATTTTCAAAATTTTTTTTTTCAAAATTCTTTTTTTTGAAAAATGTTTCAAAAATGATTTTTTTTTTCAAAAATGATTTATTTTTTCAAAATGTATTTTTTATTTTTTTTCAAATATGATTTTTTTCTCAAAAATATTTTTTTTCAAAAATTATTTTTTTTTCAAAAAATTTTTTTTTTCAAAAATTATTTTTTTTCAAATTTTTTTAAATTATTTTCAGAAATGATTTTTTTTCAAAAATGATTTTTTTTTTCAAATTTTTTTTTTTTTTATTCAAAAATTATTTTTTTTTCTCAAAAATTATTTTTTTCTCAAAAGTTTTTTTTATTCAAAAATTATTTTTTTTTCTCAAATGATTTTTTTCTCAAAAGTTTTTTTTTTTCAAAAATGTTTATTTTTCAAAAATGTTTATTTTTCAAAAATGTTTATTTTTCAAAAATGATTTTTTTTCAAATATGATTTTTTTCTCAAAAATATTTTTTTTCAAAAATTATTTTTTTTGAAATATTTTTGTTTTTTTTATTAAAAATGATTTTTTTTTCAAAAATGTATTAAAAATGATCTTTTAAAAAAATTTTTTTTTCAAAAATGATTTTTTTTCAAAAATGAATTTTTTTTTTCAGTTTTTATTTCTTTTTTCAAAAATGATTTTTTTCTCAAAAATAATTTGATTTTTTTTTTTTAAAAATTGCAAAAATGTTTCAAAAATGATTTTTTTTTCTAAAAGGATTTTTTTTCAAAAATGTTTCAAAAATGATTTTTTTTTGCAAAATTTTTTTTTCAAAAATGTTTTTTTTTCTTTTTTAAAAACTGATTTTTTATCAAAAATAATTTCTATTTTTTTTCCAAATTTATTTATTTTTTTTACAAAAATATATTTTTTTTAATTATTTTTTTTCATGCGGTGGTCATAATGTTTTGGCTGATCATGGGGTTGTCAGCTTTAGCCATTCATTCCTAGGGGGCCAATTTCACCGCAAAAAACGACGATGTTTCGGGAACCATTCGGCGAAATGAATCCACAAAATAATAGCACACCATTCAGGAACAATCCGCACCTTCGGTATATTACTTGTCTATGTAGTTTAAAAACTGTGGGAGGAGTTAGGGTGGTAAATTTGACTATAATAAGAATAATAATATATATGTGAGATAACAGTAAGTGGTCATGCTATGCAAGAACAATTAAAAATAAAATAAAAATAAATAAAAATAAGATAAAAACAAATGTAAATAAAAAAAATTAAAAAAAATTAATTGGAAATGAAATACCTAATAGTCCTCTATGAAACATTTCACATCAAGTTCAACATTCAACCCCAACGGCCTCATTGTATTTAATTTGAATATCCAGTAAGTCTCATTTTTTGACACTTCCCTTCGCATAATTCAAGTTCCTCCAGTTTTGTTGTATTTTATGTATCCCGTAGAACTTCAAATGTTGGGGGGTCCCTTCTATGTACGTCCCCCTAAAGTGCTTCCACACGCTGTGATGTTTAAACCCTTTCTTAATGTTCCTGACATGCTCCCCTATTCTTACAGAGAGCGCCCCTTGTGGTTCTTCCTAGGTACTGCAGCCCACAGCGACATTCTAACACGTAGGTAATGTGGGTGCTGCAACACGTGATTAGTTTATTGATCGTATATTTTTGTTTAGTTGGACTGAAAGCCTGTTATCTTTCTCCCTTCCCCTATTAGTGAGCCTGCAGGGTTTGCCACATCTAAAAAAACGGAGGTAAAGTTTTAATATTTGATATATTGATGTCATTAGGGGTTTACTTGGTTGTTTGAATAATAAGGATTACAGAACGATTGTGCACCATAAATTATATGTCATATTTATATATTATATATATTTTTGCAATGTTTTTTGCTCATGCATGATTCTCAGAGAGTGCTGTGTTTTTTATTGGGGTAGCGCAGTCAACACAATTTTATTTTTATTTTTATTTTTTCACTTATTGGTGAATTATTTGATTGCAGCAACCAATTTTTTACGTTTTTTTTAGGTTTTGTAGGTTTAAACACAATACAACGATTTATTATTTCATATTTTGCGCCGGTGACTCACTTCTACTTATTGGAAGCGATCGAACGGCCGGGAGGATCTTGTCTGGGCGGGTCTATTATAAAACCGATTCAGGGCTGAAAGAAGACCAGAATTGTTATTTGTATTGTTATTGGTAGAGGAAACCTTCTTATTTCTAAAAAATTGTATGTTTGTGCAAATAAAAAGAGAATCACGGACAGAACTCGATCTTCTCTGTATCCAAAGTAGAGATTCCTATACAAGCCATATTACCGGTGGTGACACTACTGTCATCTATGCTGGCAGATGTGGTCTGGTTGAGGGTAGATGGCCATCGTGTACCGGAACAGGTGACGTGGCTGGAGAACGGTTGGAAGCGATCGTACGACCAGGAGGATCTTGTCTGGGCGGGTCTATTATAAAACCGGTTCAGGGCTGAAAGAAGACCAGAATTGTTATTTGTATTGTTGAAAGAAGACCAGAATTGTTATTTGTATTGTTATTGGTAGAGGAAAAAGGGGGACCATTATGGAAATGATCTCTCCTCTGATGTTTGTCTACAATGAGTGGACCTAAGGGAAGGCTCATAAGAGGACATGGAGGAGCAGCTCTGAGAGATAAGTGAGAGGGTAGAGATGGAGGGCTGGAAGGCAGATGAGATGACGGATCATCCAGCCTGGAGATGACCGGGAGTTCATTCTGTAAAGGATAATTCCTTTTTTTTATTCCATGAATATTCTCTATCGTTATTGAAATCATCGAGGTCACGTCTAAATTTACCTCATTTTGTAGGTAACAAAAAATCTTCATCAGTTCTGGTATTTTTCTTCAGCGTATGGAGCCATGATAAGGGGAATCATCGTATTGTGACTGATAATGTCTTCTATTAGTGTATGGATATCTTCTTCTACTTTATTAGACCTGGATGTTCTATGAGCAATGAGAAGACTCCTCCATTTGGTGGTACAAAGAGTGGCAATGTCTGCCCATTCCTTGTGATTATCAGTCTCCAGGAAAGGACATTGATTCAGGACACTTAGACCTCTAGGGGGTCATTTTACTATCAATGTATTTCCTAAGAAAAGAATTTATCCCACCACTGCTGATTGGTGGTTTGGAGGATTCTTTCTAATTGTTTGAATTTACCACACAGGGACTGGCGTTTCTTACTGGGAAGAACATAATCTTGTTGAAAAATGGATGATGGGAATAACGTATAGAACTTGTCCAGAACCGCATATTGTTGTTCTTCTATATCATTAACCACTTAACCACTTCGCGCTGGCGCTATAGCCGAAAGACGGCTACAGCACGGACGCCAATTGCCGGGAGGATGTCCCTGGATGTCCTGCTGTTTACTTCCGTGATGCGCGCTCCCGCGGGCGCGCATAGGGGAAGTTCTGTGCTGGCCATGTCCCTTGGACACAGCCAGTCACAGATCGCCGTAAATGGCCAATCACAGCGGCCGTTTACAGTGCGATCGGCGGTGCCAATGGGAGATAATCTCATATGTAAACATATGAGATCATCTCTCATCGCCGCTCTCCCTCCTCACACAGAGACAGTGTGTGAGGAGGGAGAGCGAACTGCTACAGCGGTGAGTGAACAAAAAACAAAAAAAGTCACGTCACTGCCATCCATCCCCACTGTCGTCTGTCCCCACTGCCATCCATCCCCACTGTCGTCTGTCCCCACTGCCATCTGTCCCCACTGTCATCTGTCCCCACTGCCATCCATCCCCACTGTCATCTGTCCCCACTGTCATCTGTCCCCACTGTCATCTGTCCCCACTGCCATCTGTCCCCACTGTCATCTGTCCCCACTGTCATCTGTCCCCACTGTCATCTGTCCCCACTGTCATCTGTCCCCACTGCCATCCATCCCCACTGTCATCTGTCCCCACTGTCATCTGTCCCCACTGCCATCTGTCCCCACTGCCATCTGTCCCCACTGTCATCTGTCCCCACTGCCATCTGTCCCCACTGTCATCTGTCCCCACTGTCATCTGTCCCCACTGCCATCTGTCCCCACTGTCATCCGTCCCCACTGTCGTCCGTCACCACTGTCATCTGTCCCCACTGCCATCTGTCCCCACTGCCATCTGTCCCCACTGCCATCTGTCCCCACGCGTTTCGTCTGTTATTTTGACGGCTTTTACCCTTTGATCTTTTCATGCTTATATCAATCTTTTAAAACGTGAGTACCATCTTTGCTTATGTACAAAATAAAGCTTTTAAAAAACGGTTTTACGCTATGGGCATCCCTTCTCTTTCACATGTTGAACATATCAAAAGTCGCTAGACAACATTAAAAGCACAGACCAGAGCTGCCAAGGGTTCTACACAGTGGCAGATCCTGTGACTGCACAATACCCCTGTAGGGGTGAGGCTATCCGGTGAGTGTATGCACATTGGGAGCACGATTAAGAAGCACTATCACCAAGCCAGCACTTGAACAAGAAGACCTTTTAAACAATATTGTCTTTCAATAAGGACTGGTTCTTTCTGAGCACAAGTCACTTTGCCATATAAGAAGACCTTCAAAAATAATATTGTTTTTTCAGCAAGCACTATAATATGTGACGAACGCGGGTGTCAGATCCCTTCCCTCCTCGCTAACTCGCGACAAAGGACCGGCCAACCTCACACCACGCTGTAACTTACGTAACAATGCCACTCTCAGCTGCGCCCAGCACAAAGATTTTCCAGCCCCCTCCCCCATCTCATTATGGTTTAAAAAAATAGCTGGGATATATGCTATGGAAAAAGGCATTGCAACTATACAGGGTAAGGTGGAGAAATTCAATAAAAAATGGAACTCATGGTCCCTTCTGGTCTGCACTAGGGAATATGGATGTGCGATCGGAGAGCAGATGGAGGCCTAGGGAGAAGGGAGAGAGAGCGGGAGCATTATGGGAAGGGTTTTTTTTTTCCTCCTTCTCTTCTCTTTCTGGTAATTATCATTTGTGAAATGCTGGGGGGGAAGAGGACAGGGAAACGATATATGTATGTATCTATGTGTGTGCGTGCATAAGGTGCGTATACGGACAAATGCGCATATGTGTGTATGTAGAATGGATATATTAGAAACAAGGGAAAAATCTGTGTGTGGGTTGTGTTCTTCTTCTTTCTTTTTTTTTTCTTCTTTTCTTTTCTTTTTTTTTCTTCTCCTTTTTGTTTTTTTTTATTTTTTTTTCTTTTCTTTTTCCTTTTTTTTTCTTCTTTTTTTTTGTTTTTATTATTTTATTTATTTATTTATTTTTCTTTTTCTTTGTATATGCTGTGTTACTTTTGGTTCTGCTGTGGTTGACAATAAGTCATATATATGTAAAGAAAACTGAACTATAATATGTTAAACTATACTCTGTGATACGCAAACAGCAATAATGTTATTTGTTTATTTGTTGATATGTATAAAAAATGTACTTTTTGTTTTTGGAAAAATAAAATATAGAATAAAAAAAAAGAAGCACCATCACCAAGCCAGCACTTGAACAAGAAGACCTTTTAAACAATATTGTCTCTCAATAAGGACTGGTTCTTTCTGAGCACAAGTCACTTTGCCATATACGAAGACCTTCAAAAATAATATTGTTTTTTAAGCAAGCACTGTTTTTTTTTTCTTTTGAGCACAAGTTACTTTGTTAATTAGATTATTGTTGCTAATTAGCACATATTTTCTGATCACTAAGCACTTTCTGCAAATGCACTTTTACTAAGATTTATTTATTGTATGTGATATTAAAATTGGTCACATATTTAATGTAACCCTATCACAAAATTGGGGAAAAGCACATATCTAATTTTTTGGTTAACATCCACAGGGTGTAATCCACATATGAGACACTATTTTGCAATTAGATAAATAAATACACTGAAGCGTTCCTTCCGGCTACTGACACTACATTGCTAAGCAGCCGCCAGAGGTTGTAACACAACCCAGACACATTTCAAATCCACCGTTAACTAGTTGCCAGAGGTTGTAACACATATTTTTTTACTTTTTTATTCATCTACCTATTTTTTGTTTGAATTTGTTTTAATTGCTAATGGATACCATAAGTTTATAGCACCACACCGTGGTAAATGTGTACACACACAAGGTTCAAGGCATCTGCTACTAATTTATAATATACACATTCCAAACTCTCCAACTTTCTACGTCTGGTTTGGGAGACTACATAAGGTGTAACATAGTGGTTTTATGATCAAATACAGCCTTATGGTGAAACAACCATGCCGGGAAATCACCAGAATTCCAATGATCGATTAATCTGGGAATATTCCACAGTGTTGGGTAATCTGGGAGATCCAAAGCTTCTAGATAAAGGACACCTGTCCCCGAATAGAGTGGCAGGTTGTCATCTAAGTAAATGGGAAGTCCATCTCACCAGGAATAAATCCACAACAAAAGGTCCCTCAAGGTTCAAGGCATCTGCTACTAATTTATAATATACACATTCTAAACTCTCCAACTTTCTACGTCTGGTTTGGGAGACTACATAAGGTGTAACATAGTGGTTTTATGATCAAACACTCACTCCACTAGAACAGCGCCATAGTTACATTTGTCTTATATTCATCCCAGTACACTCCACTCAGGTGGATCTGTACCTGTAGAGGGAGCAGTTCTATATCCTATCTGTACCTATATCCACTGTGCGGACTCATTTTTACATTCCTTTATGTATGTACATTCCTGCTGTATCACTGAAATAGTCGGATTTCAAGTAGAAAACAAGAGATTCTTTTGTTGTTCTGTGCGGGTCGTGGACAGAATATTCCAGGAACAAATCTTCAGATCCCGAGGAGCCAATGACACGGGAATCGGACCTCACAGCGCCACCTTCCACCATAACCCTGAAAATTCCACCATCAGCCATGTCAGCGGATTACTCACAATCTCAGGAAGTCAACACACAAAAAGAGAGAACTGAAAAATAAGCAAATTCTTCACCCAAGTTCCCATTTTCTCTTACTCAGAAAAGGACATCGAACAATAAATATAAATATACAGTGGGGGAAAATGCTGATTGGCTCCCCTGCAGATTGGGTAAGTTTTGCCCACTTACAAAGGAATGAAGGGTCTATAATTTTTATCATAGGTGTATTTTATATAATAGAGACAGAATATCAACCAAAAATCCATAAAAAACACACAATACAAATATTATAAATGGAGTTGCAGTTCAGTGAGTAAAATAAGTATTTGATCCCCTTAGTAGTTGGTGGAGAAACCCTTGTTGGTGATCAGAGGTCAGACGTTTCTTGTAGGTGGTGATCAGGTTTGTACACATCTCAGGAGGGATTTTGGTCCACTCTTCTTTACAGATCTTTTCTAAATCCTTAAGGTTTCTTGGCAACTCGGAGTTTCAGCTCCTCCATACATTTTCTATAGGGTTAAGGTCTGGAGACTGGCTAGGTCACTCCATGACCTTCATGTGCTTCTTCTTGAGCCACTCCTCTGTTGCCTTGGCGGTATGTTTTGGGTCATTGTCATGCTGGAAGACCCATCCACGACCCATCTTCAGTGTTCTGGATGAGAGAAGAAGGTTCTCATCCAAGATCTTACAATACATGGCCCCATCCATTGGCCCCTCAATGTGGCAAAGTCGGCCTGTACCTTTATCAGAGAAACAGCCCCAAAGCATCATCTTTTCACCTTTGTGTGTGACTGTAGGGATGGTGTTCTTAGAGTTTTAGTCAGTATTTTTCTTTCTCCAAACACGGCGATTCGAGTTAATGCCAAAGAGCTCCATTTTGGTCTGACCGCAGCACTTTCTCCCAATCTGAATCATTTAGATGTTCATTGGCAGACTTCAGATGGACCTGTGCATGTGTCTTGTTCAGGAGTGGGACCTTGCGGGTGCTGCAGGATTTCAATCCATGGCGGTGTATTGTTGTGTTACCAATGGTTTGTTTGGTGACTGTGGTCCCAACTGCCTTGAGATCATTCACAAGTTCCTCCCGTGTAGTTCTGGGCTGATCCCCCACTTTTCTCATGACCATCCTCACCCCATGAGGAGAAATCTTCCATGGAGCTCCAGACCGAGGACAATTGATGGTTGTTTTGTATTTTATTCCATTTGCCAATAATCGCTCCAACAGTGGTCTCCTCCTTACCAAGCTTCTTGCTGATGGTCTTGTAGCCCATTCCAGCCTTGTGCAGGTCTACAATCTTCTCCCTGATGTCCTCTGACAGGTCTTTGGTCTTCCCCATGATGGTGAGGATTGGATGGAAGAAAGAGATTCTGTGGACAGGTGTCTTTTATACACATAACGAGTTGTTGTTAGGAGGACCTTCTTACATTGACAGGACTAATCTGTGTACCACATGAGCACCTACTGTATTATTGTTGGTTGGTAGGGGATCAAATACTTATTATACTCACTGAACTGAAACTCCATTTATAACATTTGTATCATGTGATTTTTCTGGATTTTTGGTTGATATTCTGTCTCTATCATATAAAATACACCTATGATAAAAATGATAGACCCTTCATTTCTTTGTAAGTGGGCAAACTTACACAATCTGCAGGGGATCAAATCTGTATTTTCCCCACTGTATACTGTATATACACCGATTGGACACTCACTCGGGTTGAACTGGATGGACTGGTGTCTTTATTCAACCTTACTAACTATGTAACTATGTAACATTTTGACCACTGACAGGTGAAGTAAATAACATTGATTATCTGATTACAATGGCATCTGAAAGTGGGTGGGATATATTAGGCAGCAATTGAACATGCTGTCCCTGAAATTGATGTGATAAAAGCAGAAAAAATGGACCAGTGTAAGTATTTTAGGGACATTGACAAGGACCAAATTGTTATGTCTAGACAATGGGGTCAGAGCAACTCCAAAACTGCAGCTCTTGTGTGATGTTCCTGGTCTGCAGTGGTCCAGGACTGACAAAAAGTGGTCCAAGGAGGGAGAACTGGCCAACTGGTGACAGGGTCATGGGCAAACAAGGGTCATTGATGAAGGTGGGGTGGAAGGCTCATTGATGGAGGTGGGGAGGGAAGGCTCATTAATGGAGGTGTGGGAGGTGAGGCTCATTGATGGAGGTGGGGGGGTGATTGATGGAGAGGGTAGGGGAGGCTCATTGATGGAGGTGGGGGAGAGGAGGCTCATTGATGGAGGTGGGGAGGGAAGGCTCATTGATGGAGGTGGGGGAAGCAAGGCTCATAGATGGAGGTGGGTGGGGGAAAGGTTAATTGATGGAGGTGGGGAGGAATGCTCATTTAAGGAGGGGGTGCTCATTGATGGAGGTGGGAGGGATCATTGATGGAGATGGGTGTAAAGGCTCATTAATGGAGATGTGGAGGGAAGGCTCATTGCTGAAGGTGGGAGAGGCGAGGCTTATTGATGGAGATAGGAAAGAAGGCACGTGTCAGGTCACCTTGAGGCTAGGTGACAGATGCACACCGTTGGGATCAGGAGTGCACCGCAAGGCAGTGGACCCTACGGCTGACTGCTGCGGATGGGAGTCTGGGTATAAGGAAGGCAGGGTCGCTGGAACATCAACACGGATCCCACCGGGGTTAGAGCGTAGGATTCCCTGGGGCGCGGAGTCTAAGAGCCAGCAGGTGTTCACCAGAGCCTCTAGAGGTGAGGATGGACTGGGCTGCAACTGGCTCCAGGTCGCGACCCCCAGGGTCCCCCAGCTCACACCCACAGTAGGCAACAGAAGGATAAGGATAGTAAAGGAATAAGCCAAGGTCAAGGCCACAAGCAGACAAGGACAACAGGGTACACGCCAAGGTTCAGGGTCACAGGCAAACAAGGATAGTCGGGGACACGCCAAAAGGTCAGGGTCACGAGCAGACAGAAATAGTATAGAACACGCCAAGATGTTGGAACCTACTTATTATTTTTTTTTTTTTATTCCATTACCAAGCTAGGTCTTATATAAGACCTGAATCTCCTAGACTCCCATCTCCCAAGCCTGCGCACAGCAGCTTCATCCAACCCGCATCTGGCAGCTTCAGTAGCCGCCCCTATGCGGAAGGAGTGGGAAGCATTCTCTGCACCAACCAAACCAGCCCTCTGTAAACATTTTCTAAAAACCGCTATAAATTGAAAACGGGACAGATAAGATCCATCCTCATGCCTCAGGAACGGTCCCGCCCCATCACACCTGACCGACCTAAATTCCCGGACCGCCTCCACTGGGCACACTCTCGAACCTGGCAAGGCAAACAGGGACACAACCACCCCTTTACCTTGCTGGTCAGTTTTAGACCTTTGCAGCCGCAAACATACCCTGCCTACTCCCAACTGCATATCCTGATCCAACAACCCCCCCCAACATACTTAGACGGGCTAATCAACTCCCCAATACGAAAAGCCCCATAAAAAGCCAGTGAAAACGCAGCTGTAAACATTTGCATTTCATAATGCAATAAACAAACAAACTGTAACATTTCGCATATGGAAACCAGGTTCGCAAAAGTGACAGGCCTCCTCGCATCCCTTTGTTTATGCTGCTTCTTATAGCCTTTTAAGGCCTGCCGAACCCAAAAATCCTTAGTCCAATCTTCAACCCCCATTAGTTTAAACAAAAACGACAATCCTGCCAATTTGCGATCAATTGAAGATACTGCACAACCATTTTCCATGTTCCTAGCCACTAAGTACAACACTAATAATCTCCCTTCCGATCTAAGCGTCACCACACCCACCTTCTGCACCAGCATAGACCACTCCTTCCATACCTTACTGTAGGCCGTCCAAGTGGAAACACTTACTGACCGCCTAATCCATCCCGCGGTGACTCCAAAGGCAGCTCCCACATCCAATCCGGGCAAGGAACTCCTTCCTTGTCTGCACCTGGCGCCAGCTCCCTGAACTTGTCCCACTGAAAACGAGACAAGGAGTCAGCCAACGCATTGTCAATACCCGGAATGTGAACCGCATAAACAAAAATGTTTAGACTTAAACACCTAAACACCAGATGTCTCAGCAGCCGTATGACCGGCTGCGAAGACGCCGACATGCGGTTCACCACCTGCGCTACACCCATGTTGTCACAATTGATTCTCAGTTTCAAATTTTGGCATGCCTCCCCCCATAGTTCCAAGGCTAACACCACCGGAAACAATTCCAGCAGCACCAAATTTCCGAGGAATCCTGCCTTCTCCCACGACAGTGGCCAGGGCTCTGCACTCTATTTTCCCTGAAAATACGCACCAAAACCTGTGGAGCCTGCCACGTCAGTTACCAATTCCACATCGAAATTGCTCACCAGGCCAGACATCCACACTGCCCTCCCGTTGTATGTGGCTAAAAACTCATACCAGACTTTCAAATCCTCTCTATGCTCCTTTGTCAGCCTAATAAAGTAAGTTGGTATTATTGCCCCCGCTGTGGCAGCCGACAGCCGTCGGCAAAAAACCCGCCCCATGGGGATAATTCTGCAAGCGAAATTCAACTTACCCAACAGCGACTGAAGGGCTCTCAACTGCACCTTCCGCAATCCGTGGATATCCCGAATTTCCTTCTGCAGCTCCTCCAACTTACCTCTGGGCAACCGGCATTCCATAGCTATTGAGTCTATCACTATTCCCAAAAAACTAATTTCCAACGTAGAGCCTTCCGTCTTCTCAGCCGCCAATGGAACTCCGAACCTGCCTGCGATGTGCTGCAACGTGGAATGCAGAATCGCACACACAGCGAAAGCAGGGGGGCCTATACACAGAAAGTCCTCCAAATAGTGAATAACTGAGTCTAGGCCCGAAACCTCCCTAACTACCCATTCTAAAAAGGAGCTAAACGCCTCAAACATGGCGCATGAAACCGAGCAGCCCATGGGCAAACATTTACCAACGTAAAACTATTCCCGCCAGTGTAGAGTAATTATGGGGTATTCCTGCGCTATCGTAAACGGGGTGGGGGAGAAAGAGGGGGAGGAAGAAACCCAATCCCAGTAAAGCAAGGAAAAGCAGCCTACACCGAACGGGGTACAGCCTGTCCCCGGTTTAAAGAAAAGTTTGAATAGGATGTGGTGCTGCGCTAATCCTCATGAGATGGGCATATATTGGCTCTGTACTGGTGAGTGTCTCTCAGCACACCTAAATTTAATCTATGCAACTGTAACAGAACAGTGGAAAAAAAAACCTAATGTGACAGTTGTGTAGTTGTGTGCTGGTGGTGTGTATGACCAGATAATATAAATACAAATACACGATAAGTGCTAATTAACAGAGCGTGCAAAGTGATCAGTGCTTGAACATCATGGTCACAAAACATAAATAAAATAAATATGTAAATAAATCAATATAGCAGCTGGCTCAAACCATCGCCAGTCGCCAGCTGGCTTAATAAGATATAAATCAACACATATATATCAAAGTGCTAAAAGTGCATACGGTGAGGATTGGATATGGCTAAGTGCTCAAAAGTCCATTTATGCATGCAAATCCTGCGTGCAGAATATTATCAAATCTAGTGCTCCATTCAACAAACACCAGTAAATAAAAGTCCATAAAACGTGTAATCACTTCAGTGCTAAAAATGAGTGACAATGGTGGTCAGTCTTCAAGCAACAGCGTGCACATTGGTGGGCAGTGGCCCCTTACCTGAGGGTAATCGCGTTTAGCCACTTTAAGGCATGGCAGCCTCTGTAGAGATCATGGGTATATCCAACTGTGGGGGATGGTAGAAATATGGTCCTATCCTGGTCACTTCTCTTATGGGGGCGTCTGGTCCTTTCAAGTAGTATCCCGGGGTCACCCAGATAGATCAAAAAAGGAAGCCCACAATAGTATAGTATTGTCTAGAAGCGTACCACTTTTATTACAGCATAAAATATGTACTCACATTAATACGTATAGAACCGGGTGGAGATCCGATGAGCAGCGAGCTCGTAATACAATAGCTATCATAGAGTGCCTGTCCCGTCCCTACGCGTGACGTCACGGTCACGTGACTTCTTCAGGGAGATATTGCAGAGTATGATTGGATTACTGATAGCGGTGAACAGTTAGGCAAGGGATAGGTTAATGCCTAGGTTTGCCTAGTCAAGAATACACATTTGCTGTCTAGCGGCCGGATTACACCCTCCCCCCGAGCGACATTACCATAACAAGGGGAGTGGTTATGTGCATTGTGGAACTATATCATTGTGTGAAGCGTGGGCGTCGACACCGTCTTTGAAAACGTCCAATGACGAAACGCGTAAGCCGGAGTCACGCTCACACGTCATACCCAGAAGTGCTAGCTGGAACGCACGGTGGAACGCACGCCCGCAGTTCGCTGCCGGTTCCATCCCTGCACACAGCGGTGCTTGTTTAAACTTTTACCTCGTTTTTGGCTTGTAACCTGTGGACATTTTCACTGGGACTCTCTTGTAACGCTTATGTGCAATAAATTTATAAAACGTACTTCACCAAGGAGGCCCCCTTGTGTTTCTTTTTCTCCGGTATACTGGAGAGTTGAAGGTGGCAAATCGTTGGAATAGCCTGATCATATTAGAGCACATCTTTTCCCTGGAGTAGCTGTGAGGACCGCACACAGTAGAGGAATGGAAGCACACTAGGTTGAACATCACCTGCCCTGGGACACCCACTCTGTCGCTCGGTACCCCTGCAGGGGTGATCATCTCTGGTGAGTGGGGTATTATTGGGGGGTGAGCACCTCAAAGTCACCATCTTGATTGAAAGGCACAGAAGTCACTGTAGTGTGTCCCCAAGGATGAAATAAACAGCATTTATACTTGAACTTTGTCTTCTCCACCTGGTCATTAATATATGACCCCTTGCATGGACTTTTTAGAAGCTAATGATTGCTTATCATGCACTTATAGAACTGGATTTTATGGCTGCTGTATGCTTTTATATATTCGCATCTAACTCATAGGGAGTTTGCTAATAGGGTGTCATAATTAAGTTTTTTTTTCATGGTTCATAATTAAGTTTTTTTTTTTTTCTTGGTTCACAAATGCCATGGTGTCCCAATACTTTTGAATATTGGAGTAATCCATGACCCTAGTTATTAATTTGTATATACACATGGTAACGGCAACACGGATACCACAGTAGCACTACATACACATATAAATAATTATTTTCTATCACATAATTCACATCACTCTTGGCGCCATCTTGTCCCAAAACTTTTGAGTTTTGAGGAAATATAATATTTTGTATTTTTTCTATTTTATCACAGAGTTCACTTTTATCTTTACACTCTCTATTTTGACATACGTATCTACCCCACCGGGGGGATTTTATTTATTTATTAGTGTCTCATGTACTGAGGTTACGGTTTTTTGTTTTTTTGGTTTTTTTGTTTTTTTTTGGTTTTTTGATTTTTCGTTTTTTTGCTCTTTGGTTATTTCTGAAAATTCTGTGAGATTGCACTATGGACACATAATTTTATTATCAGGGTTCACTTACCACACTAGTTTATAGCACCCAATCAATTAGAGGGCAGCGCCGTCTTTATTCCCATACCATTCACTTAGTGATAAGGAAGTATTAGACTTACC
The DNA here is from genome assembly GCA_037953035.1 of Aquarana catesbeiana. Taxonomy (NCBI): domain Eukaryota; kingdom Metazoa; phylum Chordata; class Amphibia; order Anura; family Ranidae; genus Aquarana; species Aquarana catesbeiana. Next base: position 1,003,849 of record JBBHAA010001354.1, on the reverse strand, counting down.
GGGCTGACCAGGCACTCTCCCCACAGCCGTCGTGGCGTGCTCCCTCGCTGGCACTTCCGGCTCATCTTCCTCCGACACCTCTCCTTCCGACCGATCGTCAGACTCCACGCTTGGTTGACTGGGAAGCCGCCTGGGTGGTGACACCCCAGAGGCCGTAGCGTGAATTAGTGATGGGGCCCTCCTCACCCTCGAAAGTCCGCTGCCGTCAGACAGGCGTCACTGACCTGTCCTGACCACCTGTGTTCCTCCCCGTTTGTCCCTTCCTCCATCCGACCTGTTGCTCTTCTGGCTAGTGCTCAACCGAACCTCTCCAGCACTGACACTAGCAGCTTGCTCCGCCGTTAAGCTCTGCCCCCTCCGGACATTCTCCTCTTCTCTTGCGTTCCTTGTCTGGGCACTGCCTGGCACTTCATCCCTCCTCACTGCACTCCTCAGTTGTCCTCCCCGTGCTGTGGATTTACTGTGCTGCGCTCTCCTCTCCTCTTGCAGGGAACTGGCGCCATGTTGGCCCATGGCCCCGCCTCCCGATTGCGGCCGGTGGCATGTGGACCGCCCGGGAGCCACATCTGCCTGTATCTGCCTCCTTTTTCCTGGGGGGACAGACCGATCCTCTCCCGGGCTCCTGGGTACCCGTGCGGGCCGAGCTACAGGCCCTGGCGAAAAACGCGCACGCGGTAAGAAGTCTCACCCGACACTGGTTCTCCTGGCTCTTCCTCCCCAATGGGGTTTCTTCCCTAACTCCTTGGGGTTTTCTTATCCTGTGGCCACGGTCCAGTTTAAGGTCTTCATCAAGGCTTCTCCCTAAGAGAGGGTTAAAAAGTTCTTTCATCATTAGGAACAAGTCCTCTCCTCTCTGTTCAGGTATAGCCCTTATCCTCAGGTTTTGCCTCCTGTTCTGATTTTCCTGTTCCTCTAATTTGAGGAGCATATCCCGTTGGTCAGTCTGTAATTTTTTTATTTGATTTTTTAACACTGTAATCTCCGCCGCATGTTGTTCTTATATTTCTTCCACTGCTTCCACGCGCTTTAAGAGGTATCCCATATCTGTCCTTATATTGTGAAACTCTTCTTTTATGACAGACTCTAATTTGGTAAATATATCTTGTATCTCAGATTTTGTTGGGGGTGCATCCATGTCTACATCTAAGCTTTGATCATATACATCGCCCTGGGTCGTCTCCCCTCTGGGGGTATCCCCCAGGGCTCCTTTGTATTTAGAGGGGTCTTTCTTTTTATCTTTCATGTTTTGCTGCCTGTTTTCCAAGACCAGGTTTTTAAGTTGCACTTCCTTTAGGAATCTTTGAATGGAGCTAGAGTTGAGGCTATCTCTAGGCTTTTTCTGCTCATTTGTTTTATGTGACTGACCTTTTATGATCTTCGCCCCCCCCTCTAAGACCACTTCTTTGATTGCCTTTATACAGTCCCTTTAAATTTTATGCACTCTTAATACACTTCTTCAGGCTGAGTAAACTTTTGAATACTTATGATTAACTTGTTAAACAGTCCTGCTCAACCTTCAATATTGTTTAGTAACTTTGCCTTTGAGCGTCCATTAGCAGGGTACAGTAATGTGTTTCAGCGACAGCTGATCTTACCTAGAGCATCCACACTCCGATTGTTTCAGTCAGCTGCTCCTCTCCTTCTCAGCAGGGGGGGTCGTGATAGACTTTATGGTTATGCCGCTATTCAAGGAGGTTTACAAGCCAGTCTCCATTCCCTCTATGTTTGCCAGCAGGGCGCCAAAGGCCGGGCTATCACTTCCCTTCGTATGCCGTGGAGCGGGGGGGGGGGGCGGGGGGGGAGGCGGGTTCTGACCGACGGCGGGATCAGAGAGCCAGGATCGGGGCGCTGGGGACAGATGCTGATCTGTATGTGCAGGCAGAGCGCCTCACCTTGCGGACCGATCAGGCCGGGGGCTACCGCCAGGCTTGGCTTTCCGTGCCGCTCCTCCCGCTGTACTAAGGCAGTGTCTTCAGTGAGGCCGGCGTGAGCACTCGCCTCTCGTCATCCCTTCCACCCTCATCTTCCGCCTCTCCGCGCGCCTCCACCACCCCGCCATCAGGCCCCTCCCCCGGAACAAGCACGTCACATCTCACATCTCCCCTGTGTTTAGTTTTGATTGCTCCGAAGTGGTCTGTGTGTCTTCAAGGGCTCCCGAAGCCGTGGATGTTGGTCTACTTAGAAAGCGATCCATCTTGGAGGAGGCCTGAGGCTTAAGGGTTGCTGAGTAGTTGTGTCTTTGATCCCCAATTTTGCCCATGTGGTGTGCAGCCGCTGTGGGAGGCTGAAGAGGTGACTCCCATGTATATTGTAGCTATAGGTCAGTCAGCTGGGGTCTTAGATAGATGGTGGGAGACGGAGCCCCAGTCTCACATGTCTGTCATGATCAGAATCTTCACATATCAAGAGTTTTGCTCTTTGAGGACATGACCATAAGGACTAGTGTCTTTAAATCTAATTGTAGGGGGAGGAATGTCCCTTTAAAGGCCTGATGTCACATCGGTAGAGAGTGTGTTGTAGGGCTGACAAGTATCTGAAAATTGTGTTATAGGTGTGAGAGGTGAGTGGTAACTCAGGAGACTCACCAAGCTTAGTGGGATGAAGGTCAGCCGTGCATCAGGAAAGGTGGAAAGAAATGAGTTAGGGTGTCCCTGGAGTAGCAAGATGGACGCCATCCTCCAAAGGTAGGCCAAAGCCTCAGACTTTCCTAGGATGTGTCCTGTACAGTAGGTGGCAGGCTGCGGGTGTCCGGAATCAGCCTTTTCCTGATCCTCTGCCGGCCGTTAGGGTTTTCACACCCTCCAACTATCTCCCGAAGGTGCCCGCTACAGGTAGGGATGTGTTGGCTGTCCCTCACACCGCTGATTGCGGAACTCGAGCCCGGGGACGCTGGAGGCTTCACAGGCCTCAAGATGGCGGCGGCCCGCGAGTGTTCGGCGCTAGCTTTCACTGAGTTTCTGGAGTTTTTCCGTGTCCTCACACCGCCCGGTCCTCCCCAGGGATAATATCCACAGATGTAGGCAGGTTAGCTTCACTCCGCTCTGCCGATCACGGCACTTGAGCCCGGGGATGTTGAGGGCCTGCAGGCCGCAAGATGGCGGCGAGTCTCTGTTGTGTGGAGCCGAACGGGGCCCAATAAATACTCGATCAGTCAGCCGGACTCTGCAATTTCCCCAGGGGTTGATGTGGCAAATGTTCAGTGGCTATAGGGCAAAGTTTAGAAGCTCACCGAGCTGTTTGTTTTGCAGGATGGTGTTGGATTGCGGAGGGCTCAGAGGAGCTTCTCAGCAACACGTCCTGTCTCTTCAGCCTCCGGACACGCCCCCCCATTTTTCCACTTTTGAAGCCAAAAAGAACTACATTTCCCATGAAACATTGGGCATGTGGTGATGTTGGTGGGTGGGAAGAGACATCGCTGTCTGTATGGCGTAGCTGTCAGTCAGTGCCTGTGGATGGTCACCACCGGATGCTGTGCAGATTGTAACCGCCCACTCAAGGAAGTCCGACATAATTGGGAGACATTTGCCATAGGGAGATATTGGTGGCAGCCATTCACTGTACACGGGAGCGTCCCTCAGTCACATGGAGAGAGATGTTGGGGGATAAGAAGAAGGAGGAGAGTTTTTGTGATGGTAAGGCTGTATCTTGTATATAGAAGTGTTTGCTTTCTGGATGGAGTTCCGCTTTAACAGACAGACCGGTGGGTGGACTGTTCAGGATACCATTGGTGGTTGTGGCCTGGCATTCCTCTACCCATGGTCTCCTCATTTTTCCCCTCCCCAGGTGTACCCAGATCTGGTACATGTGGTCTCAGTGGCCGTTGCCATTCAGGAGATGCTGAGTCCCGCCTTCAGAGCTGCTCAACAGATGTCGGTGGAACTTTGCTGCGGCACGTAAGAGACAAGTTTTTCCCAACTGCATGTGTTTGTCTCGTTTGGTGTCTCCTTCCTGAAATTCTCATGGATCGCCTTCCCTCTCCTGGTTCCTCCTGGGTTCTCCTGATTACCCCTGCCCAAACTCCTTCTGGACTCTCGGATTCCTCCTGAGATTCTCCTGGATCCCCCTTTAATTCTTTAATTTAAGATTCCCCCACCCCCCCACTTTCCAAATTCTCCTGAGATTCTCTTGAATTCCCCAATATTCCCCACCACTTCCTGATTCCTCCTGAGGTCTCCTGCCAATTCTTTTCAAACTCTTCTGGATTCCCTTTCTCTATCCTGATTCTTCCTGATATTTCCATGGATTGCCCCTTGATTTCTCGAGATTCTCCTGGATTCCCTTTAGTTCCTTCTAAGATTCTCCTGGAATCCTCAACCCCACCTTCATGCTTTCCAATTCTTACTGATTTTTCCAAAGGTTTCCTGGATCCACCCCCCCCCCCCGTGATTCCTCCTGAGGATTCCCTCCCTCTATCCTGATTTTTCCTGAGATTTCCATGGATCCCCTTGAATTCTTTGAGATTATCTTGGATTTCCCCCTACCCCAAGATTCCTCCTTAGATTTCCTGCCACCAGTCTCCTCCACCCATTTCCACTAATACTTAATTTTCTCCTGTGTTCTATTCACCCATTGATTCCTCTTAGGGTTCTCTAAGACCCAGCCCCTCTCACCTTTTCCTTATCCTAGGTTTACCACCACTTCCTCCTGAGATTCTCTGGGATCCCCTTCCTGATCCTCTTGAGATTCTTCTGTATCCCCTAGCCCCCCTCCCGATTTCTCCTGAGGTTTCCTGGGTTCCCTAAGTGCTCATGACCCCCCCACACAATTCCTCTTGAGATTCTCCTGTGTCCCCCAGAAATATTTTTCCTCGGGTTCCCTGGGTCCCCCCTCCTGATTCCTCCTGAGATTCTTCAGTATCCCCTACCCCAGAGCCACTCTCCAACTCCCCCTGATTTCTCCTGAGGTTGCCTCAATTCTCTTGATGCCCTCCCCGGATTCCTCTGTATCACCCCCAGACATGATCCACCTCAGGTTTCCTGGGTTCCCCAAATGCTTATGACTCCCCTAACTCTTCCTGAGATTCTTCAGTATCCCCTACCCTACAGCCACCCCCAACCCCCCCAATTCCTCCTGAGGTTTCCTGGATTCACCTAATTTTCATAATCACCCCCCGGAATTCCTCTGTTCACCCCCTGTTCACAGGTTCCTCCTCAGGTTTCCTGGGTCCCTCCAATACCTTCTGAGATTCATCTATATTCCCTTCCTAATTCCTGAGTCCTCCCCTGATTCCTCCTGAGATTCTCCTGGATCCCCTACCCTACAACCGCCCCCAACCCCCCCAATTCCTCCTGACGTTTCCTGGATTATCCTAATTCTCATTGCACACACCCCCCAATTCCTCTGATTCTTCCATTTCTCATGAACCATCCCACAACTCCTCATGAAATTTCCTGGATTTCCTCTGATTCCGCCTGAGACACCCGAACCTCCCAATTCCTCTGAAAAATTCTTGGACCCCCCTACCTCTGGATTCATACTGAGATTCTTGTGGATCCCCCTGATTCCTCCTGAAATTTTCTGTTTATATGCAGACACCTTAAGAAGACGGGAGCCATTGAGGATTTGGTGATCATCTCTGAGAAACCTCTGCTGAGAGGGATTGTCCGCCTTATCGCCGTTACCGGAGAAGAAGCCAGAGAGGTCAGATATCTGAGGCCACGCCCAGCACACATCCATCCAATTCTCTGCATGATACAATTTAATCATAATTATTTTAATTATTTATAATTATTAAGAATTACAAATCTGTGAAATTTACTGTTATTTTGATCTTGTACAATAAAATATAAGACCTCCCAGGTCACCTTCATCCTCTGATTTTCTCTCCAGGCATGGGAGGCGGGACAGGTTCTACGCAGGGAAGTGGATTCCATTGTTGAGCGGATGAAGATGATAACCCCTTCCCTGAACGATGCTCAGAGGTTGTCCAAGGGGGTCTGACTTGTGACAGATGTGAGTGAAGATCGGGGTGTCAGAATTCACACCGGAGGGGCGTTAGGATGCTATATCCCACAGCAGGGGGGAGAAATGTGGTCACATGACTTACAGACTAAATAGAAGGGGTACCGATGGGAAAAAAAATGATGGACACTAAAATAAAAATAAGGAATTTCACATTGTCTCCCTTGATCACACATCTCCCTAAAAATCTATTACTGGAAGCTCCAACAAAGCCGCCATAACCGTGTCATTGTTCCTTTACGTTGCAGAGTGTGGACAGCGCCTCCATGCCCCAGTGGCAGAGGAAGGAACTACAGGCACCTCTCAAGGCTTTGCAACGATCGGCCAACACAGCTGTGAGGAAGGCGATAGGGAGAAAGGTAAAGGAGGGGCGGGGCTATCTTACACATGGGGATAGGGACAGGGGATAATATATTTTATACTGTGTGGCCGGATGACTTCATAGCTCTTCATTGAATGGAATCATCCCAGATATAGGATCTCCTGGAATAGAGCAGAATTCAATTCTGGGAGATCTCCTGCCACCAATCAGATTCTAATGCTCCTTTTCCCCCTCCCCCAGAGTGTCCTGAGTCTGCCGTAGAGGCATGGCCAGCGTCCCGTCATCGTCAACTGTGTGGAGGAGGAGTCTCTTCCGGTGTGATATCGCCATTTCCTCTCCTGATATAGAGAATCTTGTCCTTCCTCCCTGGAACTCCTCCTCCCTCCGCCTTCCTGGAATTCCCCCTCCCTGGAACTCCCCCTCCCTCTGCCTCCCTGAAACTCCCCCTCCCTTCGCCTCCCTGAAACTCCCCCTCCCTTTGCCTCCCTGGAAGTCCCCCTGCCTCCGCCTCCCTGGAACTCTCCCTCCTGCTCAGTGGAACTCCCCCTCCATTTGTCTCCCTGGAACTCTTCCTCTGTGCTCCTCAGGGACTCTCCCTATCATAAGGCTGATTGTTGCTCCCTTCCTGGAACACCCCCTCCCTCCACCTTCCTGGAACTCCCCCTTCCTGGAACTCCCCCTCCCTCCGCCGCCCTGGAACTCCCCCTGCCTCCGCCTCCTTGGAACTCCCCCTCTGCCTCCCTGGAACTCTCCCTCCTCCTCACTGGAACTCCCCCTCCCTTTGTCTCCCTGGAACTCTTCCTCTGTGCTCCACAGGCACGCTCCCTATCATCAGGCTGATTGTTGCTCCCTTCCTAGAACTCCCCCTTACTGGAACGTCCCCTCCCTCTGACTCCCTGGAACTCCCCCTCCCTGGAACTCCCCCTGGCTCTGCCTCCTTGGAACTCCCCCTCTGCCTCCCTGGAACTCTCCCTCCTCCTCACAGGAACTCCCCCTCCCTTTGTCTCCCTGGAACTCTTCCTCTGTGCTCCTCAGGCACGCTCCCTATTATCAGGCTGATTGTTGCTCCCTTCCTGGACAGTGAGGAGAAAGAGCATGGAAGGACAATAGAGTGTCAGTGAAAGGTGTGGGAGTGAAGTCATCAGAGTTTGGAGAACCTCCCGTATTGTCTTCTCCCATCAGTAATGGTGGTGTGTGGTGCCCCCTGCAGGTCCTGATGAAGATGGTCTTCCTGCTGTGTAAGCGGTGCCTGGGCTCGGCGGTGATGTTGTTCAGCAGGCAGAGCTCCGGGAAGGTGCTGTGTGCATGTCAGATGCCCAAGGTAAGGGGGGCTTTTATTTCATGTCTGATCCATGTGTATTCAGGAATTCTGCTCATGGGATCTCTTCTCTCCTCCCCCTCAGGGCCCCTCCCCTGTTCTGTCTGCCCTGGATTGGGCAGTGGCTGTCTGCTCGGTGATTGGTGGTAAGGCTGGTGGTTCAGAGGGATCCGCCAATGGAAATGGAAGCTGTGAGAACCTGGACGGGATTCTGGAGGCAGCACTGAAATTCGGACAGACAAAACTCAGGGACACCGGACATGACACATGGCGGGCGGGAGAGAACTGACCCCCTGGTGTCCAATTGGTGGAACTACATGAAATCTGAGAGGTTGATGGTGGACATTGAGGTCATGTGACAGATGTGGACATCACACAGCAGAACATACGTGTATATCAGGACACTGCAGATGGGGTTATAGGGAGGAGTCAAGTCCCTTAACATGTCAGCTGGGTGTGGTGCCACCATATTGGGGGCCCAATTCAAATCCAGCCAATCAATACACAAGGAGCCTCACACGGTGTCATCACATCTCACAGTGATTTGTGGATGAACAAAGATGAAGTCTGGCCTTCCACTCTGGGCCCTCCAATGGGATCAGATTTGCATTACTGCTGTTGGGTGTGACTTTCACATTATTAATGTGCTTTGCTGTTCCATATTTCCATGGCTGTATTTCCTATGCAGATACATTTACATAAAGAAAATAACAAGGACAGTCAGTGGCATTGCTGAGGAATAGAGAAGATAAGAGGATCTGTCCATGGATGGAGTGCAATAAGAGGGCCTGGATCTGCACCTCTCCTGTTCACCAATGACTAGATCCCAGTGATCTGATAGGAACCCATCTAGGTAATATTGATTCAGCTGACACCATAGATGCCCCTTTATGACAGGTCCTCTTTTAGTGTCCCATTAGCAACAGGTAGAATTATTGGCTCTAGGTGGGCCCCTGGCTGGTGTGCTGTATCTCTTCGGGGGCCCAGCTGTTTTGATGACCCTTCCGTGTTACCATTGAAATCTCTGTCAAGGAAAACAAAATCTGTATTTATTTATTCTTCTTTGAGGGGCCCAGGAATTCAGAGACTCAGGTTATACTGCCGCCTACAGGAAGAATGGGACACTGGCAAACAAAAACTGTGGGCCTAGTATAGCCCCTCCTACTCCCAGTATGCCTTAGTTTTGTGGGAGTGTCCAGGAGTTGCCTTTTCTCTGAGTATTTTTATAATAATAAAAGATGAATTTTGGGATAAAGTTTGGCCGTGTTCTGACATTGTGTACAGGTGGAAATCTCAGGTGGACCGTCATGGGGGAATAGAAAAAGGTCTTCACCAACCACAAGATTGAAGGAGCAAAATTGTCTACAATGTCTTTGTATGATGGAGGATTAACACTGGGAACACCTAAGCTCATTTGGGGGGGGCAGCATATACTTTTGCCTCCACCCGAGGAGATCACACCTCACCCAATCCAATCCCCTCCACCCGAGGAGACCCCACCTCACTGCACCTCACCCAATACCATCCCCGCCATCCGAGAAGACTCCACCTCACATAATATCGTTTCCTCAACCTGAGGAGACCTCCACCTCATCTAATGCTGTTCCCTCGACCTGAGGAGACCACCACCTCATCTAATGCCATCCCCTTCGCCTGAGGAGAGCCCCCCTCACCTCACCTCAACCGATACCATCCTCCCTGCCCAAGGAGAGCCCACCTCACCTGTTACCGTCCTCATTGCCCGAGGAGACTTCTCCTCACCCGATACCGCCCCCTCCACCCGAGAAGACCTCACCTCACCCAAAATCATCCCCTTCACCTGAGGAGACCCCACCTCCCCAAATACCATCCCCTCCACCTGAGACCCCACCTTACCCAATACCGTCCTCCTTGCACAAGGAGACCCCACCTCACCCGTTACTTTCCTCCTCGCCCAATGAGGCCTTCCCTTGCTTGATACCGTCCCCTCCACCTCCCCCAATATCATCCCCTTCACCTGAGGAGATCCCACCTCACCAAATACCATCTCCTCCACCTGATGAGACCCCACCTCACCCGTTACCTTCCTGCCCGAGGAGACCTTTCCTCGCCTGATACCGTCCCCTCCACCTGAGAAGACCCCACCAAACCCAATATCATCCCCTTCACCTGAGGAGACCCCACCTCCCCAAAAACCATCCCCTCAACCTGAGGAGACCCCACCTCACCAAATACCATCCCCTCCACCTGAGGACAACACCTCACTTAATATTGTTCCCTCGACCTGAGGAGACCACCACCACATCTAATGCCATCCCCTTCGCCTGTGGAGACTCACCTCACCTCACCTCACCCGATACCATCCTCCCTGCCCGAGGAGACCCCACCTCACCCGTTACCATCCTCCTTGCCCGAGGGGACCTCTCCTTGCCTGATACCGTCCCCTCCACCTGAATAGACCCGACCTCACCCAATATCATCCCCTTCACCTGAGGAGACCCCACCTCACCAAATATCATCCCCTCCACCTGAGTAGACCCCATCATCCTCGCCTGAGGAGACCTCTCCTCTCCCAATACCACTCCCTCCACCCGAGAAGACCCCACCTCACCCAATATCATCCCCTTCACCTGAGGAGACCCCACCTCATCAAATACCATTCCCTCCACCTGAGGAGACCCCACCTCACCCAATACCGTCCTCCCAGCACAAGGAGACCCAACCCCACCCATTACTGTCCTCACCTGAGGAGACCTTGCTGATGCCATCCTCTCCACCCGAGAAGACCCCACCTCACCCATTACTGTCCTCCTCGCCTGATACCGTCCTCCCCACCCGAGGAGAACCCACCTCACCTGTTACCCTCCTCCTCACCCGAGGAGACCTCACCTCGCCCGATACCGTCCCTCCCACCCGAGAGGACGCCACCTCACTCAATACCGTTCCCTTCACCTAAGGAGACCCCACCTCACCCAATACCATCCTCCCTGCATGAAGAGACCTCACCTCACCCGTTACTATCCTCCTTGCCCGAGGGGACCTCTCCTTGCCTGATACCGTCCCCTCCACCTGAAAAGACCCGACCTCACCCAATATCATCCCCTTCACATGAGGAGACCCCACCTCACCAAATACCATCCCTTCCACCTGAGTAGACCCCATCCTCCTCGCCTGAGGAGACCTCTCCTCTCCCAATACCACTCCCTCCACCCGAGAAGACCTCACCTCACCCAATATCATCCCCTTCACCTGAGGAGACCCCACCTCACCAAATACCATCCCCTCCACCTGAGGAGACCCCACCTCACTCAATACCGTCCTCCCAGCACAAGGAGACCCCACCTCACCCATTACCGTCCTCACCTGAGGAGACCTTGCTGATACCATCCCCTCCACCCAAGAAGACCCCACCTCACCCATTACTGTCCTCCTCGCCTGATACCGTCCTCCCCACCCGAGGAGAACCCACCTCACCTGTTACCCTCCTCCTCGCCCGAGGAGACCTCACCTTGCCCGATACCATTCCCTTCACCTAAGGAGACCCCACCTCACCCGATACCATCCTCCCTGCATGAAGAGACCTCACCTCACCCAATACCATCCTCTCCACCTTGTGTATGATATCTGGCAGTCTCTTATTCCAACTGCACACATCACAGACATCTCTTCTCTATTCTTATCTATAGCATTGGGTGCAGCTCTGACAGACTCATATTTACATAGAAGGGAAATGTGTTTCAGCAGAGACCTCAGGAGATTCCTGCTTCTCCTGCCTGCACCTACCTTCTTGCTACCCATAGCAAGGTGTGATTAAACTGGGCTGTAATTTATTCACCCACCACTAGGTGTCCTCAATGCTCCACCTGCATTCTGTACTTCTTGGAGCTAATATAGAGGAAACATGCACACATTTTATGGTACAAATTTTATGTTGTGTGTGTATATATATATATATATATATATATATATATATATATATATATATAGAGTCACATTTGTGTAAATCTTTTCGTCTATCTTTTCATGTGACAACACTGAAGAAATGACACTTTGCTACAATGTAAAGTAGTGAGTGTACAGCTTGTATAACAGTGTAGATTTGCTGTCCCCTCAAAATAACTCAACACACAGCCATTAATGTCTAAACCGCTGGCAACAAAAGTCAGTACACCCCTAAGTGAAAATGTCCAAATTGGGCCCAATTAGCCATTTTCCCTCCCCGGGGTCATGTGACTCGTTAGTATTACAAGGTCTCAGGTGTTAAATTTGGTGTTATCGCTCTCACTCTCTCATACTGGTTACTGGAAGTTCAATATGACACCTCATGGCAAAGAACTCTCTGAGGATCTGAAAAAAAAGAATTGTTGCTCTACATTGTCATGAAGCTTGGAATACTGAAGTATTTCCCTTTGATTCTATTACACAGTGGGGGGATCTGCTGCCCTGTTTTAAGGCTAACCCCCTCCAGATGGCTCCATGGTCTGGAAGGAAGGCATTGTTCTGTGTTTGACCATTTGTTTATGTACTTTAATTACCCCCTGAGGCTTCTCTGTGTCATTACACATATCAGTCCTCCTATTCAAGCTATCGGACCAATCCCTGCTGACCCTGTTTGATGTGACGGGAGGGCCCGTGGAACTGAGAATCCCTTGGAAAGTAGGGGATGCCCTTGTTTCAGCTCCCCATACACCTCTTATGTCTAAGTCACCCTGTGCTATCCTGGCACAGGGTGAGTGAGAAAATATATCTTGGACTACTTAAAATGAGACAGTAATGTTTGTGCACAATATCTCCCAGGATGTATGTAGAGACTATTATTGGTTTGTTTGATTCTGAACTCAACATGTTAATTGAGTGAGCTGATCACATTGGCCTCCAGGACTGGCTAGGAGACGAACAGTCTACTCCTACTATAGTTTGTTGATGACTAGGCTGAGGAGGGGGGAGAACACTGTTTGTATTGTTAATTGTAATTAACTCCTGCTATTGTGAGAAAATGTCCTGTGATTTTATTAATGATAATGTATAATGTACTGTGTGAAGCTCGGTGACCACAAGTCTGGGCAAAAGTTCATGTCTCAGTCACCTAGGCTGTATAAAGGATTAGATAATTAGCTCATGTTAATTAAGTTAGTTTTAGTCATCCTGCTGTATATATTTGTGAGAGATCTCAAATAAAGTTGAGTCCATCTTAGCAGTGAAACAAGTGTCGTCTTGTTTTATGCTTGGGAGCGGTTGGAATATCTGATATCTGTGTCCAGACTGGGAGGAAGTGGTATACTGACGGAAGCACTCAAGCGGAGTGAGGGACGTTCCATGACATACATAAAGATGGCCTAGGCTATAAGAAGATTGCCAAGACCCTGAAACTGAGCTGCAGCACGGTGGCCAAGACCATACAGCGGTATAACAGGACAGGTTCCACTCAGAACAGGCCTCGCCATGGTCCACCAAAGAAGTTGAGGTCACGTGCTCAGCGTCATATCCAGAGGTCATTTTTGGGAAATAGACTTATGAGTGCTGCCAGCATTGCTGCAGAGGTTGTAGGGGTGGGGGGTCAGAATGTCAGTGCTCAGACCATACGCCGCACACTGCATCAAATTGGTCTGCATGGCTGTCATCCCAGAAGGAAGCTTCTTCTAAAGATGATGCACAAGAAAGCCTGCAAACAGTTTGCTGAAGACAAGCAGACTAAGGTCATGGATTACTGGAACCATGTCCTGTGGTCTGATGAGACCAAGATAAACTTATTTGGTTCAGATGGTGACAAGCGTGTGTGGCGGCAACCAGGTGAGGAGGACAAAGACAAGTGTGTCTTGTCTACAGTCAAGCATGGTGGTGGGAGTGTCATGGTCTGGGGCTGCATGAGTGCTGCCGGCACTGGGGAGCTACAGTTCATTGAGGGAACCATAAATGCCACCATGTACTGTGACATACTGAAGCAGAGCATGATCCCCTCCCTTCAGAGACTGGGTCGCAGGGCAGTATTGCAACATGATAACCACCCCAACACCACCACTGCCTTGCTAAAGAAGCTGAGGGTAAAGGTGATGGACTGGCCAAGCATGTCTGCAGACCTAAACCCTATTGATCATCTGTGGGGCATCCTCAAATGGAAGGTGGAGGAGCGCAAGGTCTCTAACATCCACCAGCTCTGTGATGTCATCATGGAGGAGTGGAAGAGGACTCCAGTGACAACCTGTGAAGCTCTGGTGACCTCCATGATCAAGAGGGTTAAGGCAGTGCTGGAAAATAATGGTGGCCACACAAAATATTGACACTTTGGTCCCAATTTGGAGATTTTCACTTAAGGGTGTACTCAGTTTTGTCAGATACTGTATATACATTATATGGTAGGAACATATTATGTGGCAAATATTGAGAGAGGGCAGAGAGAGTGCAAGGAAAGGAACGAATTATGAGAGAGGGGGAAGGGAAAGATGAGAGAGGGGAGAAGGGAGAGGTGAGAGGGGGTAGGGAGAGGTGAGAGAGGTGGGAAGGAAAAGGGGGAAAGGGAGGGAGAGGAGAGAGAAGGGGAAGGGAGAGGTGAGAGGGGGAGGGAGAGGTGAGAGGGGGAAGGGAGAGGTGAGAGAGGGGGAAGGGAGAGGTGAGAGAGGGGGAAGGGAGAGGTGAGAGAGGAGGAAGGGAGAGGTGAGAGGGAAGGGAGAGGAGAGGGGGGGAAGGGAGGAGAGGTGAGAGGGGGAAGGGCGAGGAGGAAGGAAGAGGAGAGAGGGGGAAGGGAGGAGAGGAGAAAGGGTATCGGCTGTGGAGAACAAGATGAGAAGAAGTTGGTAATAATCACAGAATCACAGAATAAGGTTAATAAAATACAAAACTTTATTGATGAGTAAAAAACCTCAATGGGGTAAATGTATAGAGATTAATACCTTCCAATAACTATGTAATAATATTGGTAGCCCAATAATCAATCGGGATAATCACATCCCTTTGGGTAATGATCCATGACATGAAATGAATTTATCCATGGGATGTTCTGATTACATTTAGATGATATAATAAAAATGGCAGCAAGTTGTCAGTGAAAGGCAAAGCGGCTGAATGGACTCGGCACAATGAAATCTTAGTAGCCGTGTTGGCAGAGAGTCATGCAGAGCAGAGATGGGGGAGTTGTCAGAAGATGAACTTCTAGAAATGGGATCACTTGGCTAAGCTTGTCATTCAGGGGGATAAAGTTCTGGTTGTGGAACAAAAACTCTGATATAAGGCAGCAGAGAGCCGGCTATGAGATGTCCGTCTCTCCTTGGGATTACTGATGGATCGGGTTCTGTTCTTATACAAGATAATGTCAGGAACATGGAGAAAGCAATTGCAGAGAGAGACACTGGGAGCCGGGAATGCCATATATGTTAGATGGAGCCGCATCACTTTATTACACCCAAGGAAAGGAGAGAGAGGGTGGAGAGGAGTATGGAGGATGGAGAGGAGTATGGAGGATGGAGAGGAGAGAGAGGATGGAGAGGAGAGAAAGGATGGAGAGGAGAGAGAGGATGGAGAGGAGAGAGAGGATGGAGAGGAGAGAGAGGATGGAGAGGAGTATGGAGGATGGAGAGGAGAGAGAGGGTGGAGAGGAGTATGGAGGATGGAGAGGAGAGAGAGGATGGAGAGGAGAGAGAGGATGGAGAGGAGAGAGAGGATGGAGAGGAGTATGGGGGATGGAGAGGAGTATGGAGGATGGAGAGGAGAGAGAGGATGGAGAGGAGAGAGAGGATGGAGAGGAGAGAGAGGATGGAGAGGAGAGAGAGGATGTAGAGGAGAGAGAGGATGTAGAGGAGAGAGAGGATGGAGAGGAGAGAGAGGATGTAGAGGAGTATGGAGGATGGAGAGGAGTATGGAGGATGGAGAGTAGTATGGAGGATGGAGAGTAGTATGGAGGATGGATAGAAGTATGGAGAATGGAGATTAGTATGGAGGATGGAGTGTAGTAGGACAGCAGTAAGAGGAAGATGTGGTCTCTTTCTCTATTAGTGATTGTTCCAGTCGGCTTTTATTGATGAGAAACTTTAGAAAATGTCTTTTCTCCGCCATGAACGAGTCCTAATAATGAGTCGGATCCTCATCATCATCATAGTGAGTATTGATAATATTGGGAAGTGCGGAATCCTACAGAGGGGAGAAGAGGGAATTCACAATGGGAGGCAACCATTATATCCATGAAGAGTAGAAGACTTTCCTTTAGAGGGTTGCAGAGAAATCCGAGGTGTCGGTGAGGACATCCTCTATACATGGAAGAGGTCCAGCAGACCCAACACCGGGACACAATCACCAGACAAATCTCTGGCCGTCTACAAGAGATAATTGTACAATTACACCGAGATATTACATTGTATACATTCCATGAAATGTTTCATCAATACATATATATGTGAATGTGATGTGTATTTGCCAAGTTGTCTCCGGTGGTAATGAGGATGGAAGAGATGATGATGATGAGGTCACTGACGTGACTTGGGTGCCGGATAGAGCAGAGGAGGAAAGTGAGGGTGAGGCACAACCCCAAGGAGGCAGCCATCATGGAAGAGTAGAGAGCAGCCCCCCTATTCCATCACATTGTGGAGCTGTTATCTCACAGCTCAGCTGTCTGGACCTTTTTTAGAACATGTGCAGCCGATCGCACTGTTGCAATTTGAAACTTTGTCTCAGGCACATCAAGCATGGCAAAAACACCAACCATTTGGGTACCACATTCTTGACAAGGCATTTAACCTCCCACCACTCAGCCTATTGGCAAGAGCACCAAAGTCTGCCAAAGAGACACCAGAATTTATCCAACAAATCTCTAATCCTGTTCCCAGTGCAATACATTGTGACCTCATCATACAGACCGGCTCCCCAAGCTGTTACTTATAAAGAAAAAAAATGACATTTAAATAGTTTTACCTGCAAGCTTTCTTTTATAAATGTCAGTTTTGCTGCAGCAGGTTCTATACAGGGTACAGATGGGCCACTTTAGAGGCAGACTAAGGAGACCCCCCCCCGGCACTATATTTAATCACATGCCAACCGCCGCACGCACATTTACGTCGGCAGAATGACACGGGCAGGCAAAGGGACGTGCACATACATCTCAATGAATTTGCCGCCTGGCGGGTACATGCCCACCTTGGGAATGTGCCTGAGGATCCCGCAAACTCGATATTCGCCGGCAGGAATTGCGGATTTTGGCGAGGAGA
The DNA here is from genome assembly GCA_037953035.1 of Aquarana catesbeiana. Lineage (NCBI taxonomy): Eukaryota > Metazoa > Chordata > Amphibia > Anura > Ranidae > Aquarana > Aquarana catesbeiana. The sequence goes on along the minus strand of JBBHAA010001354.1, from coordinate 987,078 downwards.
GGCAGAACGGGGAAACAAGGCATTTCCCTGTTCTGCCTAGCAATATGACAGGGATCGGGAGCAGTGATCTCTGTCATGTTGTAGTGAGCCCATCCCCCTACAGTAAGAACACATCCAGGGAACACACTTAACCCCTTAATCACCCCCTAGTGTTTAACCCCTTCCCTGCCAGTGACATTTATACAGTAATCAGTGGCTATTTTTATCTCTGATCGCTGTATAATTGTCAATCATCCCAAAATAGTGTCAAAAGTGTCCGATCTGCCCGCCATAATGTCACAGTCCCGATAAAAATCACAGATTGCTGCCATTACTAGTAAAAAAAAATAAAAATAAAAAAATGCCATAAAGCTATCCCCTATTTTATAGATGCCATAACTTTTGGGCAAACCAATCAATATACACCTATTGCGATTTTTATTACCAAAAACATGTAGAAGAATACGTATCGGCCCAAACTGAGGAAAAATGTGTTTTTTTTATATATTTTTTTGGGATAATTATTATAGCAAAACGTAAAAAATATTGCTTTTTTTTCAAAACGGTTGCTCTTTTTTTGTTTATAGCGCAAAAGATAAAAACCATAGAGGCGATCAAATACCACCAAAAGAAAGCTTTATTTGTGGGAAGAAAAGGACGTCAATTTTATTTGGGTACAATGTCACATGACTGCGCAATTGTCAGGTAAAATAAAGCAGTGCCGAATCGCAAAAAATGCTCTGGGCAGGAGGGGGTAAATCCTTCCAGGGCTCAAGTGGTTAAAGGATTTTTTTTATTTTTATTATTACACTTAAAGCATCATTAAAATCACTTCTCCTTTAAAAAAGATTGTTTAAAAAAAAATGTCATTGATGTCCCCCAGCGCAGTACCCGGGCCCCCATACCCTCTTTATTGCCATTTACTTGCATTGAAAGCCTTCTAAATGGAGACTTTTGCAGTTCAGGTCCCATAAACTACAATGAGGTTTGTCATTCGGGTCCAATTTTTTGTGATGTTTGAAAGTTCTGACATGAAAAGAACAAGAGGGTGTTTGGCCCATCACTAGTGACTACACGTAATGCTCTGCAGTGGGTTGGGTAACACGTAATGTTCTGCAGTGGGATGGGTGACACGTAATGCTCTGCAGCGGGATGGGTGACACGTAATGCGCTGCAGAGGGATGGGTGACACGTAATGCTCTGCAGTGGGATGGGTGACACGTAATGCTCTGCAGTGGGATGGGTGACAGGTAATGCTCTGCAGTGGGATGGGTGATACGTAATGCTCTGCAGTGGGTTGGGTGATACATAATGCTCTGCAGTGGGTTGGGTGAAATGTAATGTTCTGCAGTGGGATGGGTGACACATAATACTCTGCAGTGGGTTGGGTGACATGTAATGCTCTGCAGTGGGTTGGGTGACACGTAATGCTCTGCAGTGGGTTGGGTGACACGTAATGCTCTGCAGTGGGATGGGTGACATGTAATGCTCTGCAGTGGGATGGGTGACATGTAATGCTCTGCAGTGGGATGGGTGACATGTAATGCTCTGCAGTGGGATGGGTGACACGTAATGCTCTGCAGTGGGATGGGTGACACGTAATGCTCTGCAGTGGAATTGGTGAAATGTAATGCTCTGCAGTGGGATGGGTGACATGTAATGCTCTGCAGTGGGATGGGTGACATGTAATGCTCTGCAGTGGGATAGGTGACACATAATACTCTGCAGTGGGTTGGGTGACACGTAATGCTCTGCAGTGGGATTGGTGACATGTAATGCTCTGCAGTGCTATGGGTGACATGTAATGCTCTGCAGTGGGATGGGTGACGCGTAATGCTCTGCAGTGGGTTGGGTGACGTAATGCTCTGCCGTGGGATTGGTGAAATGTAATGCTCTGCAGTGGGATGGGTGACACATAATGCTCTGCAGTGGGATGGGTGACACGTAATGCTCTGCAGTGGGTTGGGTGACACGTAATGTTCTGCAGTGGGATTGGTGAAATGTAATGCTCTGCAGTGGGATGGGTGACACATAATGCTCTGCAGTGGGATGGGTGACATGTAATGCTCTGCAGTGGGATTGGTGAAATGTAATGCTCTGCAGTGGGTTGGGTGAAATGTAATGCTCTGCAGTGGGATGGGTGACACGTAATACTCTGCAGTGGGTTGGGTGACATGTAATGCTCTGCAGTGGGATTGGTGAGTAATGCTCTGCAGTGGTATGGGTGACATGTAATACTCTGCAGTGGGATGGGTGACATGTAATGCTCTGCAGTGGGATGGGTGACACGTAACGCTCTGCAGTGGGATTGGTGAAATGTAATGCTCTGCAGTGGGTTGGGTGAGACGTAATGGTCTGCAGTGGGATTGGTGACATGTAATGGTCTGCAGTGGGATGGGTGACACATAATGGTCTGCAGTGGGATGGGTGACATGTAATGCTCTGCAGTGGGTTGGGTGACACGTAATGCTCTGCAGTGGGATTGGTGACATGTAATGTCCTGCAGTGGGATGGGTGACACATAATTCACTGCAGTGGGATGGGTGACATGTAATGCTCTGCAGTGGGATGGGTGACACATAATGCTCTGCAGTGGGATGGGTGACACGTAATGCTCTGCAGTGGGATGAGTGACATGTAATGCTCTGCAGTAGGATGGGTGACATGTAATGCTCTGCAGTGGGATGGGTGACATGAAATACGCTGCAGTGTGTTGGGTGACATGTAATGCTCTGCAGTGTGTTGGGTGACATGTAATGCTCTGCAGTTTGTTGGGTGACATGTAATGCTCTGCAGTGGGATGAGTGACATGTAATGCTCTGCAGTGTGTTGGGTGACACGTAATGCTCTGCAGTGTGTTGGGTGACACGTAATGCTCTGCAGTTTGTTGGGTGACATGTAATGCTCTGCAATGGGATGGGTGACACAGAATCTGTGGGGGCCGCTGTCACTCATAGAGAGGAGGCGGGGCAGAGGCGGGGCTCCAATCAGATGACAATGGAGGCGGAGCTGTAGCGGTGATGTTATGTGCGGTGCAGCCAGTGTGTCACTGCAGGCTTGTAGTACAATAGATGGGAGTGCCCCTATCAGATCAGTGCTGTGAAGGGGGCACCAGTCACACAACAACACAGGAAGTGGGCAATACTGAGCAGAAATGAAGCCATTTAGAAGAGGAAAAGAACACAAAGATTACTATTACTGGAATTCTATATTTAAGGATCAGAAAGAGAAAATAAAAGCTGAGAGTTCATATGACTTTACTCTGATATCATTCCATTCCAGACATTCTCTTCATATCCGGATCTGTGTATTACCTGAGAGGGGGAGGGGCTCCCACACACCATCTTCTTATCTTCATCTCTCTATAGATACATTCCACCATCCTACCTCCCTTCATAGAAGAATAAAATGAGAGTGTTAGAGGAGGAAATGTTGCTGTGATGATGGAGGGGGGAGGGGCTCATACTGTGCTCTGTAAGAAATGATGGAAAAGTGAGGGGCCCTCACCATGGCAGGGGCCACACACTCATGTCCATCCAACCATTGGGATAGCAGACTGTATGACTGGTGTGCTGGGCTGTCATGTGTACAGGCTGAGAACACACATCTGATTGGCTCAGTTATACTGACACATTGGATGGACCTCGGGGGATGGGGGGTTATTTTTCTGTAAAGGTAAAACCTTGTGGAAGATTGTAGGACCTGACTAAGATTATTATTGGTGGATCTGATTTTCCCCATCCCCCATCTGTAATGATAAAACTTGGGATGAGGAATAAATTCTCCATCATCTGGGAAATCTGTGACTGGCCCAGGAAATCTCAATCATCTCTCTCATTATCTGTAGAACTACAGAGACCTCCAATGGGTTCTACAGAAATTGTATAGAATGTTTGTCACCCGTCCTTCCATTTTCATTACAGTGCAGCCCGGGTGTCAGAAGACCTCCCAACAACGTCCCACCTCCATCATCTCATCACCATCCAATGTTGTCTACATTTTACTATTCACATTCTAATGCCCCGTACACACGGTCGGACTTTGTTCGGACATTCCGACAACAAAATCCTAGGATTTTTTCCGACGGATGTTGGCTCAAACTTGTCTTGCATACACACGGTCACACAAAGTTGTCAGAAAATCCGATCATTCTGAACGCGGTGACGTAAAACACGTACGTCGGGACTATAAACGGATTTGTGTACACACGATCGGAATTTTGTTGTCGGAAAATTTTATCTCCTGCTCTCCAACTTTGTGTGTCGGAAAATCCGATGGAAAATGTCTGATGGAGCCCACACACGGTCGGAATTTCCGACAACACGCTCCGATCGGACATTGTCCATCGGAAAATCCGACCGTGTGTACGGGGCATAAGACTTAGTATGTGTGTTACCTCCAATACAACAGATCTTACCTTCCTCCATTCACAGAGAAGCCGACATTCCGGAGGACCTCACAACGTCGTATCACTTCTGACTCCGACATCTTCTCATCATCATCCTCCTCCTCCTCCTCCTCCTCCTCCTCCTCATCATCATCATCATCATCATCCTCATCATCATTATTATCATCATCATCATCATACAATGTTATTTTCAGAGAGGTCAGAGTTCGGTTTGTGGAGATAACGGAGCAAAGATCATCACAGCACCGTAATGTCCCTTTACAGCCATCAATCCTGGAGGGAGAAGCAGGAAAGAGGTGAAATGTTCTTCCAGGAAGGGGCAGAAGTAGACACATCCAATGAATAATCAGTGGGCGGGGTCTTAGAGAATGAAATGTTCTTCCAGGAAGGGGCAGAAGTAGACACATCCAATGAATAATCAGTGGGCGGGGTCTTAGAGAATGAAATGTTCTTCCAGGGAGGGGCAGAAGTAGACACATCCAATGAATAATCAGTGGGCGGGGTCTTAGAGAATGAAATGTTCTTCCAGGGAGGGGCAGAAGTAGACACATCCAATGAATAATCAGTGGGCGGTGTCTTAGAGAATGAAATGTTCTTCCAGGGAGGGGCAGAAATAGACACATCCACTGACATTTATATATATTTTATATCTCAGATTGAAATTTTCCCTTCCCCCTCCCCAGGGGTGGAGCTCATCATTTCCACTCTGCAATGCCTCCTGGGAGATTTGTGTCACCCATCGGCATCGCTGGGCCGTATCATCCTATTATTTGTAAACCGGAAATGACGTCATGCGAGGCGGCGGCCATTTATAAAAAGGGTAACCAGGCTTTTGTTGCCACGGTGACCAAATCTTCTTATACACAGTGATGGGCGGTGGGGGAGGGGCTGGAACATCTCATCTCTCATTACATACAAAGCCCGGGGGGGGGCAGAGGGGACACACCATTACTAATCATTTATAATACAGGAATAGGAGGGGCAGTTTTGATGGGCAATTTTGATGAGGCAATAGGATGGGGCAATTTTGGGGCAACAAGATGGGTGCAGCTTTCATGTTCAGTTTTGATGGGGGCAATTTGATGGGACAGTTTTCATGGTGGCAGTTAATGGAGTAATTTTGATGGGGGCAAGTTTGATGACGGCAATAGGATGGGGCATTTTTTTGGGGGCAATATGATGGGAGCAGTTTTGATGGGAAAATTTTGATGGGGCAGTTTTGATGGGGCAATTTTGATGGGGCAATTTGATTGGGGTAGTATAATGGGGCAATTTTGATGGGGCCATTTTAATAGTGGGAGTATAATGGGGCCATTTTGATAGGGAAGTTTTGATGGGGCAATAGGATGGATAGGGGCAGTTTTGATTGGGGCAGTTTGATGGGGCAATAGGATAGGGCACTTTTGAGGGTGGCAGTAGAATGGGGCTATAGGATGGGGCAGTTTTGATGGGAGCAATATGATGGGGCAATTTTGATAGTAGCAGTATGATGGGGCAATTTTGATGGGGGCAATTTGTTGGGGCAATTTTGATGGGAGCAATATGATGGGGTAATTTTGATGGGGGCAGTATGATGGGGCAATAGGATGGGGCAGTTTTGATGGGGCAATTGTGATAGGGGCAGTTTTGATGGAGCAGTTTTGATGGGGGAAGTTTTGATGGGGGAAGTTTTGATGGGGGCAATATAATGGGGCAGTTTTGATGGGGCAATAGGACGGGGCAATTTTGATGGGGCTATTTTATGGGGCAGGTTGATGAGGGCAAATGGATGGGGCAGTTTTGATGGGGCAATTTTATGGGGCAGTTTTGATGGGGCAGTTTTGATGAGGGCAATAAGAAGGGACAGTTTTGTTGGGGCAATTTTATGGGGCAGTTTGATGAGGGCAATAGGATGGGGCCATTTTGATGGTGGCAGTATGATGGGGCAGATTTGATGGGGGCAGTTTTGATGGGGCAATTTTATGGGGCAGTTTTGATGGGGCCATTTTGATGGGGTAGTTTTGATGAGGCAGTTTTGATGGGGGCAGTTTTGATGGGGGCAATTTTGATGGGGGCAGTTTTGATGGGGGCAGTTTTGATGGTGCAAATTTATGGGGCAGTTTGATGAGAGCAATAGGATGGGGCAGTTTTGATGGGGGTAATAGGATGGGGCAATTTTGATGGGGCAGTTTTGATAGCGGTAATATGATGAGGCAGTTTTGATGGGGCAATTTGGTGGGGCAGCTTCTGCAAAAGGTAATTACTTTTTAAACAATGCTAATTGTAAATGGTAAATGATTTCATTACAGATGTTATATATATATATATATATATATATATATATATATATATATATATATATATATATATATATATATATGACATGGACATTCTCTGTATTGGTGATTTAAGCACAAGAGACTCCATTTTGTTCTGACTAATGAAATGTGTTCTGTGATCTTCACCTCACACACAGACACATCTTCTACTAGAAGCTCTCTCTGTCTCTACTCCCCCCTCCCCTCCCCCCCCAGGTTTTACTTTTACAATTGTTCTATTCTCCAGCTTTTAATAATATATTTCAATTTCTTAGCTTTTAATAACATCTCACACCTCCCCTTTCTTATCTATGTATAAAATAACATGTAATAATACATTTTTGCACGGAACGGACATTTTACACACAGTGATTGAGTCCTGAGAATCTTTTCCTGCAGCTTCACTATTAACTTTTGTTTTAGAGAAATAATTCCATAACAATATATATATATATATATCTGCACAGAAACAAGGGATATCATTTACAATTATCATCTTTTATAAAGTAATTACCTTTTTCAGGAGATTTTTGTATTTCTATATTTATAATCTTTGTAAATGTAGATAAACTTCCTGCTTTCTGGAGGGGGAGGGGAGGTTTTCATAGCTAAGGGGCGGGAACTTCCTCTGACACTGATGTTGCTATGGTAACCCAATCTACAACCTATTACACGGCTCGTGCTGCTCTGAGCATGTGCGAGATCTGGAGGTGCATGCTGGGTAACCATGGAATACAGGAAGAGATAGAGTCTGGCTTCAGATGCCCACACATAAGATGGCGGCGGCCTGCTGGGACTTACAAAAGTAAGAAAACAATGCTGCAAAAATACAAAGCGGACCTTGGATTACAGCGTACCTTTACTAGAATACATTCATCATGAGGATTATAGGGGGAGTTTTATCTACAAAGTAACTTTTCTCCCGGAGCTCCACTTTATATATACAAATGCCTTAAAAGTCCCCCTTAGGGGTATTTATTTTGTTTCTAACAAGTTTTTGGATGTGGCACCACTGAGAGGAAATCCTCACCGACTCCATTTCTACAATTACTGTATAAAGTTCTTAGTTTTCTGTATAAAGTGTATTAATACCAATTCATTATTCTGCAGCACATTGTTCCAGCACTGAGGTTGTGGTAGTAGCAGACATATATTGTATGTAGTATTTGCTTTGTATTATAATTGTTGTTGTGTAATTATTATTTAGAAGTATCAGGATCAGGTGGTTCGGTGGTTTGTTACATAGTTACACAGCCACATAGTAACACTGGGGTTGTGGTAACACTTACCTCTGTCTGCAGGTAGGTTGTCTGTCTGTGTAATATAGAGCAGAGCTACACTAGTTTGTTATTTAGTGTATAAAATATGTACAAAGATAAAGAATGACAGAAAATACAACAAAGACAAAAGGACAGACACAGTCTGGCTGTGAGAATAAAACAGAAATAAACTTTTTCTGAGGATTATCCTGTGACAGGAACATGTCAGGAACATCCGCTATTCACCGGTTAGACCGGCACCATGGGAATCACCCCGTCGATATCTCAGGATCCTCAATTTATGGATGTGGGTGGAGTTTAGCCATCATCCAATCAACCCTGGGGGGTGTTCCCTGCCCAGCCCACAAGCCGGTCCTGTGTTCTGAAGGAACCAGAGCTAAATAGGCCATGAATGGTTCTGATGGATGAGGATTGGATTTCTAACACCGGCATGTCAGTCTGATCCCAACAAGACCAATCAGTGCTTGTCTGGTGTGATCAGACTACATAGAACCATTCTGGGGGTTTCTCCTGGATTCTATCCTCACTACACATACAATGTTATATGTACATGTACCCCAACATGTCTACAATCAGGAGGAATTATTTCCATCTCTCTACAACTAATATTTTATTTTGTATGAGAGATAAAATAGATTCCTCTGATCTCTGATATAAATCAATGTCTGGCAGACAGTTCGGGGTCTTCTCACTGTATCAGCCTCGTCCTCTGCTGGGCTTGTAGATGAAATGACTAGGACTTCTCTTTGAGGCTCAGTGAGATGACAATTTTACATCTACAAGGATGGGGGGATTTTATTGGCATCTAGGGGTCACTTCTGGTCTAGAGACTCGCTCTGTCCTTCCAGATTCTAATTGAGGACCATCTGTCTATGATTGGTCACTGAATGAAGAGAATACGGAGTCCTGTGCGTCTTCTGGTCTGTTTCAGGTCCAAATTCAGCCCAAAATTCAGGTGGAAATCGGCCCTGAAACGGTGAATGGAGACGCACCGGACCCCCTGCTGTGAGCCGCTGTGACCTCCAGTGTGAACCCAGCCAAAGTCTGATCTCTGATAGTCAGTGGAGGGGGGAGGGGATGAAAGCCAATAACAGCGAGTGACCTGAAGGACTATGATGGGAACTCCCAGTGTAACCGGCCAATCAGAAGTCTGTCTTTGTATAACTTTCATCTAGGTGACATGTCTGGATCCCTCACATAGAAGATTTATACCAGAATCCTGCAGAATATTATATCATTTATAGGATAATTCTCACCACAGCCTCTGCAGAGTACAGCCAGGATGTCTGAGCCCCTCACATAGAAGTTTTATTCCAGAGTCTTCCAGATTATTCCATGATAAATACAGTCTGGTGAGGGATCGATTATTGATAAGAATGGATCGGAGATCATCACAAGTGGAGGAAGTCACACCACATTCCACCAACCTGCAGAGACAAATCCAGACACATGATATTATATTATAAGATGAATATGAGGAATTATTCCCATTTAGTGAATAGTAACATAACATCACTAGAGCGGAATATCAGGATATACAGAATGTTATACAGAGGAAAGATCTTGTCATTAGGGAAGCTGATGAAGGTAAAGCTGTTGTAGTACTTATGTCTACACAGTATAAAGAGGGGGCGCTGTGACAGCTCAGTCACCCCCTTATGTATCCGGATATTAAGCAGGACCTCACACAGTGTCTCATACAGGGGCTTCTGAAATTGATAGATAAAGGAAAGGATCTGGGGGGTTTATGAAATAAAACAGCAGAATTTCTGATGGTGGATACCCCAGTGACCCTAATATTCCATCACCTTCCTAAAGTCCACCAATCAGGAATTCCCATTGAAGATCACTGGATTGTAGCAGGAATAGGATCCCTTATAGAGAATGTAGGGGGGAGGGGTGGATATACATTTCCAGCCTTTAGTGCTGAGACTTCTGGGATATATTAGAGATACAAGTACTATATTGGTGGATATTCCACATTTACAATGGGATTCTACATTCACATGGGGGACACTTCACATTAAAGCAGTTTATTCTTCCATCCCCCATTCTTTAGTGTCTCCAGCAATCAGATATCATCTCCATAGATATAGATCATATACTAGGATGTTACAGGAATTATTACAGAGGATTTAAATGATGAAGGTTTTTTACCATAACCACTTCATCCCTGGAAGGATTTACCCCCCTTAATGACCAGAGACCTTTTTACAATTTGGCACTGCACTGCTTTATCTGGTAATTGTGCGGTCACAAATAGAGCTTTCTTTTGGTGGTATTTTATCACCTCTGGGATTTTTATTTTTTGCAATATAAATGAAAAAAAGACCGAAAATTTTGAAAAAAATATTTCTACTTTTTGTTATAAGAAAAATCCAATAAACTCAATTTTAGTCATATATTTAGGCCAAAATGTATTCAGCCACATGTCTTGGGTAAAAAAAAAAATGTAATAAGTGTATATTTATTGGTTTGTGCAAAAGTTATAATGTCTACAAACTAGGGTACATTTTCTGGAATTTACACAGCTTTTAGTTTATGACTACCTATGTCATTTCTTGAGGTGCTAAAATGGCAGGGCAGTACAAACCCCCCCAAATGACCCCATTTTGGAAAGTAGACACCCCAAGGAATTTGCTGAGAGGCATGGTGAGTATTTTGCAAATCTCGCTTTTTGTTACAAAGTTTTGAAAATTTAAAAAATAAAAAAATAAATGTCCTTTTCTTTCTTAATTTTGTAAAAAAAATGAGATCTGCAAATTACTCACCATGCCTCTCAGCAAATATCTTGGGGTGTCTACTTTCCAAAAAGGGGTCATTTGGGGGGTTGAACTGTCCTGGCATTTTATGCCCAACATTAGAATCTTATGCCACACATCACCCACTCTTCTAACCACTTGAACCACCAAGTCCTTTCTGACACTTTTTTTTTACATGAAAACATTTTTGTTTGCTAAAAAATTACTTTGAACCCCCAAACATCATATGATAAATGTTTTTGCCATACCAGAAAAACTAGAGAGTTTGCCACATCCCTATATATAGAGAAAGTTAGAATACCCCCAATTGGGACTTTACATTGGCAAAAACAGTGGAGTGCAGTAGAATAGAAAAGTACGTATATAGAGTAGTTTCTCTCCAGTAACCAAGAACACTTTGTGGTAACCAAATCCGGTACCCAACGTGTTTCAGGTTCAAAGTCATTTCATCAGGGGTATTTATATAGAAGATTTTACATTTGAGATATGGTGAATGGCATCGCAACCAAACACACAGAGTATTCAGGAAAGACTGAAGTGAACATTGTCAGTGGATGGCGTATTGTCTAATTCAACCTATATGTGAAATGTAACGGCCCCCTGGAAAGGAACGTGTCAGTGGTCCCTCAGGCCAGGGAATGTGCAGCTGGAAATGATAACTTTACAGCTTCTATGGAGATCTCTTAGTAGGGGTCAGAATAGGACACTGGTCAGGGTCCTGTTTCAATGATGACACTATATTGGAATGCTATGTACCGTTCCTTAAGCTATGTACAGGGGGTCCATAAGGAACGCCATCCGGTCTGGCAAAGTCTGCAGACATATATATCATATATTTTTTTAAATAGGCCCTACAGACTAAAATGGTGGGTGTTGTATTTTTTTTCACAAAGTATTTGCACAGTGATTTTTCAAACACAATTTTTTTGGAAAAAAAATATTTTTTTAATTGTAATGCACAAAAACACACTATTTCCCAAATGTTTAGTGAAATATAAAATATGATCTTATTGCGAGTACATAGATACCAAACATGACATGCTTTAAAATTACACACACCTGCACAGCGGCTACAAACTATATACATTTTAAAAAGCCTTTAAATGACTTTACAGAGGAGGTCTACTGCTAGAATTACTGCCCTCGATCTGACGTTTGCGGTAATACCTCACATGCATGGTACAATTGCTGTTCACATATGTCACGAGACTGACACTTGCATTTACCTTTACGCGTGTGCAAGGGGGGGTTTTATTTATTTAAATCATTTATATTGCTTTTTATTTTATTTTTACACTGTCCCTTTCATTTTATTTTTTAATTATTTTTATTGTTATCATAGGGATTGTAAATATCCCCTATGATAGCAATATGTAGTGACAGGTACTCTTTTTTTGAAAATTTTTGGGTCAATTAGACTCTAGATCTCTCTTCAGCCCTTAAAAGCATCTGACCACACCAAGATCGGTGTGATAAGATGCTTTGCCAATTACCCAATGGCGCTGTTTATATCCGGCAAAACTGAAGTCATGAAATGCTCGTAGCTTCCGTTTTTTTTTTTTTAGGCCATAGAGATGATTGGAGCCATTCTAGTCTCCGATCAGCTCTATGGTCAGCTGGAGGAACCACCGGCTGCATCCTCGTGTTCCACAGTGGGACAGCAGAGCCCGAGAAAACCATGGAAGACAGCGGGGGGAGACATTCCCTCTCACTGCTTGTAAAAGCAGTCTAGCGACTAATTAGCCACTAGTAATGCTTTTACATGAAAGCTGACCGCTGGCTGAAATGAGAGATACCAAGATGATGCCTAATAGGGATGAGCTTTGTGTTCGAGTCGTTCCTCGAATTACGAACGATATAGGCCATTCGCGCCAAATTCGAGTGGCACGTCACGGCCCATAATTCACTGCGGCATCGCAGTGCATTGCTGGCTGATGATTAGCCAAGCATGCACTATGACCCGCATGCTTGGCCAATCACAGCGCCATCTGAACAGAGAGCCGTAATTGGCCAAAGCCAAGGAGTCTTTGGTCACTTATGGCTCAGGGGGTTTAGTACACGCCCCACACTATATAAGGCCGCCTGCACGGCGGCCCTGTGTAGTGTGTTCCAGCGTTGAGACAGACAGTGTCATTTGATTTAAGTTAGAGTAGGCAGGTGAGTCAGTTAGCTGCAGTTACAGTGTATTGTGTATATATATATATATATATATATATACGCATCCCAGGTGTTGTGTGTATATATATATATATATATATACATACACTGTATTCAGTTTAGCTAGATCCTGTTCTCTTCCTAATATACTAACAGGCAGGCGTTTTTACAGTATTTCTAGTTACTATACTGTGTACCCTGCACAGTCTGACCTAAAGAGTAGCTACCTACAGCTAAGTGCTTATGTAGGCTCATTGAAGTATTTCCAGCTACTGTACTGTGTACCCTGCACAATCTGACCCACAGTATAGCTACCTGCAGCTAGGTGCTTGTGTAGGCTCATTGAAGTATTTCCAGCTACTGTACTGTGTACCCTGCAGAGTTTGACCTACAGTATAGCTACCTGCAGCCAGGTTCTTTTGTAGGCTCATTGAAGTATTTCCAGCTACTGTACTGTATACCCTGCACAGTCTGACCTACAGTATAGCAACCTGCAGCCAGGTGCTTGTGTAGGCTCATTGAAGTATTTCCAGTTACTGTACTGTGTACCCTACACAGTTGCACCTAAAGTATAGCTACCTGAAGACAAGTGCAGGTGTTATCATACTAATAATACTACAGGCAGGCAGTTGATTCTTCTAGCTGCAGTATAATCAGTATATATATATATATATATATATATATATATATATATATATACATACACATATACATCCCAGTTTTGTGCAGCTCACTGCAGGACAATAGTATGTCTGGAAGGCCAACAAGGAGAGGCAGACAGTCACAAGCCAATAAAAGAGGGCAAGCAGGCTCTGTGTCTAGAGGCAACAGTGCTGGTCGTGGACACGGTGCATCCTCATCAGCACGTGGCCGTGGGACACGCTTGGCCTTTTTTTCGGCAGCTGGCCATGTTGAGCTGCAACATGTGGAAGACTTGGTCGAGTGGATGACCAAGCCGTCCTCATCCTCCTCATCCTCTCTCACCCAGGCTCTGGGTACTTTGTCTGGCAAAGCAGCTGCCAACATGGCCTCTTCCCTCGGCTCAATGGCATCAGTGACTCCTTCCCCAGCCCCACCATGTCCTTCTGAGGAGTCCCTCAAACTGTTTGACCACAGTGTTGGGTACATGCTCCAGGAGGATGCCCAGCATTTTGAAGGCTCTGATGATGGTACTCAGCTAGAGGAAGGCAGTAACGTGAGCCCAGACAGAGGGGGTGACCAAGAAGGACAGCAATCTGGCAGTCATGTTCCCCGTGCTGCAGCATACTGCAAGGTTTGCTCCAGTGATGAGGAGGGAGGGGATGATGAGGTCACTGACTCCACATGGGTGCCTGATAGGAGAGAGGAGGAGGCACATCACCAGCGAGGCAGGATGCCCTCCAGGGGCCAGCCTAAGGGCAGCAGACTGACTGCATCACAATGCAGAGCTCCACATGTGCAGGGCGCTGCTGTCTCTGCGCGTTATTCCATAATTTCTTTGGTGTGGGCCTTTTTTAAAAAGAGTGCATCAGATCCCACCGCTGCTATTTGCAACATATGTCTCAAGCGTATCTCGCGTGGCCAAAACATCTCCCGCTTGGGCACCACATGCTTGACCAGGCATATGTTGACCTGCCATGCAGTTCGTTGGCAAGCGTACCTAAAAGACCCGCACCAAAGAACAAAGAGGACCTCTCCTTGCTCCTCATTAGCTGGGTACTCCAAACCACTATACCTTCAGTCCTCTCTGAGACCTGCACTGAGAGGAATGAAGGTGTAGAATAAGGTGTGTCACAGCCAAATACTTGCGGGCAATCTGCTATAGGTACACCGATATCAGATTGTACCAGGCAAATTTCCCTGCCCCAGCTGCTGCACCACAGAAAGAAGTTTGCTCCCAGCCATCCACATGCCTAGCGGTTGAATGCTATCTTGGCAAAATTGCTAGCAATTCAACTGCTACCTTTTAAGTTGGTAGACTCTGCCAGACTCTGCCAGTAGTGTTGGATGTTTTTCCGCCACCACTCCTCCAAAATGCCACTACTGGTGATTCTGACACACCTCTCCTTCACCCCTTCCTCTTCTTCCTCCATGGCGTCTTCCTGTGCTTTGTCCTCAGAACCAGCAGTGCTACATAGGCGTTCAAGGGGCTACACAAGTATGCAGGCCAAAAGGTGCCATGTGGTGCTTGAGCTGGTGTGCTTAGGGGACAGGAGCCACACTGGGGCAGAGATTATGTCAGCTCTGCAGGGGCAGGTTCAGAGGTGGTTGATGCCACGCCAACTTAAGGAAGGAATGGTGGTTTGCGACAATGGCGCCAACCTCCTCTCCACTCTCCGACAGAGACAAATGACCCATGTGCCCTGTTTGGCTCATGTCCTTAACTTGGTGGTGCAGCGGTTCTTGGGCAGGTACCCTGGCTTACAGGATGTCCTGAGGCAGGCCAGGAAAGTCTGTGTGCATTTCCACCGGTCATATAATGCCAGTGCTCGGCTGGCAGACCTCCAAGAGGAGTTTAACCTGCCCAAGAACCGTCTAATCTGTGACATGCCCACCAGGTGGAACTCAACATTGGCCATGCTGCAGCGGCTGCACGTGCAGCAGAGGGCCATCAATGAGTACCTGTGTGACTATGGCACCAGGACAGGGTCAGGGGAGCTTGTTTTTTTCCCCACACCAGTGGGCCATGATCAGGCATGCATGCACTGTCCTGTCACCATTTGAGGCCACGAGGATGGTGAGCAGTGACAGTGCATGCATCAATGACACTGTCCCCCTTGTCCACCTGTTGGAGCACACACTGCGTGGAATAATGGACAGGGCACTTGAGGCATTACAGAGGCAGGAAGAGGAGGACTTCCTTAGCTCTCAAGGCCCCCTTTATCCAGACAGTGTTCCTGCGTGCCAGCCGATCACACAGGAAGAGGATGAGGAGGAGGAGGATTGTGTCAGTATGGAGGTGGAGCCTGGCACTTAGCATCAGCAGCAGTCTTTAAGGGATCAGTCCCAGGAAACACATGGACTTGTACGTGGCTGGGAGGAGGTGGCTGCAGACCATGTCGTCCTTAGTGACCCAGAAGACTCCGGACCGAATGCCTCAGCATGGCCTCCCTGATCCTGCAAAGCCTGCGTAAGGATCCTCATATTCGTGGTATCAAGGAGAAGGACCAATACTGGCTGGCAACAATCCTTGATCCACATTACAAGGGTAAGGTTGCGGACCTTTTCTTGCCATCGCAGAGGGAGCAGAGGATGAAACATCTTCGGGAGGCCTTGCAGAAAGGTCTGTGCAACGCGTTCCCAGAGACTGGGAGGTTACAAACTCCTGTTTCTGGACAACGTGTTGCTGAGGCTTCGGTCAGTCAAAGAAGGAGCGGTGGAGAAGGTGGCCGTCTGACCGATGTGTTCAGACAATTTTTTAGTCCGCAGCCCCAAGGTATGATCGGTTCCAGCAACCATCGCCAGCATCTGTTTTACATGGTGCAGGAATACCTAGGGGCAAGATCAGACTTGGACACCTTTCCCACCGAAAATCCTCTGGGTTACTGGGTCTTGAGGATGGATCACTGGCCAGAGCTTGCACAGTATGCAATTGAGCTACTGGCCTGTCCTGCATCCAGCGTTCTTTCGGAACGCACATTCAGTGCTGCCGGAGGCTTTGTAACCGATCACAGGGTGCGTCTGTTCACCGACTCAGTCGATCGACTGACCTTCAAAAAAAATGAATCAGTCTTGGATCACCACCAGCTACCAAGCACATGATGCTGATGTAACCGAAATTTTTTTTTTGAAATCTCAGATCCCTTCAAAGACTGCCTATGCTGATGCTGAGTGACTATCCCTGAGTAATTATCCTCTTCCTCCTCAATGATCACGCTGATAGCTTGTAAAAACATTTTTGGTTCTGGGCGCCGCCACCAGTGCCTAAGGCCCAATTTTTCAGCCCCTGTTCAACAGGGGCATGTAATTACAATTCTTGATCTAATATTTCACAGCAGGGCCCTGTGAGGGCTTACAGTGTTGTGGCCACAACAACACCTAAGGCCCAAATTTCTGCTGAGTATATAGGACAGGCCCCTACTTTCAAACATCCAAACATCCAAACGACTCCTACTTGCAAACGGAAGGAGACAACAGGAAGTGAGATGAAATCTACCCCTAGGAAGGGAAATTCTCTCCTGTAAGAGTTAATATGGGAAAAACATTTCTCCTTTCCATTGATGCTTTATCACCAATCCTTGTTTCACAAAAAAAACCCCAAATTTTCAAAAAACATTTGTCATTGAGACAAAAAATGAGGTGAAATCTTCTGAAGAGGAGCACAGACAGCAAAACAAATATCACAGGGGTGATAACCCTTCCCTATGTTTTCCAAAAAGCTTAAAATAGATTTTTTTGGCTGGAGCTAAACACATTAAAAATGTACCCGTTCAAAATTACAAAGAGATTCTACTTCACAACAAACCTACAGTCCCTGTCTTGAGTGCACCGCCTGTATACTGCTGTTCAGAGTACAGAGCCTGTATACTGCTGTTTCCTTTTTTAATTTGGGTGCGGGGTCCCCCTTAATATCCATACAAGACCCAAAGGGCCTGGTAATGGACTGGGGGGTACCCATGCCATTTGTCTCACTGATTTTCATCCATATTGCCAGGACCCGACATTACATTAAAGCCGCAAGCAGTTTTAAATGACTTTTTTTCCTTTAAAAATGACATTTTGTGCAGAGACTGTTCTAAGCACGGGAAACACACACCACTTTACAGGCATACTATAGACACCCCCCAGGTACGATATTTAAAGGAATATTTCACTTTTTTTTTACTTTAAGCATCATTAAAATCACTGCTCCCGAAAAAACTGCCTTTTTTAAAAGTTTTTTTTTGCATTGATACATGTCCCCTGGGGCAGGACCCGGGTCCCCAAACCCTTTTTAGGACAATACCATGCCAATTAGCCTTTAACTACTTCAGCACCGGAAGAATTTACTCCCTTCCTGACCAGAGCACTTTTTACAATTTGGCACTGCGTCGCTAATTGCGCGGTCATGCAATGCTGTACCCAAACAAAATTTGAGTCCTTTTCTTCCCACAAATAGAGCTTTCTTTTGATGGTATTTGATCACCTCTGCAGTTTTTATTTTTTGCGATATAAATGGAAAAAGACCAAAAATTTTGAAAAAAAATCCAATAAACTCAATTTTAGTCTTACATTTAGGCCAAAATGTATTCGGCCACATGTCTTTGGTAAAAAAAATGTCAATAAGCGTATATTTATTGGTTTGCGCAAAAGTTATAGCGTCTACAAGCTAGGGTACATTTTCTGGAATTTACACAGCTTTCAGTTTTTGACTGCCTATGTCATTTCTTGAGGTGCTAAAATGGCAGGGCAGTACAAACCCCCCAAATGACTCCATTTTGGAAAGTAGACACCCCAAGGAAATTGCTGAGAGGCATGTTAAGCCCTTTGAATATTAATTTTTTTGTCCCAAGTGATTGAATAATGACAAAAAAAAATAAACAAAGTTGTCACTAAACGATATATTGCTCACAAAGGCCATGGGCATATGTGGAATTACACCCCAAAATATATTCAGCTGCTTCTCCTGAGTACGGGGATACCACATGTGTGGGACTTTTTGGGAGCCTAGCCGCGTACGGGGCCCCGAAAACCAATCACCGCCTACAGGATTTATAAGGGCGTAAATTTTAGAATTTTACTCCTCACTACCTATCACAGTTTTGAAGGCCATAAAATGCCCAGATGGCACAAACCCCCCCAAATGACCCCATTTTGGAAAGTAGACACCCCAAGCTATTTGCTTTGAGGCATGTTGAGTCCATGGAATATTTTATATTTTGACAAAAGGTGCGGGAAAGTGACAATTTTTTTTTTGCACAAAGTTGTCACTAAATGATATATTGCCCACACAGGCCATGGGCATATGTGGAATTGCAACCCAAAATACATTTAGCTGCTTCTCCTGAGTATGGGGATACCACATGTGTGGGACTTTTTGGGAGCCTAGCTGCGTACGGGGCCCCGGAAACCAATCACCGCCTTCAGGATTTCTAAGGGTGTAAATTTTTGATTTCACTCTTCACTGCCTATCACAGTTTCGGAGGCCATGGAAAGCCCAGGTGGCACAACCCCCCCAAATGACCCCATTTTGGAAAGTAGACACCCCAAGGTATTTGCTGAGAGGCATGATGAGTATTTTGCAGCTCTCATTTGTTTTTGAAAATGAAGAAAGACAAGAAAAAACTTTTTTTTTTTCTTTTTTCAATTTTCAAAACTTATTGACAAAAAGTGAGGTCTGCAAAATACTCACTATACCTCTCAGCAAATAGCTTTCCAAAATGGGGTCATTTGGTGGGGTTTTGTGCCACCTGGGCATTCCATGGCCTCCGAAACTGTGATAGGCAGTGAAGAGTGAAATCGAAAATTTACGCCCTTAGAAAGCCTGAAGACGGTGCTTGGTTTTCGGGGTCCCGTACGTGGCTAGGCTCCCAAAAAGTCTCACACATGTGGTATCCCTGTACTCAGAAGAAGCAGCAGAATGTATTTTGGGGTGTAATTTCACATATTCCCGTGGCATGTTTGAGCAATATATCATTTAGTGACAACTTTGTGCAAAAAAAAAAAAACAAATTTGTCTCATTCCCGCAACTTGTGTCACAATATAAAATATTCCATGGACTTGACATGCCTCTCAGCAAATAGCTTGGGGTGTCTACTTTCCAAAATGGGGTCATTTGGGGGGGGGGTTTTGAACTGTCCTGGCATTTTATGCACAACATTTAGAAGCTTATGTCACACATCACCCACTCTTCTAACCACTTGAAGACAAAGCCCTTTGACACTTTTTGTTTACATGAAAAAAATATTATTTTTTTGCAAGAAAATTACTTTGAACCCCCAAACATTATATATTTTTTTAAAGCAAATGCCCTACAGATTAAAATGGTGGGTGTTTCATTTTTTTTTCACACAGTATTTGCGCAGCGATTTTTCAAATGCATTTTTTGGGGAAAAAACACACTTTTTTAAATTTTAATGCACTAAAACACACTATATTGCCCAAATGTTTGATGAAATAAAAAAGATGATCTTAGGCCGAGTACATGGATACCAAACATGACATGCTTTAAAATTGCCCACAAACGTGCAGTGGCAACAAAATAAATACATTTTTAAAAGCCTTTAAAAGCCTTTACAGGTTACCACTTTAGATTTACAGAGGAGGTCTACTGCTAAAATTACTGCCCTCGATCTGACCTTCACGGTGATACCTCACATGCATGGTGCAATTGCTGTTTACATTTGACGCCAGACCGATGCTTGCGTTCGCCTTAGCGCGAGAGCAGGGGGGACAGGGGTGCTTTTTTTTTTCCTTTATTCTTTTTTTGCTTTTTTGTCTTATTTTTAAACTGTTCCTTTCATTTTTTTTAAATCATTTTTATTGTTATCTCAGGGAATGTAAATATCCCCTATGATAGCAATAGGTAGTGACAGGTACTCTTTTTTGAAAAAATTGGGGTCTATTAGACCCTAGAGCCCTCAAAGCATCTGACACCAAGATCGGTGTGATAAAATGCTTTCCCAATTTCCCAATGGGGCTGTTTACATCCGGCAAAAATTAAGTCATAAAATGCTCATAGCTTCCGGTTTCTTAGGCCATAGAGATGTTTGGAGCCACTCTGGTCTCTGATCAGCTCTATGGTCAGCTGGCTGAATCAACGGCTGCATTTTCAGGTTCCCTGTTGAGACAGGAGAGCCAGAGAAAAACACGGAAGACGGTGGGGGGCATTCCCTCCCACTGCTTGTAAAAGCAGTCTGGAGGCTAATTAGCCGCTAGGATTGCTTTTACATGAAAGCCGACCGCTGGCTGAAAAGAATGATACCAAGATGATACCTAAACCTGCAGGCATTATTCTGGTATAACCATTCAAAGTCGTGAATGGCGTACCTGAAGACAAAAAAATGGTTAACAATAAAACACAGTAAACAGTAAAGTATAAAAAATTGCATACCTGAAAAGCAAACATGATAAAACATAATAACAATAAAACATTGCAGAATAGAATACAGTAAAAAAGAGCAGAACAATAGAGAGAATAGAGAGAGAGAGAGAACAATAAAACGACAACTATTATTTTTTATTTTATTTTTTTTTACACTTTTTTTGTAACTGTAACTTTTATAACTGTAACCGGTTCCAGGTTCGGGTCTCTCAAAATGCGATGGCATCTTGGGAGACCCTGTGAAAGTGTGCCTAGTCTGTGGAATGCTGTACCCTACGCTAATACTCAACTAGTGAATGGTAGCGTTCAAAACATTCCCCAATGCAAAGACCAGGATTTTTAGGACAGGAGGGACAAAAATAGCGGGTGTCACGCCTATATCCGCGCTTGCTGTAGACACGACATCTTTTTTGGGGGGTTCGTTGGGTAGGGGTACTCGGGAGGACATAAAGAAAATGCCTCTCATTCAGCCGACTGCATTTGGTTGGGGATGTGAATGGGGGAATTCCGGGCCCTGCAGAAGTGGTGGGTTCCCAATTAGGATTGGCGAATGCAGCAGGAAGGGCATTGTGGGCATGACGGGCCTGTATTTGTCTTCTTGGTGGCAGCGGGACACTACTTGTGCTTGTCACCTCACCAGCTTGAACTGCACTTATGGGACTCGCCACGTCACCAAGTGTTACTGCAGTGCTGGTTTGACTATGACCGGAGTGTACTAGGCCGCTGGTGCTTGCCAGTTCACCAAAACGCTACCAAAAAAACTGTTAGCGATCGCAGGGATCAGGCCTGACTCTGCGAATGCTGCAGTTATGTGTTTAGTGTTTTGTAAGTGACAGTGATCGATCGATACTGCACTTGGGTGGGCTGGGCTGGGCCAGGCGGAGGGGCAAAACGCAGGTGCTAGCAGGTATCTGGGCTGATCCCGCTAACACTGCGTTTTTGGGAACCCTAAACTGCTGGGGATGCTAGTATAGATCTGATCGGATCAGATATTGATCCGTTCAGATACTATACCACTAAGGGAGGTGTACGGTGCGTGCGTGGGTGTTAGCGGTACTGGCACTAACCTGACGCTGCTTGGGGCTGGTGCTTGCCAGTTCACCAAAATGCTACCAAAAAAACTGTTAGCGATCGCAGGGATCAGGCCTGACTCTGCGAACGCTGCAGTTATGCGTTTAGTGTTTTGTAAGTGACAGTGATCGATCGATACTGCACTCGGCTGGGCTGGGCCTGGCGGAGGGGCAAAACGCAGGTGCTTGCAGGTATCTGGAATGATCCCGCTAACACTGTGATTTTGGGAACCCTAAACTGCTGGGGACGCTAGTATAGATCTGATCGGATCAGATATTGATCTGTACAGATACTATACCACTAAGGGAGGCGTATGCTGCGTGCGTGGGTGTTAGCGGTACTGGCGCTAATCTGACGCTGCCTGGGGCGACGCATATCACCGCCGGGCGAGCAGGGGGCTAAACCTTTATTCGGTAATAAACGGCGGGTGCCCCGACACTATAAAAAATAAACAAACTAACCAGCGTCACCCTTAACAGCTATACGGTGATCAGTGGTGAAAGGGTTAACTAGGGGGCAATCAAGGGGTTAAAACATTTATTAGGTAGTATATGGGGGTCCCTGTCGCTATAAAATGCTGACGGCGAACCTAAATATTTCCGTCCCTAACTAGCGTCACCAGTGACACTAATACAGCAATCAGAAAAATGATCGCTTAGTGACACTGGCAACGGGGGGTGATCAAGGGGTTAAAACTTTATTAGGGGGGGTTAGGGGGGTACCCTAGACCTACAGGGGGCTAACACTAACTGCCCTACCCCACTAACTGTCACAAACTGATACCATGCAGTAATCAGAAAAAAAACATGCTAGGTGTCAGTGTGACAGGGGGGGAGGGGTGATTAGGGGGTGATTGGGGGGGATCGGGGGGTAAAGGGGGGTGTATTGTGTGCCTGGCATGTTCTACTGTGTGTGTGTTTTACACTCACATTGCAGTTTTCTCTCCTCGGCGCCGGAACGGAAAATGCCGAGCCGAGGAGAAATGACATAATTTCCTCTGCCTCTGTGTACTACACAGAGGCAGGGGAATGATCTCATTGGCTGGGAGCGATCGCGAGGGGGGGGGCCACGAATGGATGGTCTCCCCCTCATCTCTGAACGCTCCCAGTCAGAATCTGACCGCCTTGGGCACCGGGGGGGTCCGATTAGACCCCCTGCCCGTGCCAG
The DNA here is from genome assembly GCA_037953035.1 of Aquarana catesbeiana. Classification (NCBI taxonomy): domain Eukaryota; kingdom Metazoa; phylum Chordata; class Amphibia; order Anura; family Ranidae; genus Aquarana; species Aquarana catesbeiana. The sequence continues at coordinate 963,954 of JBBHAA010001354.1, read as the reverse complement.
GCAATCACGTACATGGTACGTGATTTTGCCTGCCCATGCCATTCTGCCGCAGTATATCAGCGTGAGGCGGTCGGCAAGTGGTTAAAATGAGCACTTTTGATTTCTAACGTTCGAGTCCCATAGACGTCAATGGGGTTCTAACATTCGTGAGAATTTTTGGTCCATTCACAGGTTCTGGTGCGAACTGAACCGGAGGGTGTTCGGCTCATCCCTACTGAGGACTTAGTGTTGTGGCACCAGCACCACCACCACCAAAGGCCAAATTTTTCTGCCCCTGTTCAACCGGGACATGTAATTACAATTCTTGATCTAATATTTCACAGCGGGGCCCTGTGGGGGCTTATGCCCCGTACACACGGTCGGACTTTGTTCGGACATTCCGACAACAAAATCCTAGGATTTTTTCCGACGCATGTTGGCTCAAACTTGTCTTGCATACACACGGTCACACAAAGTTGTTGGAAAATCCGATCTTTCTGAACGTGGTGACGTAAAACACGTACGTCGGGACTATAAACGGGGCAGTGGCCAATAGCTTTCATCTCTTTATTTATTCTGAGCATGCGTGGCACTTTGTCGGTCGGATTTGTGTACACACGATCGGAATTTCCGACAACGGATTTTGTTGTCGGAAAATTTTATATCCTGCTCTCAAACTTTGTGTGTCAGAAATTCCGATGGAAAATGTGTGATGGAGCCCACACACGGTCAGAATTTCCAACAACAAGGTCCTATCACACATTTTCCGTTGAAAAATCAGACCGTGTGTACGGAGCATAACAGTGTTGTGGCCACAACAACACCTAAGGCCCAAATTTCTGCTGAGTATATAGGGCAGGCCCCCACTTTCAAACATCCAACTTACAAACGACTCCTACTTGCAAACGGAAGGAGACAACAGGAAGTGAGATGAAATCTACCCCTAGGAAGGGAAATTCTCTCCTGTAAGAGTTAATATGGGAAAAATGTTTCTCCTTTCCACTGATGCTTTATCACCAATCCTTGTTTTACTAAAAACCCCAAATTTTCTAAAAACGTTTGTCATTGGGACAAAAAGTGAGGTGAAATCTTCTGAAGAGGAGCACAGACAGCAAAATAAATGTTACAGGGGTGATAACCCTTACCTAGGTTTTCCAAAAAGCTTAAAATAGACAGTTCCTGTCTTGTTTGCACCGCCTGTATACTGCTATTCAGAGTATATAGGGCCTGGGGGCCCCGCACCTTTCCATTTTTTAATTTGGGTGCGGGGTTCCCCTTAATATCCATACAAGACCCAAAGGGCCTGGTAATGGACTGGGGGGTACCCATGCCGTTTGTCTCACTGATTTTCATCCATATTACCAGGACCCGATATTACATTAAACCCGCAAGCAGTTTTAAATGACTTTTATTCCTTTAAAAATGTCATTTTGTGCAGGGACTGTTCTAAACACGGGAAACACGTGCCACTTTACAGGCATACTATAGACACACCCCAGGTACGATATTTAAAGGAAGATTTCACTTTTTTTTTAACTTTAAGCATCATTAAAATCACTGCTCCCGAAAAAACTGACGTTTTTAAAACTTTTTTTGCATTGATACATGTCCCCTGGGGCAGGACCCGGGTCCCCAAACACTTTTTAGGACAATACCATGCAAATTAGCCTTTAAAATTAGCACTTTTTATTTCGAACGTTCAAGTCCCATAGACATCAATGGGGTTTTAACGTTTGTGCGAATTTTCGGTCCATTCGCAGGTTCTGGTGTGAACCAAACCGGGGGGTGTTCGGCTCATCCCTAATGCCTAAACCTGCAGGCATCATTCCAGTATAACCACTCAAAGTCCAGCAACATACCAGTGTGGTCCTTGTTGGGCATATATTGTAATGTTCTTTTTTTCATGCAGCCAGATTCCTCCATTCACATTGATCGATCGGTGGTATGCCAACCATTAGAATACCGCCCTTCATCCACCCACTTCTAATGATAGGCATACATGCACCGTTCTTTCTTTTTTGTTCATACCTCCATTCACATCGATCAATGTGGATGAAGAAATCACTGCCAAGAAAATTAAACAAAAATATATGCCCCTAATGTCCACCCCTGCCCCCATGCTTCGGCATATACGCTTTTTTTTTTTTTAAATGTGGTGGTAAAATCACCTCCTACAGCGCTGGAGTCACGGATTTACATATCATGAGAGCAAACCCTGTTGCTGTCAGAATAAATAAACCTGTGCTGCAAATGAAGGACGTACCTGCAAAGCAAACATTGGTTAACAATAAAACAGTACATAAAAAGGGAGTGTGGGACTTTAAATGAGGCAATTGACTTGTGGAGGTAGAGTATATAGTAATCATTTTTTATTTGTAACTATAGTACAAAAATATTTTCATATATATACATGCAAAATGGCATAAACATAATAGATACATATACATTAGCTTGGCAACACATAAAAGATAGCAAATGTTAATAAATATACTACAAGAGGTTTCATATTGACAGGCATTAGTACATCATATGCAAAAGAACTGCTATAAGATAGGTACACATACACATTGATAATTACATAGTACTCAATAAATTTTGGATGTATAAAAAGTATATATGGGCCAGTAAGTAAGTAATAAGCCAGACTTGTCTGAGCACCCCATGGAAACTCGACGCGTTTCATGGCTACATGCCATTCATCAGGAGTTGGGTACAGAAGTAAACTGTAAATATAAATAAATATGTAATGTTAGCAAATATGTTCTACCCCTTTAGAGGGAGAAAAGACCTCATGAGGAAAGAGATCTATACTCACAGGTCGGCTGGAGCACTGTGCTTGGCATTGAGGAGGATGGGACCCCAAATGGTTGTCTGTTCCAGAGCTGAGGCCAGGAGACCCACCACAGCCAAGTAATCCTCCACATAGCATGCCCGATTGCTGCAACACATTTCACATGTGTGGGGATGATTGTAAGTGTGGTGTTCTGAAAAAAATGTGTGAAAATAGTGAAAAAAAAATGTGAAAAGTGAAAAAAAACATGGTGTTTAAGAGGAAAAAAAATAATAATAATTTGATGTGTATATTTTAATGAGTGTTGTGTATGTATAAAAATACACACATACACCATAGTGAGGAAGTATGTTGCATGAGTCAAAAGAAAAAAAAAGAAGAAAAAGAAGGGGAAAAGGCTGAAAAAAAGGAGAAAATGTGCACAACTTCCGTGTGTGTGTATCCAGTGAATGGGCTGTGTGTGTTACCTCCCTGGTGTCAAAGACACAGTGAAATGGTAGGCAATCAAGCTCACCTGCTTAAGTAATCCAGGTGTGGGGCGGGCCCCCGACCAACGTCATGCACACCATTGAATGAATATAAGAGTAGGCAGTAAAATCCAACACCAGCGCCAAAGTGGAGCCACACCAACCCCATCTTCGATGTGAGACCAAGAACGTCCCTGTATTGCGGCATCAAAAAGACGCCACAAACAGGTCATAGCATGACGCCGTTGCGCAGGAGGGCCCCCCCACCAATATCTCAAAGGATATTCAGGAGGGAAGTACTGCTGTGCATCGCAGCTCCGGGAATCAAGACAAGAAAAGGGCACCCCCATCCCCGATCCAAGCCAGCCTCAGTGTGAATGGAGTCATATAGAACAACAGAGGCCCAATAGGAAAAATATTTTGGTATAAATAGACTGGAGAAAATGGGCATGGTATCAAATAGTGTATCTAATACAGATATTGCATATGTCATTGTTGTGTATAAGTTTGATTATTCAAATATTGTGCCTCATTTAAAGTCCCACACTCCCCCCCCTTTTTAACAATAAAACACAGTAACAGTACAGTATAACAGTAGTGTTAGGGACTTACTGCAGCAAGATGGAGATGCCTGCGTGCACGCATGGCAGCAGTGTGTGTGTGCATGCTAACTTCTGCTTGGTGCCAATAGGCCTTTAAAAGAACAGCAGCTGCACTTGTGCTGTACTGTTGGATCTGCAGCTTACCCGTGTTCTGAAACCTGTACCTGCTATCTGATTACCTGTACTGACCCGGCTCTGCTGACTTACCTGCCATCTCCGATCCTGACCTCGGCCTGCCCTGACTTTGCTAAAGCCTCTCCTGCATGATATCCTGTTGCCAACTACTGCCTGTCCATTTGACCTTGCTCCAGCCTGCTGCCTTGCTCTACCTGATTACCTGTGCTGACCCGGCTTGTCTCACCCTGCTCCATCCTGCTGCTGATCCTGCATCACCCAGCTCACCGGATCGCTGACCTGCATCTTTTTTTTTCTTTTTATGTTTTTTTTTCTTTTTTTACATATTTATTGTAACTATAAACGTTCCAGGTTAGGGTCTCTCAAAATGCGATGGCCATCTAACATCTTTGGAGACCCTGTGTAAGTGTGCCCTATGACTGTGCCATGCTGTACCCTATTCTAATACTCCACTAGTATATGGTAGTGACAGGAAACATTCACCGATGCAGAGACCAGGTTGGTTAGGACAGGAGGGACAATAAAAGCAGGTGTCACGCCTATATCCACGTTTTCTACAGACACAACATCTTCTTTGGGGTGCTCTTTGGGTAGGAGTACCAGGGAGGACATCTGGAAAATGCCTCTCATGCAGCCGGCTCACTGCATTTGCATTGGGAAGTTGGGCACAGCACCATCTGGAAACAAAAGGGCTGTGATGATCTCTTCCTGGAATTTTAGGAAGGATCCAGTTCTTCCTGGAGCTTTGTATAGCACATAAGCGTTCAGTAGAGCCAATTGAAATAAGTATACAGACACTTTATTGTACCAGCGTCTGGTCTTATGGGCAATTAAGTATGACGCCATCATCTGGTCCTTGAAGACCACCCCTCCCATGTTAAGGTTGTATTCGTTAACACAGAGGGGCATCTCAACACCACCAGTCACTGTTGGAATTTGGATCGTCGTATCTGTGTGAATGGAGGACAGAACAAAAACATTCCGTGTGTCCCTCCACTTCACTGCAAGCAATTTATTACACTTCAAGCAGGCTCTCTCCCCCGTCTAAGTCGGAAATCTACAAGTCGTTGGGGGAAGCCCCTGGTGATTAGATCGCACGGCGCCAATTCCAGAATCAAAAAGGTGACTAAAAAGTGTCACACTTGTGTAATAATTGTCCACATATAAATGGTACCCCTTTCTGAATAAGGGTGACACCAAGTCCCAAATAATCTTACCGCTGCTCCCTATGTAGTCTGGGCATTTCTCCGGCTCCACGTTACTATCTTTTCCCTCGTAAACCATAAAACTATATGTATAGCCTGTGGTCCTGTCTCAGAGCTTATACATCTTGACTCCATATCTGGCACACTTGCTGGGGGGATACTGTTTGAAAGAAAGGTGGACAGAAAATGTAATCAGGGACTCATCAATGCAGACAACTTGATCGGGAATAAACAAGGCTTCAAATTGTTGAAGTGGTTTACGAGGGGCCAAATTTTGTGGAGCCGATCGTATTCAGGGTCACCCCGAAGATGACAGAGTTCATTGTCATTGAAGTGCATAAACCACAAGATTTGCTCGTATCTAGTCCTGGTCATGGAGGCAGAGAACACGGGCATATGATGAATTGGGTCAGTGGACCAATATGATTGCAACTCACACTTTTTAGTAATGCCCATGAGGAGGGATAGGCCCAGAAAGGTCTTAAATTCGGGAACCGTAATAGGTTTCCAGCCACATTCTCTGGAAAGGGTCAAATGAGGATCTGCGGTGATAAATTGCTTTTGTCTACAATAGATTTCTACAGATCTTCTGTGAAAAACAGCAAATAAAAGTCAAGGGTAAAGATGAGCTCAATGTTGGAGTCGAACATTGGGTGTTCGCCCGTTCACCGAACAGCGAACAATATGGGGCATTCGCGGGAAAAATCGAGTGCTGCGGAATGCCCCATAATACACTGCGAGATTGCAGTGCATTAGTGTCTGATGATTGGCCAATCACAGCGCGCTCTGCAGAGAGCTATAATTGGCCAAAGACAGGGTGCCTTTGGCCAATCATGGCTCAGGGGGACTAAGTCCACACCCCACACTATATAAGTCTGCTTACATAGCAGCCGTGTATAGTGTGTGACTGTGGACAGAGATAGATTGAGCTAGATTAGGCAGGCTAGTTAGTTGCAGTGTATTTGATGTGTGTGTATATTATATATATGCTAGGGGAGATAGCACATCTTTAACCACATTCATAGCAATGTGTTTACCTCTAGTGAGCTGCACTAGCTCATTAGCAACTGGACCATCAACTTTAGCCAACTCAATATTAGCAGTTTTACCCATAACGTTGTCACATTCAAGTTTACCACTTGCCTCCCCACTGTACAGGGCACTGCAGCGAAGCAAGTCCTTTTCCACACAGACAGTGGATCTCCCATTTGGGGTCACCTCCACTCCAGTGTGCACAGTCACATACTCAGTCCCTTCTATGCATTTACCAGCACCAGTCTTACCCATCACTGTAACAGGAGTTGCCATGTTCACTTGAGTACGTGGTCTATCCTTTGTTGCACTTTCACTGGCCAACTCTCCCTGGTGGCCATGGGATGAAATTGCAGCAGCCATTTCTGACTCTGTAGCACCCCCTGCAGGCACAACAGGTACTTCCTCACTGTTGCCAGAGGTGACTGTAAACATTTTTAAACAGGAACCTGGGCTTGCAGAAAGAGACTTTTGACCAGTATCACTATCACCAGCCATGTTCCACAACCTGGGACAAGAAAAGATTCCATGCCCCAGTTGACCACATTCCAGGCACGGTACATTTCTGCACATATCTTTAGTGGGACGCAGCTCCACATCTCCAATGTAGCTCCTCCTTCCAGTTAACACTTGATCTCTCATTGCTAAGGGAGATGACACTCTTCCAGCTGTAGTTTGCTGACGCTCCCAAATGCAGCGACTTTGCGCTACGTGAAGCATTCTTGCTTTCAACTTGCCATGATCCTCTGTTGGCAATACGTTTCTCATGTTGTGGTCCGCAGCCTTGACATTACCACTGTTGCTATGGGAAACCATATATATATATATATATTATACACACACACATCAAATACACTGCCTACACTGACTGAATATCTAGTCTACACTAAATGCAGACTGACTGTGTGTGTGTATATATATATATGTAGCAATAACTCTCGGTGGAGCTGCTGGTTTAAGCGGGTTGTTACCTTTACTCTCGATACCTCTGTTTCACCGGCACTGGGTCTAGGATTCCATTGAGTTTACCTCTGGACGATATAAGCACCAACACTTGTGTACGTTTTCAATGCTTTAATGAACCAAGTAATCAAGGAAGTAGCAGGAAAGAGGCAGGAGGAAAGCTTCAGGGAAGCTCAAATACCTTTCTTTAGGTTTCTTTAGAACGTCCTTTAGGGTTAAACACTGTAGTTGAATGTGATCCCCTTATGGGACATGATCTTTGCCCGCCTGGATAGGCCTCTCTCACTTGCCTAGCAGCCAGTACGCGGCACGAACAAAAGTCTCTGCCACAGACTTGTTTGGAATAAAACCCGTACGATCCTCTGCCACAGGATGTATTGGTTTGTGATGAATGTCAGACACAGTACTTGAACCTTTAAGCCATGTGATATTTCAGTTTTTCTTTTTAATAAACCTGCAAAAATGTCAACAATTCTGTATTTTTCTGTCAATATGGGGTGCTGTGTACAATATGGGGGGCTGTGTGTACAATATGGGGGGCTGTGTGTACAATATGGGGGGCTGTGTGTACAATATGAGGTGCTGTGTACAATATGGGGTGCTGTGTGTACAATATGGGGTGCTGTGTGTACAATATGGGGGGCTGTGTGTACAATATGGGGGGCTGTGTGTACAATATGGGGTGCTGTGTGTACAATAAGGGGGCTGTGTGTACAATATGGGGTGCTGTGTGTACATTAATGAACTTAAATGGCTGCAATATAACAAAGAGTGAAACATTTAAGGGGGTCTGAATACTTTCCGCCCCCACTGTAGGTCAAAAGAGAAGGTTAAGCAGCTTAGAAGTAGCGGGAGTGTTAAGATTAACAGGGATGTTGAAGTCACCAAGAATGATTGTTGGAATTTCAGAAGAGAGAAAAAAATCAATAAAATCACTGCTCCTGAAAAATCGGCCGTTTTTAAAAACTTTTTTTTGCATTGATCCATGTCCCCTGGAGCAGGACCCAGGTCCCCAAACACTTTTTATGACAATAACTTGCATATAAGCCTTTAAAATGAGCGCTTTTTTTTTTCACATTTATGTCTCATAGACTTTGATGGTGTTCGCACAAATGTTTTGTCTGTTAGCAAGTTCTGGTGCGAACCGAACTGGGGGGCTCATCTCTAGTTAAGGGTACTAAAATCTGCTGTTTTCACCTGAATTCTGGGTTGGCCAATGAATGGGGAGGAACGGGTGCTGCAGAAGTGATGGGCTTCCAATCAGGATTAGCAAACACATCAGGAAGGGCACTATTGGCTCTACAGGCCTGTGTTCAAACTCTTGGTGGCTGCGGGGCACTACTTGTGCTAGCCACCGCACCAGCTTGAACTGCACTTATGGGACTCGCCACGCCATGTCACCAAGTGTTACTGCAGTGCTGGTTTGTCTATGACCAGGATGTACTAGGCTGCTGGTGCTTGTCAGTCCACCAGAAGGATGAGTGACACTAGTACTGGTTCTCTGTTCCATACAATAACCATGTGGTTGTTGCACCTCAGCAACAGAAGAACATGGTCGGGTACGCCTGACCTTAGCAGGGACCACTACTCCATCATCAGAGCTATCGGTCAGGGTGCTCTCTACCGGTTTGTATACTGAGCCTGAATCTGACAGTGAGGTCTCTTCAATGCTGTACCTCTGTTTGGTATTTTTGGCCACTAAATTTATAGGTACAGCTAGTGAGACTCACAGGTAAAAGAGCACCTGGTTGTCAGTGACTGCTTCAATCACTACAAAAAAAAGAATTGTTAGTGGTAGCAGGGATCAGGTGTGACTCTGATAATGCTGCAGTATTGTGTGCTGTGTTTTGTAAGTGACAGTGATCTATTGATACTGCACTTGGGTGGGCTGAGCTGGGCGGAGGGGCTAAACACAGGTGCTGGAAGGTGTCTGGGCTGATCCTGCTAATGTCGTGCTTTTGTGAACACTATACTATTGGGGAAGCTAATATAGTTGTGATCATATTAAAGATATTGATCCGTTCAGATACTATACTAGTAATGGAGGTATATAGTGTGTGTGTGTATTAGTGTACCTGACACTATTCTGACGCTGTCTGGGATTGACGCTGACCCTAACTGACAATAAAACCTAACTGACGTCACCCGTGACACTAATATGGTGATCAGAAAATAGATCTGTACACTATACTAGTGACACTGTGACAGGGAGTGAAAGGGTTAACTGAGGGGTGATCAAGGGGTTAAATGTGTACCTACATGTCCTGGTGTCAGTGTAGTGTTGGTGTACTCACAGTAGATGTCTTCTCCTCGTTCGCTGGAAACTAAAAGGGCTCCACTAGGGGAGATGACATCACTTCCTCTGCCTGTGTTTACATTACACAGACAGATTACAGTCTGCCATTCACCAGAACCGATCAGCAGGTCCAGGCCATAAATCATTGATCTGGACCTATAGACTGATCGGTTCTGAAATCAATCCAATCATTGTGGGAATGGTGGGGCACGTGACTGATGTACAATGATGATGATTCGCACAGGAGAGCCAACCTGCTGCAGTACAACTGTGGCGGCTGGTTGGGAACCGGTTAATGTATTTTCTGTATTCTCTGTATGAAGGTAAAACATCTTCTTCATGCAGCTCCCCATCCCCCCAATACTTACCTGAGCCTGATCTCCATCCAGCAATGTGCACAAGAGCAGAGGCTCTCTTGGCTTTCTCCCTCCTCATTGGCTCAGACACAGCAGGGGGATCCATTGGCAGAGGAAGACTTGGGACTTTTTATGGCAGACAAGGACTCATAAAGGGGATGGGAGTTAGGGATGTTCATCATTTCTTCTAGTGATGGGGGAGGGGTAACTTTCCAGGATTTATAACTCCTATCCTGCAGAAGGGAGACAATGACAGATGATATTTCTGGAGTATGAGTTGTATTGGTTATGGGACGGCCTTTTGTACAGAAGTGAGAACTGTCTGAGGTCTTTGTCTTCAGAGGAATGGATCGTGTTTTCTGTCTTTATTATGGTCAGGACAAAACATTCCATTCATAGATTTGTAAATATGAAATATTCTATATAAATAATTTGTATTTTCATTTTCAGCCAGCAGGTGGAGCTGAAATCTCTTTTCCACATGTTTACCTGCCTGTCCTTCCCAGATCACTGTACAATCCATGTTATTTACAGAGCTCAGTAGCTCAAGCTGTAATTTCCCTTCATAACTGACGGACTCAGAGGAGGGGGAGGGGAGGGGGGGGGCAGATTGCTGAAACCCATCGGAGGGACCTCACTGGATATTGTGTGAAAATTGAGGATGAATTGATCCATGGTGTCTGTAGCTACAGAGGTCAGTGAGGTCTCGGTCACACGTGTGTCAGTACCATGTGATTATGGGACATTTATTAAGCATTTCTAAAGCCTGATAACCGCCTTCCATGTCTGCCATGAATATTACAATGGCAGCACACAGTGCTGGTCACACAGGAGCGGTAGCGTTGTGTCGTGTTATAAATGAAGCCGCATGTCGCTGTCATGAGACATCCACACTTGTCAGTCGCCTCCATTCATTTCATGGTGATGTCCAATAATCGCTGGGCATTGGAGGACAGACAGCAGAGGCTCCGGTATCCCAGAATGCACTGGGAAATAATAGAGAAGTAGGACAGAGCAGCTCCGGTCACTTCTGGTTGTACAGAACAGCCGTGTGGTAACTCCAATAGCTTCTGTGTGCCGGAAAAATCACCAACCAGCCGGAAATACTGACAGTGCCAGGCAGGAAATGTGTCACTGCACAGCCAAAAACCTCTTCTAATTATATATACTAATCAGCTGAACACAGAAGGATTCATCCACAAAATCCAACACCAAATACATAGAAAGAGAACTGTGCAGCACTACTAGTGAGACTCCCTAAACCTAAAAATAGGATTTGTATTTCAAATGTTTAAACAATCCACACGTGTTTCAGCAAAATTATACAGGAATATTACAATGTTAGAAAAAACAATATAAGTAAGATATCCTCAAAGTGCTCAATATTGCAGCATGATGAGTGAGACCACCCAAACTTTAGCATACTATGTACATGTAAAAAACCTACTTTGTGGTCAACCACTTATGATTGGTGATGTGCAGTGACACCTCCCTTACAGGATAGATATAAAGATAGCTGTGCAGCACTAGAAGTGAGACTTCCTAAACCTAAAAGTGTTAATATTTACACATTTTAAACAAACACCACAAATATACATGATGAAGCCCCGCCAAGGGCGTAACGTGTAAGGTGGAGACGTCATCACGCCTGTCAGATACACTAGGAGAGCTGCTGCTATACTGTTATGAAGGAGAGGACGGTCGCCGGCCGCTCTGTGCATTCTTACATGGATATATTGTGATTCTATGTGAGGATATATTACATGTTATTATTAATAAACTATTAATGACCCGAGTATCCCAGCTATTGTGACACATACAAATAAAACAGATCTGGTAACAAGTCACCAAGCGGGTATTATCCTCAGACCGGGAAATCTGTCCTCCAGGGGGCAGGAGAGCGATAGTGAGTATGATGACATGGCGGCTGGTTTTCATTTTATAGAATTATTGTAATATATCCAAAATCCACATATCAGAGGAGATCATTTCCTCTACATCACTTCCCCTTTAGGCCCCTCCCACTAGAAGAACAACCCCTCCCCCGGACATTTCTCCAGCATTCTTCTAGTGTTTTCAGAGCTTCATAAACACAATGAAGACACATCATAAATGTCATAGAAGTGTTACTGAGCATTGCTTCCTTCTACATAATCATCAGACGTGTGAGCGAGTCCTAAGGGGGTCTATTCCATCCTATTTCCTGCTTGTTAGGAATATGGATGGTCATTCCATATGTACATAGCCTGGTCACTGTTCTACTATAAGGGGAACCCCAAATCCCATGGATGAGATTACAAAGAGAAAGATTCCCTCAGAGAGAGGAGAAGACATGAGAAGAGGACAGGTGATGGAAGATTCTACATGGGTGAGGATGGAGGACACCCAGAGATAGAAGGAAACACTGAGAGACGGGAACAATCACAAGACGTCACATTTCCCCATCACTGCAGATCACACATTTCTCTTACTGTAATTCCTGAATTTTACTCTCCGGGTTCATCAGAAAGGAAAGAGAATCACACTTCATTTTATATCCTGAAGAGGAGAAATCTTCTTCTTCTGCTTTATCCTCTCCTGGACAATCTTTACTGGAAATATTACAATAATCAAATCTAAAAGCCAATAATGAGATAATAATTAGCACCAAGAATGTATGACCTCTGACACCAAGAATAACAATGTAACACCCAACATTTCCCTTCCACATGGCTGCCTTCCCTCTGGGTCTACAGTCTCATACTGGACCTGATGAGGACTTCTCATTGGTGGCTATGAGTGGTCTTTGAAGTCACACTCCAGACAAACCTTAAAGGAGGCCCCTGATATGTATACGGGGTCTCCGACATTCCTACACAGGGGTCTCCATTCAGCTTCTGGAAAATCCTGGAACACCACTTTGGTTCCAGATATAAAATGCAGTCCAGACATTCCCATCTCCGCCCACTTCTGCAGACAATTGGCCCCTCCAATGTTGGGATGATGATGTCACACCCCTGACATTATTTCCCTCCCCCAGATCTCTGAACACGAAGCTTTCCCTCCAAATGTTCTGTGTGATAAATGGTATAATTGGGGGGCAGGGAAAGGGTTAATACGATGTAAATGATGTGATTGGTAGAAGGTGATATGTGGGAACCACCATTTAGCTCTGGTTCACACAGCACAACATGAAAGTCACAGCGACTTCCAGCTTGACTTTGCTCTACAACTTCCCGGCGACCAGGTGTGACTTCAAAGTGACTTTACTGAGAAGCATTCCTATGTGACTTTGATGATCCGTGTTTATAGCGTGTTTTATCACATGACAAAACATGCGTCTGATAACCGTGATTGGGGCGTCATTAACAATCAGGCTGCATTTACATCTGCATGATTCTGAATGCACATCAACCGCACAGAAATCGTGTGCTTTGCCGCACGTTTCAGAAATGCGCTGCGACCGCGCATCACGCTTGTACTGCAAAAATGGCAAGGCGAGCACGATGCATGTTTCCAAAACGTGTGGCAAAGCATGCGTTTTCCTGCAGGTTGCCGGGCATTCAGAAACGTTCAGACGCCAACGAATGGTATCGCAAGTGCATCGTGTGTTGTCACACATTTTCAAGATGCACAGCAAAGCAAAGCATGCGTTTTCTTATGGGTTGGCGTGCGTTCAAAAACATGAAGATGCAGATGAATGGTAACACAAGTGTGATGCGCATTGCCACACAATTCACGCAAAAAAGCATGCGTTTTCTTGCGGCCTGCTGTCAGTTGTAAATACGTTTCCATTCATTCACATCTGTACATTTCCAACTGCACAGCAACCTGCAAGAAAATCCATGCTTTGCTGTGCGTTTCATAAATGGGCGACAATGTGCGTCACACTTGTGTTATTATTCATTTCCTTCTGTACATTTTTGAATGCATGGCAGACGGCAAGAATACTTGTGCTTTGCTGTATGTTTCAAAAACGCACAGCAAGGAGCATTGCTTTTGTGTTACCATTCATTTACATCTGCGCATGTGTGGCGTGCGTTGCTGTGCATTTTTTAGACGTATGAAAAAGCGCACATTTTCTGTGTGGGTCGCCTCGTATTCGGAAACACACAGATATGAATGTCGGCTAATTGTTAATGACACCCCAATCACAGTTATCAGACGCATGTTTTGCTGCCAAGATGCATGACGCTCCATGACTGAGAAGATTCTTGATCTACTTTGGGGTGTTTGTTGCATGTAGGGCAGAACATTCCAGTGAATGGGCTCCCTATACACAATGTGTGCTTCCACATGAAAAATACACAAATAATGGAAGTGGGAATGTGCGTTTCCTCTACGCTCAGGTGTGACTGGGATGTGTTGGGAGGAAGATTTTAGGCAGCAAGGATGACCAGGGAGGAGAGGTGAGGGGTAAAGAAGCCTCAGAAGTCGCAGCAAAGTCTTAAAGATTCAGACAAATGTACGACTTTCTGGTGATTTTACATTGGAGTGAAGCCATCAGACAGTTGTAATCAGTGGTTTTGCTATCAGACAAGTTTTTTTGGTTGAATATTCAACACAGAAAAACTAAATATAACATAATGTAATATATAAAATAATGATTACACAGAGTTGTCACACATACATCACCCTCTCTAACATTTACAATACGGAATGATTTTACTGTGCAAATTTAAAGCTACAGAGCCCCAAATATGAACCCATTGGTTCCAAACTGACTTTTTTTTGTAATACTTCAAAGTGGGTCAACAAAAAAATCTCCCATTGGACCAATACGTTTACAATGCAGACATGTCATACACACCCCACTCTATGATATATTACAGTATGATTTTACTGTGGAAATTTAAAGATACAGAGCCCCAAATACCAAACCATTGGTTAAAAAAGCAACACTTTTCAAAAGTTAAAAATAAAATCTCGGATTGGAGCAACATACAGTTATGCCCCGTACACACGATCGAACATTGATCGGACATTCCGACAACAAAATCCATGGATTTTTTCAGACGGATATTGACTCAAACTTGTTTCGCATACACACAGTCACACAAAGTGCTATGATTAAGCTCTGACTACAGTGTGAAACGCGTCAACTTTCCTGCTTTGTGATGCTGTGGCATGTATTTTTATGATTATATTTAAATAAAGATCGAAGATTACTTTTGATTGCGGCTGTCCATGATTTCTCGTTTACCTCTCGGTCGCACAAAGTTGTCGGAATTTCCGATCGCCAAGAACGCGGTCACGTACACCACGTACGACGAGACTAGAAAAGGCCAGTTCAGAAACAAGCGCGGCACCCTTTGGGCTCCTTTTGCTAATCTCGTGTTAGTAAAAGTTTGGTGAGAGACGATTCGCGCTTTTTTAGACTCGTGGTTTTCAGATCGTTTTCTGCCGTTCAGTTTGTGCTTTTGGGTTTGTATCTGCTCTTCAGTGCGTGCAGTCAGTTCGTATCGGAGTTTTCTGTGCGATCTTGCCTGCTCGTTGCTGTTTTTCAGGTCGCTCTTCACAGGCCTTGCTGTTCTTCAGTGCGTTCTGTTACTTCGTTCTGAGCAGCCGACCGTTTTCTAGCCATGTTTCGTATGCGTACTCCTCGTAGAGTTCGTGCTGTGTGGGGGCTTGGTGTTGGGGTCCTGACCTTAACACAAGTCCAGTCCATGAACAGGGTGGGGAGGAGTTCATGGACCAAGAATTGGTTGCTTCAGCGTGACCAGTTCTCTCATATGCCTTTGCTCCGTGAGATCCGTGAGAATAATCCTGATGATTTCAGGAACTTTCTCAGGATGACGGACCCCGTATTTCACCGTTTGTTGGCTTCGCTGACCCCCTATATCAGCAGGCAGGATACCTGCATGAGGCAAGCCATCACTCCGGAGCAGAGGCTGGTCACTACCTTGCGGTATTTGGCCACAGGGAGAAGCCTGCAGGACCTCAAGTTCTCGACAGGCATCTCCCCCCAGGCTCTGGGAATCATTATCCCAGAGACCCGTTCTGCCATCATACAGGTCCTGCAGAAGGAGTATATGAAGGTAAGATTTATCCTTTAACATCACATTTTATTGTATATAATGTTTGTTAATATATTGTATTTCTTTCCTCATTCCCTAACCACTTCAGCCCCAGAAGGATTTACCCCCTTCCTGACCAGAGCGTTATTTGTGATACGGCACTGCGTCGCTTTAACTGACAATTGCGCGGTCATGCGACGTGGCTCCCAAACAAAATTGACGTCTTTTTTTTCCCACAAATAGAGCTTTCTTTTGGTGGTATTTGATTACCTCTGCGATTTTTTATTTTTTGCGCTATAAACAAGATAAGAGCGACAATTTTGAAAAAAACACATTATTTTTTACATTTTGCTATAATAAATATCCCCCAAAAATATATAAAAAACACATTTTTTTTCTTCAGTTTAGGCCGATCGTATTCTTCTACATATTTTTGGTAAAAAAAATAGCAATAAGCGTTTATTAATTGGTTTGCGCAAACGTTATAGTGTTTACTAAATAGGGGATAGTTTTATGGCATTTTTATTAATATTTTTTTTTTTACTAGTAATGGCGGCGATCAGCGATTTTTATTGTGACTGCGACGTTATGGCGGACATGTCGGACATTTTTGACACATTTTTGGGACCATTGTCATTTATACAGCGATCAGTGCGATTAAAAATGCACTGATTACTGTGTAAATGACACTAGCAGTGAAGGGGTTAACCACTAGGGGGCGGGGAGGGGTTAAGTGTGTCCTAGGGAATGATTACTAACTGTAGGGGGATGGGCTGTGTGGCTGACGTCACTGATCTCTGCTCCGATGACAGGGAGCAGAGATCGAGTGACACTTGTCACTAGGCAGAACGGGGAGATGCTGTTTACAACGGCATCTCCCCGTTCATCCGCTTCGTGAGGCGATCGCGGGTCTCCCCACGGCGATCGAGTCCGCGGGACCCGCGACCCGACTCACGGAGCTCCTGGCCGGCGCGCGCACGCACGGGGGGAAATTCAAATGGACGTACAGGTACGCCCATTTGCCCAGCCGTGCCGCTCTGCCGACATCGGCGTGCGCCGGTCGGCAAGCGGTTAATTACCATGATTGTAATATGCTGTGAATGTCCCCTTTGTCCTCATGCATGCTGGATTTCTTATTTGTTTTTTTGTCCTTCATACATATTTGCCTTCACTTACCTCCCCAGCATGCTCTCCTGCCCCTATATTCACCTCATGTAGTCACTTAACAATGTATTTTGTCAGCTCCATAGTAGTGCTTTACCCTAAACACCCCCTAAAATGTGGTAAATTGGGATTTGTGCTTTAAATTCAGGCAGAGTGCCAGAGGCTTTTTTTTGGTGTCCCCAAATCATTTGGAACCCTCCCTCCCCCCAACTGCTAAGTCAGCTGATAACAATTCTCTATCCTCAATCATCTATCTGCTGACTTTGCCAAACCCATACACACTATACTCATCTCTTTTGTGGTCAGATTTATTGATGAATTCCCCAAAGCATGTAGTGCAAGGGCCTGCCTGAACACTTTTAAATGTTAATGTTTAAAGTTTTTGTAGACTATTATTATCTTGATAGGTAATAGCAGAATGTCAAAATGTGCTAAAATGTGTACAATGTGTATTTATATCTTTGTCTTATGACACTTCTTACCTGTCCTGTGGTCTGCCAATAGTGTAAAGTAAGGAGGGGCTGGCCAAAGTAATACACATTATTTAGGCATTCATCTCTAAATGAAGTGGAGAGGGATACCAGTCCAAAACATCTCCCCCCTAAAATGTTAGAAATGGCCCATGAGAGGGGGGGTCTGATAGGTTGACCTTATACCTTGGTCTTTAATTACTCCCTAAAATAAATGTTATCCTGATGTTGCCCAAGAATGTTTGTGTCTAATCTGCTTTCCATGTTTATGTGCAAAATGATTAATTTATTTTTCTTGTTTGTCTCCACAGTTTCCTTCCAACCCACAGGAATGGCAGACTGTGGCCTCCCACTTTGCCCAGCGGTGGGACTTCCCTAACTGCGGAGGGACAATTGATGGGAAACACGTCCACATCGTCCCACCACCCAACTCGGGGTCATACTATTACAACTATAAGGGGTTCAATAGTATTGTGATGTTGGCGGTGGTGTCAGCTACTTATGAGTTCCTGTATGTGGACGTGGGGAAGAATGGCCGGATGTCTGATGGTGGAGTCATCGCCCAGATAGACTTCTACAGCCATCTCCAGAATGGCAGCTTGGACCTGCCACCTCCAGAAGACAATGTGGAAGGACTCCCATTCGTCTTCGTTGCGGATGAAGCATTTTCGCTGGGGGACCATCTTATGCGGCCATTCCCTATGAGGACCCTCACCCCGGACCAGAGGGTTTTTAATTACCGGCTGGCCAGAGCCAGAAGAGTGGTGGAGAACACGTTTGGAATCATGGCCAGCCAGTTCCGCCTATTTCTTACACCCATACACATAGTGGAGTATAAACTCAATCACATCATCCTGGCGTGCTGTGTTCTACACAACTTTTTAAGGCACAATTCTGCCAACTACTATTGGGCCTGAGGCCGGAATTCATAATGAACCAACCCTGACGGCGCTTGAAAGTGGCCATCCTGGCTTGCCCCCCCTGAGTGCACCGAAAGGGTCCATCTTAGATACCTAGAATACTTTGTGGGTAGGGGGGGATCAATATGCCAGACAATGTCTGAAACATTTTTAAAATAAAAAATATCATTTTAACTACTAAAATCTTTGGTGACATTTACTGCTTGTGTTTCTTTTAGCTGACCCTGACAGAAATGTGTGGAGTCCTGAAAATGGCGTGATTGTGTAACATTACAAAGCACTGTTGAGTGTTATTTACTAAAGGCAAAGACACTGCACTACAAGTTGTTGTGAATTCATGAAGAAATATATTTTATATTTACTGGCAGAAACATGAGAGAGGCGTAGGCCCCACCAAGTCGATGAACTGTGGTGTTAAATAGTTGAACTGTTGCCCTCTTGGGGACCTTTAGGATAAAATGGACATTCTCATGTTTGAAAAAGCCTTCCTTTACTACCTCAAATATTGAAGACTTTTACAAGCATGTATTGTCAAGGAAGCTGTTGGAACAAAGACTATTCCTGTCACAAAACAAGGAGATATTTACATGGTATTGTGAAGAAACAACAACTGCCACAGGACACAAGGGTATCTCGCATAGAGATAACCTCACTTATTGTGTTCGAATGAAGAACTGTTTAAATAGCTAACACCTTGGTTAACAGAACCATTGTATGAACTTTAAGGATGATTTATACAAACAAGTCAGTTCTAAACACCCAGTGAGAATGTTCAAGGTCCCTCTCAACACATTAGTGAAAGTTGAATATTGTGCTAGTTAAAATAATATAAGGTATCAATAAGGTTATCATAAGTCATTTTAAACTATCTCTGACATTGTAGGTCACAGAGACATTATAATGTTGGCGTCGGCGGACCCAACAACTTTGCTATGAAGAAAATGTATATGAAAATGTGATTTTATAAGTAGAAGTGTTTTAAGTAACGAATTAGTATTAGGAAAAACATATAATCATAATTATAATCATATAAGGTTGTAGCCTACACTTAAGATAAACAAATGTTCAGTGGAGATACCAGAAGTTATACAGGTATCCATATAGTTAATCATTTTATGTGGTATTGATGAAATAAATAACAATGTGTGTGTTTCCTAGATAGACCAGTTTACAGATATACATTTATAGAGATACAGGTATATAACCAAGTTATGTAATGATGATTAATCAAACTTATACTGAGTGTATTTTACATTAGACCGAGTACCAGAATATTTAAAAGTATATACCTATCCTTACCATTATACACCTTATGAAAATAGGACATATTAATTTAAAAGGATGGACTCAAAACATGTGTGAGACACCGGGTGGTTGAAGGTGGTATTATTTGAACTCACTAAGTTTCCAGAGGAAGTTAATAATTAAGTCTCCTAACCCAATGGGAAGTGAGCCACCTCCTTTTGGGCAGAGCCATTATAATTTTTATGGTCTTATTATCTGAAATGGTATTTAGAGGCAAGGGAGATGGGAGTCAGGACCAACCGGTGAACCAACGAACGAACGGAAGGAGGAGAGAGCTCAGGGGGAGAGCTCAGGGATCCACCCTGAAGGGGGGACACTGGGGGACATACACACTCCCAGACTGACACTCATGCACCATGCATGAATACATATCTGTACATTCATGAAAATTCCTCAACACCTAATACTTAGAACTCGGAGGTCACAAGAAGTAAATCCTCTTTAGGAGTATCCGTTTTGAAACTACGGCAGCCATCTTAACTCTGGTAACTAGCCCATAGGAACTGCAGCCATCCTGGAATGGGTAATTATGTCATGTTGATTTTATTTTGCATGTTCTCTCAAATATTGATATGTTCTCAAAATTATTGATGTATTGAATATTATACAGTTGATAATCATTCTCCCGAATCAATAACCGCCTTGTAGATTTTTCTCTAAAGATTCAGATTTTTCATTATATTTTTCTTTTTGCATAGTTGCCACATTTATTGACAAAGCAAACATCTAATTTATTTCACAATTTTAACCACTTACTTACCTGCAGCAAAGTAACGGTTGTACGTGTGAAATACAGATGTTATGTTTAATTGTCAAGTTCACAAGGTTATTGATTCTACCGAGAAGTTATCATGGTGGTATTATGTCAAAGGGACGGCACGCCCATTTTTGCAAGTGTTTTTATTGATTTTCAAGACGTTCATATAACGCAATCGGTATCTTAATTTCATGTGATTATTTGTGTTTGTTTACCAATAAAATTTCTATTTTGTGTGACCACACGTCTCCGTGAATAAGTTTCACAAGTATAGACTGCGTCACATAGATTGATTTTGTATCTTAAAAATATCTTCGTTAAAAATTACTCAAGGATAATTATTGTGCGGGAAACCTGTCCTTAAAAAGGCACAACTTATTCTGACTGAAAATTCACGACAAAGTGCACTGAAACTGCACTTGTAGTGCAAAGTGGATTTTTCCTTAGGAAATAACCCCTATTATCACTGAAAACACTAATTTTAACACAACAAAAGTTTTGGAGCATTGAAACAATAATCCACACATTCTAGATTATCAATCTTTTTAATACCAGCACAATCACATGTGCATTTATCAAAGGTTTTTAAAACAAACCAACATGTTTGGTCACATTACTAAAAGTAGAAATGTCCATTTTAGGTCAAACAGGCATGTTTAAAACCAACAAGAAATACACAAATCTGGAACTTACAAAGTTCAACTTTTATAGAAAGTGAAGGCAATATCAGACATGAGTATTTCTAAACTGTGTTTGATATTGCGTTCAGATGGGGTGAAGTCACCCCTGTAAAAGCCAAATTTTGAAGATGCACACAAATTGCCGAATGTCAACATGTGCTAGCTGCCATCACGGGGGATCAAGGGACGTGTTTTGGGGGTGCAACCCCTTCCTCTCAGCTACTTTATTATTGAAGATGGGGTTGCACCCCCAAAACGCGTCCATTGATCTCCTGTGATGGCAGATAGCACATGTTGACACACTGTGTGCATCCTCAAAATTTGGCTTTTCTCAAATATGTCCAAAAATAAGAGAAAATTTGAGATTACAAAAAGCACAAAAGAGGGAAGGGATTTGGAGGTGTTTCAAACTCGCCCTAAAACATCAATGATGTTCTTCATTATTTTTTGAACATCATTGATGTTTTTCGCGATGTTTTCCAAGTCCCCATTACACCCCATGATCTCCCCGATCAGGATCTGTGTACTTTCACTGGTGAAACGATCTGGATCCACAACATCACGATCACCTAAAAATATAGAAACCAAAAACATACCATGTATTATAAATATGCCGGCATCCATCTCTTACCTGAGCCTGTGGTCGCAGACACTCACCTGTTGTGGTGACAATTTCCACCACATCTTCCTCCTCCTGCTCTGCTCGTCTTTGGGGGATTTTACCTTCCTCATGAGGTGGGGGGTCTGTGGTCTCAACGGATGAGGGGTGTCCTCCGAGTCTTTTCTCCCCTATGTAAAAAAAAATAGGTATACTTAGCACACAGATATTTCATGGCAGAAATAGGAATATGAAACCTTGCTTGGAAGTGGGGCACAATTGTCTGTTTTGGCCAAGATGAAGAAATATTTTTTCCCTTTTTCAAGCTTCAATACTTACCTTTTGTACAAGCTTCACAGATGGAGACACCCCTATACTATACACTGGAGCACCTGTGTGGGGCCCCCTAATAAAAAGGGTGTCCTGGTGTCCCACAATAGTGCTCCAGTGTCCAGATGTGTAAACAGCTGCTGAGTGTCCTCTCCTTACACAGAATCTAGTTTGCATTTCATTCTAGTTGCAAACCCATCTAGACACCAAAATTATTTGAATGGAAGTAGGGCCGAAAAAATTTATTCAAATTCATATGGCCAAAACAATGGTGTTTTCTAGGCTGAGCGAACAATGTTTCATACGAACGAACAATGTGCCCATGAACATGAAAGATGCCATTTTAAACTGTACAACAGTAAAGAAAAGCACATGGAGCAGCATGAACATAATAAAAAGAAAGAATAGGAACACAGGACAACTACTTACTTTTTTGCAGCACTCTCCTGATCCTTCTGTACTGCTCGTGCTCCCTTCATTTCAGGTCCGACCACCGCTTCCTGAGCTGATCCTTGGATCGTCGTACCCTAAAATTCCAGTGCAGACTCTTGACCACTTTCGCCATGATCTTGGCCTTTCGGACATTGGGGTTTTGGTAAGGTCCATACTTCTCGTCATAGTCGGGCTTCTTCAGTATGTCCACCATCTCCAACATCTCCCCAAAGGAAATATTCGATGCTTAAATCGTCTCTTCTGGGATTGGGACATTTCTGGCTCCGGGCTTTCCTCCTCCTCCTCATTGGTGTAATTATCTGACACCTGCTGTGTCTCCACCATGTGCTCTTCCCCACTGTGTCGAATGAGAAGGGGCGGGGAATAGACTAGAAAGAACGTCAGGGGCGGGCGGAGTTTCACGCATGCGCAGTGTATATAAAGCGTAACACGCGTGCATCTTACGTACGATATGTGAGCATAGGAAGGAGTATCATAGTAGGTGAGCTTGAAAAAAGACAAGTCCATCAAGTCCAACCTATGTGTGTGATTATGTGTCAGTATTGCATTGTATATCCCTGTATGTTGCGGTCATTCAGGTGATTATCTAATAGTTTCTTGAAGCTATCAATGCTCCCCGCTGAGACCACCGCCTGTGGAAGGGAATTCCACATCCTTGCCGCTCTTACAGTAAAGAACCCTCTACGTAGTTTAAGGTTAAACCTCTTTTCTTCTAATTTTAATGGGTGGCCACAAGTCTTGTTAAACTCTCTTCTGCGAAAAAGTTTTATCCCTATTGTGGGGTCACCAGTCCGGTATTTCTAAATTGAAATCATATCCCCTCTCAAGCGTCTCTTCTCCAGAGAGAATAAGTTCAGAGCTCGCAACCTTTCCTCATAACTAAGATCCTCCAGACCCTTTATTAGCTTTGTTGCCCTTCTTTGTACTCGCTCCATTTCCAGTACATCCTTCCTGAGGACTGGTGCCCAGAACTGGACCGCATACTCTAGGTGTGACCGGACCAGAGTCTTGTAGAGCGGGAGAATTATCATTTTATCTCTGGAGTTGATCCCCCTTTTAATGCATGCCAATATTCTGTTTGCTTTGTTAGCAGCAGCTTGGCATTTCCTGCCATTGCTGAGCCTATCATCCACTAGGACCCCCAGGTCCTTTTCCATCCTAGATTCCCCCAGAGGTTCTCCCCCCAGTGTATAGATTGCATTCAAATTTTTGCCACCCAAATACATTATTTTACATTTTTCTACATTGAACCTCATTTGCCATGTAGTTGCCCACACCATTAATTTGTTCAGGTCTTTTTGCAAGATTTCCACATCCTGCGGAGAAGTTATTGCCCTGCTTAGCTTAGTATTGTCTGCAAATACAGAGATTGAACTGTTTATCCCATCCTCCAGATCGTTTATGAACAAATTAAATAGGATTGGTCCCAGCACAGAACCCTGGGGAACCCCACTACCCACCCCTGACCATTCTGAGTACTCCCCATTTATCACCACTCTCTGAACTCGCCTTGTAGCCAGTTTTCAATCCATGTACTCACCCTATGGTCCATGCCAACGCACCTTATTTTGTACAGTAAACGTTTATGGGGAACTGTGTCAAATGCTTTTGCAAAATCCAGATACACCACGTCTACGGGCCTTCCTTTATCTAGATGGCAACTCACCTCCTCATAGAAGGTTAATAGATTGGTTTAGCAAGAACGATTCTTCATGAATCCATGCTTATTATTGCTAACATAGGCGTGCGCACGGGGTGTGCCAGGTGTGCCTGGGCACACCCTAATCACCCCGTGCTGTGTCCAGAGATTTGCCCCAAAATGCTGCATCCAAGAGAGTGTGTGGCCCGCGCTGCCTGTGAAACAGTTTCACAGGCAGCAGAGCGTGAGAATTGCCAGAGCTGATCAGTGTATGGAACTGTCAGATAATGACACTGCATGCAGGAAGTGAGACCAGCTGTCTTAATGTCAGGGTGATGTCGGGGGTGGGCGGGACAGAACGGCCATCAAACACCAGCCAATGGGATGGGGTCTGGGCGGGCCGCTCTCTGAAGCAGCTCAAACATTGGCTTGTGTTTATGGCGCTTGGTCCCGCCCACTCCCGACATCGTGGCTGAGTTGTAAGTCATCACAACTCAGCCGCGATGTCGGGGGTGGGCGGGATCAAGCGGCAACACCAGCCAATGATTGGGCTGCTTCAGAGAGGGGGCGGAGCCAGAGAAATGTAGCGGCCCGCCCAGACCCATCCTATTGGATGGTGTTTGGTAACTGTTCAGTCCCGCCCACCACCAGCATCACCGCTGACTTTTAACAGCTGTGTCTCTCCCTGCATGCAGTGTCATTATCTGACAGTTTCATACACTGAACAGCTCTGGCAATTCTCACCATCTGCTGAATGTGAAACTCCTCCTCTCCCCTATCTGTGCCACCCAATGCTGCCAATCGGTGCCAATCAATTCTGCCAATCAGTGCCAACCAATGCTGCCAATCAGTGCCAACCAATGCTGCCTATCAGTGCCAAACAGTACTGCCTATCAGTGCAAACCAGTGCCGCCTATCAGTGCCAACCACTGTTGCCTATCAGTGCCACTGCTGCTTATCAGTGCCAACCAATGCTGCCTATCTGTGCCAGTGCTGCTTATCAGTGCAAACCAATGTTGCCTATCAATGCCAACCAGTTCTGCCTATCTGTGCCAGTGCTGCTTATCAGTGCCAACCAATTCTGCCTATCAGTGCCAACCAGTGCTGCCTATCAGTGCAAACCAGTGCTGCCTATCAGTGCCAACCAATGCTGTAAATCAGTGCCAACCAATGCTGTCAATCAGTGCCAACCAATGCTGCCTATCAGTGCTGCATATCAGTGCCCATCAGTGCTGCCTATCAGTGCCCATCAGTGCTGCCTATCAGTGCCAATCAGTGCTGACAATTAGTGCCCATCAGTGCTGCCAGTCAGTGCCCATCAGTGCTGCCAATCAGTGCCACCCAATGCTGCCTATCAGTGCCAACGAATGCTGCCAATCAGTGCCAACAAATGCTGCCAATCAGTGCCAACCAATGCTGTAAATCAGTGCCAACCAATGCTGCCTATCAGTGCTGCATATCAGTGCCCATCTGTGCTGCCTATCAGTGCCCATAAGTGCTGCCCATCAGTGCTGCCAATCAGTGCACATCAGTGCTGTATATCAGTGCCCATCACTGCTGCCTATCAGTACCAATCAGTGCTGCCTATCAGTACCAATCAGTGCTGACAATTAGTGCCCATCAGTGCTGCCTATCAGTGCCACCTACCAGTGCCCATCAGTGCTGCCAGTCAGTGCCCATCAGTGCTGCCTATCAGTGCAGCCTATCAGTGCCCATCAGTGCTTCCAATCAGTGCTGCCTATCAGTGCCAATCAGTGTAGATCAGTGCTGCCAATCAGTGCTGCGAATCAGAGCCTATCAGTGCCCATAAGTGCTACCAATAAGAGCCCATCAGTGATGCATATAAGTGCCCATCAGTGCCACCTATCAGTGCCAATCAGTGCCCATTAGTGCCAATCAGTGCTGCCTATCAGTGCCACCTATCAGTGCACATCAGT
Source organism: Aquarana catesbeiana (assembly GCA_037953035.1). Classification (NCBI taxonomy): domain Eukaryota; kingdom Metazoa; phylum Chordata; class Amphibia; order Anura; family Ranidae; genus Aquarana; species Aquarana catesbeiana. The sequence goes on along the minus strand of JBBHAA010001354.1, from coordinate 937,879 downwards.
GCTACCAATTAGTGCCCATCAACGCTGCCAATCAGTGCAGCCTATTAGTGCCCATCAGTGCTGCCTTAGCAGGGATGGTGGAAACCCCTCTACAGATAATTGCAATACAAATTACCTTAAAGTGCAACAACTTTTTACTTGGGAGGTTCACACCATTATAGCACTTTGGATTTTTTATTTTTTAGAGTGTTACACTTAATTGTATATGTTTTAGTTACAGTTATAATATGAATTATTGCACTTGAAGTTAATTTCCCACCACCCCTGCTAAGTCCATGTCTTTATGGACCTTGCTTTGTGCACTGGGGAGCAGTCATGTTGGAAGGGGTCATCCCCAAACTGTTCCCTCAAAGTTGAGAGAATGAAATTGTCCAAAATGTCTTGGTATGCTGACGCCTTAAGAGCTCCCTTTACTGGAACTAAGGGGCCAAGCCCAACCCCTGAAAAACAACTCCACACCATAATCCCCCCTCCACCAAATGATTTGGACCAGTGCACAAAGCAAGGTCCATAAAGACATGGATGAGCGAGTTTGGGGTGGAGGAACTTGACTGACCTGCACAGAGTCCTGACCTCAACCCGATAGAACACCTTTGGGATGAATTCGAGTGGAGACTGCGAGCCAGGCCTTCTCATCCAACATCAGTACCTGACCTCACAAATGCCCTTCTGGAAGAATGATCAAACATTCCCATATACACACTCCTAAACCTTGTGGACAGCCTTCCTAGAAGAGTTGAAGCTTTTATAGCTGCAAAGGGCGGAGCCAACTCAATATTGAACCCTATGGACTAAGACGGCATTAAAGTTCATGTGCGTGTAAAGGCAGGCGTCCCAATACTTTTGACAATATATATATATGTATGTGTGCTTGAGCTTTTGGGTGCACACCCTAATGCAATAGGCTGCGCACGCCTATGATTGCTAATGATACTGTTCATATTACTAAAATCCTGTATATAGTCCCTTATCATCCCCTCCAAGAGTTTACATACTATTGATGTTAGGCTAACTGGTCTGTAATTCCCAGGGATGTATTTTGGGCCCTTTTTAAATATTGGTGCTACATTGGCTTTTCTCCAATCAGCTGGTACCATTCCAGTCAGTAGACTATCTGTAAAAATTAGGAACAACGGTCTGGCAATCACTTGACTGAGTTCCCTAAGTACCCTCGGATGCAAGCCATCTGGTCCCGGTGATTTATTAATGTTAAGTTTCTTAAGTCTAATTTTAATTCCGTCCTTTGTTAACCATGGTGGTGCTTCCTGTGTTGTGTCATGAGGATAAACACTGCAGTTTTGGTTACTGAAGCCCCCCGATTCACTCGTGAATACTGAGGAAAAGAATAAATTCAATACCTCTGCCATCTCCCCATTCTTTGTAACCAGATGTCCTTCCTCATTCTTTATGGGGCCAATATGGTCTGTCCTCCCTTTTTTACTGTTTACATACTTAAAGAATTTCTTGGGATTTTTTTTGCTCTCCTCCGCTATGTGTCTTTCATGTTCTATCTTAGCTGTCCTAATTGCACCCTTACATTTCCTGTTGCATTCTTTATAAAGTCTGAATGCTGAGGATGATCCCTCAACCTTGTATTTTTTGAAGGCCTTCTCCTTTGCTTTTATATGCATTTTTACATTGGAGTTAAGCCATCCAGGACTTTTGTTCGCCTTTTAAATTTATTATCCAATGGGATACATTGGCTAATGCCCTTATTTAATATGCTCTTAAAGCAAACCCATCTCTCCTCCGTATTCTTTGTTCCTAATATTTTATCCCAGTTTATGCCTTTTAGCAAGGTTTGTAGTTTAGGGAAGTTGGCTCTTTTGAAATTCAGTGTCTTTGTATTCCCTTTATGTTTCCTATTTGTGTGATTTATACTGAAACTAATTGACCTGTGATCGCTGTTACCTAAATTGCCCCGTATTTCCACATCCGTGATCAGGTCTGTATTGTTGGTAATCAGTAGATCCAGTAATGTTTTATTTCTAGTTGGTGCGTCTACCATCTGACCCATAAAATTGTCCTGCAAGACATTAAGGAACTGGCCAGCCTTAAATGAATGCCCGGTTGTTGAACCAGGTCTCTGAAATTCCCACAAAATCCAAATCCTCCTTGTACAACAGTATCTCTAGTTCACCCATCTTGTCCGCCAGGCTCCTGGCATTGGTGAACATGCCACATAGTTTAGACCGGTCGCATATTGTCTTCGTATTGGGTGTTTCAAGATTGCAACTAGGACTTGCTACTATACTCACCTTGTGTTTTTGTCCTTTGGTTAACCTACCACTAATGCCCCCAATACTACCCTCTGGAATATCTTCCGCGCTGGCTATCACTGTCTCTGGACCCTCCCCCCATCGCCTAGTTTAAAAACCCCTCTAACTTTTTGGCCATCTTCCTTCCCAGGAGATCTGCACCCTCCTCATTTAGGTGCAGTCCGTCCCTTCTATAGTACCGGTTACCGACTGAGAAGTCGGCCCAGTCCTCCAGGAACCCAAACCCCTCCTTACTACACCAGCTCTTCAGCCACTTGTTTACTTCCCTAATCTCCCTCTGCCTCTCTGGTGTGGCTCGATGTACCGGTAGTATTCCTGAGAATACTACCTTGGAGGTCCTTTTCCTCAATTTAGCTCCTAAGTCCCTAAAATCGTTCTTTAGGATACTTCATCTGCCTCTGACTTTGTCATTGGTGCCAACCTGCACCATGACAGCCGGGTCTTCCCCAGCCCCTCCCAGTAATCTGTCCATAAGATCCGTGATGTGCCGAACCCGAGCGCCCGGTAGACAACATACTGTTCGGCGCTTCAGGTCTTGGTTACAGATTGCCCTCTCTGTCCTTCTAAGAATTGAGTCCCCTACCACCAGAATCTGTCTTTCCTTTCCCTTTGCTGCCCCCCCACTCTCACTGGAGGAGTTCTTCCCCCGGCAGCTAGGAGAGTCCCTCATCTCCAGCAGTGCTGGTCCCTGACTGGTTACACCAATGTCACTCAATGGAGCGTACTTATTGGGATGCTCCAGTCCTGGATCGGCCTCCCTGGCACTTCCCCCTCTACCCCTCCTGACTGTCACCCATCTACTCTTTGATAGTGCCAGCACCTCTTTGTCTCCACCCCCCTCTGTGCTGGCCCCTGCCATGTACATTCCTGGCTCTCCTTTAGTATGAAGGGACTTCTCAGTGCTGACAGTTGCTTCCCCAGATTCAGAACCTGGGCTTCCAGGGAAACAATGTGCTTACATTTTGCACAGCAGTATTCGCCCTCGATCAGATGATCAAAGAACGCATACATGCGGCAAGATGTACAAAGAGTCGCCTCTCCACACCCGCCGGGCATCCTACCTATTAAATTTAGTGAGGATTTGGGGATTTTACCCTGTCCAAATTACCTAACAGCTAGCTTCCTGGCACTAATACTCAAGACAATACACAGGTACACGACAAGACAGTACACAGGTACACAACAAGACAATACACAGAGGCGCCGATCGTGATAACGAAGGTAAGATTTAAAATCGGGCCTATACTGCGTATAGATTGAGGCCTATATTGGGACAAGATTAGGAGACTTTAGCCTGACATTAGGGTTTGTCTTGTGTTTTTTGTCTTTGCAGATAAAATGGATGGCTTCAATGACCACAACTTCCTTCCCCTGTTCGTAGACAAATACAGGGAGCTGCCCTGTCTGTGGCAGGTGAGGCATCCACATTATAATATTAAACAGAAGAGGCAGGCAGCGCTGGAGAAACTGCTGAAGTTGGTGAAGCTGGTGGTCCCCACAGCAACCATCCCCTATTTAAAAACCAAAATTGGTGGCCAGAGGAGCACTTATCTTAGGGAGCGCAAGAAGGTCACAGATTCCCAGAGGTCCGGAGCTGCAGCAGATGACGTTTATGTCCCCAGGCTGTGGTACTATGAGAGACTGCGATTTCTGTCAGATCAGACTGAAGTCAGGGAATCCCTCTCTACTCTTCCTTCCACGCTTCCTTCCATCCCAGCTGAGGCTTTCGATGTCCAACCTGGGCCTTCCAGCCTGGAAGAAGTGGAGGAGCCAGGCTGGAGTCAGGTATAGCATTCTTCTACTGATTTCTGGGCAAGCAATAAATGATGTTTACTAGATGTTATTATTGATCACTAATTGCTGATTTAAGAAAGTGTTTTACATATCAATAGACAGTAGTGGGCAAAAATAATTGGGACAAGAATGAAAAATGCTGGGCTCAGAAGGATAGTCTGTTATATTTGATAAGATTCAATTGGCAACAGTCATGAGATGAAAATTGTGTGTGATTGATGAAGAAGAAACTAAAACTATGTCCCTTTTTCATACACAGGAAGACCTCAGCCAGGAGGAGGTTGTGGAATGTGGCAGCCAGGAGGAGGCGGGGCTAAGTGGCAGCCAGGAGGAGGCGGGGCTAAGTGGCAGCCAGGAGGAGGCGGGGCTAAGTGGCAGCCAGGAGGAGGTTGTGGAATGTGGCAGCCAGGAGGAGGCGGGGCTAAGTGGCAGCCAAGAGGAGGCAGGGCTAAGTGGCAGCCAGGAGAATGCTGGGCCCAGTAGGAGCCTTACCAAATTGCAGGTTCCTCCCCTCCGCCTTCCAAACAAAAGACCCAGGAAGGGGAGTAACGTCCACCAAACTGCAGGGCATGCAGGAGGGCCAACGCCTCCTGTGTGAGGACCTTCTTCATAAAGTCTTAACTAAGGGGGTGAGGGGCAAAATCACACTCAAAACCCACCTAAGTGAGTTGGACCATCCTCCTCCTCCTGCCACAACTCCACCACCAGAGCCACAGCGTGGAAGGAGGACCAGAAAGTGATGACCTGAGTTCAGTCTGGTCTGGCAAAAGATGCAGTCTCTTGTATGACCACAGCCTGGGGACAATACATGTCATCTGCTACTGTTCAGGATCTCTTGAACTTCTGGACCAGACTGCACTCCCTTAGATATGGAATCCTCAGGCCACTAATTTTGCTGGAAAAGAATTGATGTCTGCCCTGGGGGTCCAAGGCTTCGCCAATTTCAGCTGTTTCTCCAGTGTTGCCTCCCTCTTTGTTTGGTTCGGAGCCCTTAATAAATTAATTTTTGTTTCAATTATACTCTCCTATGTGTTTTTCTTCAAAAAGGACAGTTTGTTTGTGAGGATTCAGGTACATTTCAAATATACAATGTGAAATTAACAAGAGACACCAACAACAAACAATCTCCTGGAGATTAAATAATACAAGATATCAATGGTGTTGGGGTAACTTGACACACAAAACACACACAAAAATATTCTGGATGTAAAATCAAAAAAAAAAAAATTAACAACATGATCAGGCTTGAAAACAATACAAACTAAAAAAAAAAACATATCTTTTTTGTCAGATGTGACAAATCCAAATATATTGATGAAATCCCGATAAATAATAAAGAAAGAAGTTTGTGAGAAGTGTGTGTGAATATGAGCAGCAAAACTACTTCATTCTTCTCACATTATAAAGAAGAAGAGAGTGCGCTGTATTAAACCATTTTTGAACATTGCAGCGTGACGAAAGTGCTGTATCCATAGCGAACGCTAAGTTTACCTGACCGAGCTGTTCCGTGTCGGAATTTCTTCTGAGCATGCGTGGCACTTTGTGCGTCGGAACAGGCCACACACGGTCGGAATTGACGCAATCGGATTTTGTTGTCGGAAAATTTTATAGCCTGCTCTCCAACTTTGTGTGTCAGAAAATCCGATGGAAAAAGTCAGATGGAGCCCACACACGGTCGGAATTTCCGACAACACGCTCCAATCGGACATTTTCCATCGGAAAATCCGACCGTGTGTACGGGGCATAAGTCTAAAGGTTTTATGCCCCTCTAAACAGGGAGTGGATTGTTCAGGGATGATGCAGCTGAACTTATTCTATCTGTTGAATTTCTGTAGAATTGGCTGATTTACTGCTGTGAAAATGTTACCCTTTGTTTTTCTTGCCTTTTTTTTATATTTTCTAAAAAAAAAATTCAATACCAGTGTTAATTTTGACTGCAAATTTTGATCTAGTTTTAGTTTTGACTAAAATGCCTTTTCGTTTTAGTCATATTTTAGTCATCTGAATTGTTTTAGTCTAGTTTTAGTAGACATAAGATTTTAGTCGACTAAATTTATAGTAGATTTAATCAACTAAAATGTAATGACTGAGATTACATACCTGTAGGGTGGCCACTCTTCCGGGTTTTTCCCTGACAGCCCAGGTTTGGAGTCGGGTGCACTGAAACCCGGACACCCGACTCAGTTGGGACCGGATGACAATCTTTAATGAACGGTCGCACTGATGTGAATTCAGTGTATCCGGTCATTTGGTAACTGCAGGGCTGCCCGTAACAGGTGTGTGCACTGTGCCAGCACACAAGGCACACACTCCACGACCCCCTCCAGACCGGCTCTGGCCCAAAGGGGGTCACAGACTGTGTGCCCTGTGCACCAGAACCCATCGCAGGCTGCCCTGCGATTCCACAATGATTGGCCGCACTGAGTTCATTAAAGGCTGCCACCCAGTCTCTGCTAAGTTGGGTGTCTGGGTTTTTAGGCAGCCTGAAATCTGGGCACCTGACTCCAAACCCAGACTGTCCGGGTGAAACCCAGATGGGTGTCAAACCTACAGGTATGTAATCTCAGTCATTACATTTTAGTTAATTAAATCTACTATAGATTTAGTCAACTAAAATCTTATGTTATTTAGTAGACTAAAACTAGACTAAAACTAAAACAATTGAGATGACTAAAATATGACTAAAACAAAATGGCATTTTAGTCAAAACAAAATTTAAATGAAAATTTGTGGTCAAAATTAACACTGAAGCACCCTGTTCCCATGTTGATTGGGAGGAGGGCCTCTTCCCGACAACCCTGGCCATTGGTTGTCGGGGTCTGTTAAAGGGGCTTCCAGATTTCGATAAGCCCCCCGCCCGAAGACCCCTAGAACCACAGCCCAGGGTTGGAAGAGGCCCTTGTCCCCATCAACATGGTGCTTTGGGGTGGAGGGGCACAGGCACTCACCCCCCATGTTGAGGGCACATGGCCTGGTATGGTCTGGGGGGGCACTCGCGCCCTCCTCTTTCATGACCTGCTGGGCTGCGTGCTCAGATAAGAGTCTGGTATTGATTTTAGGGGGTACCCCAGAAATTTTTTTTTTTCATTTTGGCGGGGGTTCCCCTTCAAGATCCTCAGCGCACAAGCCACACCACAAGTTGGATAATCATGATCCAGTTTCTGGTGCGACTTCTATTCAAATTAATGGGCTCTCATAGGGAACCATTGATTTTGACATGTCAAAAAAACACATGACGAGGCTTAATGCAGCTGTATCCAGTGTTAAGCCACATTTAGCAGCTTTTACCAGTGTCAGACATATTAACAGCTCTAATGCCGGTCCTCAGAATGCGCTGGCCCTGGGTTTTGTTTTTTTTGCAGCTTGAAAAAGCCTATGCCACTTAGAGCTCCTAAAAGCCTGTGTGCATGAGGCCATAGAATAACATTTAAGCCGCAAAAAAAGGCTTTTGCTGCATTAAAGCAGCTGTAAAAACGCCCCGTGTGCATGAGGCCTTATGTGTGAACTGGTGTAAATGTAAATATGTTACTCAAATTGGAGATTTTATTTTTAGGCATTTAGAACATTTGAAAAGTGTTGCTTTCTAAACAATAGGTTGGTATTTGGGGGCCTGTATCTTTGCCATCAGACAGTTGTAATCAGTGGTTTTGCTATCAGACAAGTTTTTTTTGGTTGAATATTCAACACAGAAAAACTAAATATAACATAATGTAATATATAAAATAATGATTACACAGAGTTGTCACACATACATCACCCTCTCTAACATTTACAATACGGAATGATTTTACTGTGCAAATTTAAAGATACAGGGCCCCAAATATCAACCCATTGGTTACAAAGTGACATTTTCCTGATACTTCTAAATGGGTCAAAAACAAAATCTCCCATTGGACCAACACGTTTACAATGCAGATGTGTCATACACACCCCCTCTATGATATCTTACAATACGGTATGATTTTACTGTGGAAATTTAAAGATACAGAGCCCCAAATATCATCAGCCATTTAGTTTTAGTCATATTTTAGTCATCTCAATTGTTTTAGTTTTAGTCTAGTTTTAGTCTACTAAATAACATAAGATTTTAGTTGACTAAATCTATAGTAGATTTAATCAACTAAAATGTAATGACTGAGATTATATACCTGTAGGTTTGCCACCCGTCCGGGTTTCACCCGGACAGTCCGGGTTTGGAGTCAGGTGCCCAGATTTCAGGCTGCTTAAAAACCCAGACACCCAACTTAGCAGAGACCGGGCGGCAGCCTTTAATGAACTCAGTGCGGCCAATCATTGTGGAATCGCAGGGCAGCCTGCGATGGGTTCTGGTGCACAGGGCACACAGTCTGTGACCCCCTTTGGGCCAGAGCCGGTCTGGAGGGGGTCGTGGAGTGTGTGCCTTGTGTGCTGGCACAGTGCACACACCTGTTACGGGCAGCCCTGCAGTTACCAAATGACCGGATACACTGAATTCACATCAGTGCGACCGTTCATTAAAGATTGTCATCCGGTCCAAGCTGAGTCGGGTGTCCGGGTTTCAGTGCACCCGACTCCAAACCCGGGGCTGTCATGGGAAAACCCGGAAGAGTGGCCACCCTACAGGTATGTAATCTCAGTCATTACATTTTAGTTGATTAAATCTAATTAAAATTTAGTCGACTAAAATCTTATGTTATTTAGTCTACTAAAACTAGACTAAAACAATTCAGATGACTAAAATATGACTAAAATGAAAAGGTGTTTTAGTCAAAACTAAAACTAGATCAAAATTTGCGGTCAAAATTAACACTGGTATTGAAAAATGTAAAAAAATAAAAATAAAAAAAGGCAAGAAAAACAAAGGGTAATGCTGTGTACACATGACCGGACTTTGATGGACTAGGTCCGACCGTTTTTCTGCTGGACTTTCTAATGAACGGACTTGCCTACACACGATCACACCAAAGTCCGACGGATTTGACCGTGATGACGTACGACCGGACTAAAATAAAGAAGTTCATAGCCAATAGCCAATAGCTGCCCTAGCGTCAGTTTTCGTCCGGAGGACTAGCATACAGACGAGCGGATTTTTTGACCGGACTCGAGTCCTTCGGAAAGATTAAAAACATGTGTTAAATCTAAAGTCCGTCTGATTTTCGACCGAAAAAGTCCGCTGCAGGTCCGATGAAGCCCACACACGATCAAATTGTCCGATGGATTCGTTCCGTCAGACCAGTCCGGTCGAAAAGTCCGCCCGTGTGTACGCAGCATTACATTTTCGTAGCAGTAAATCAGCCAATTCTACAGAAATTCAACAGATAGAATAAGTTCAGCCGCATCATCCCTGAACAATCCACTCCCTGTTTAGAGGGGCATAAAACCTTTAGACTTGCTGTATGTTGCTCCAATGGGAGATTTCATTTTTTATTTTTAACTTTTGAAAAGTGTTGCTTTTATAACCAAAGGTTTGGTATTTGAGGCTCTCTATCTTTAAATTTCCACAGTAAAATCACACTGTAAGATATCATAGAGGGGGGTGTGTATGATACATCTGCACTGTAAACGTATTGATCTAATGGGTGTTTTGTTTCTGACCCATTTTGAAGTATTGCAAAAATGTCAGTTTGTAGACAATGGGTTGATATTTGGGGCTCTGTATCTTTAAATTTCCACAGTAAAATCATACTATAATGTAAGATATCATAGAGGGGGGTGTGTATGACACGTCTGCATTGTAAACGTATTGGTCCAATGGGAGATTTTGTTGTTGACCCACTATGAAATATTACAAAAAAAAGTCAGTTTGGAACCAATGGGTTGATATTTGGGGCTCTGTAGCTTTAAATTTGCACAGTAAAATCATTCCGTATTGTAAATGTTAGAGAGGGTGATGTATGTGTGACAACTCTGTGTAATCATTATTTTATATATTACATTATGTTATATTTAGTTTTTCTGTGTTGAATATTCAACTAAAAAAACTTGTCTGATAGCAAAACCACTGATTACAACTGTCTGATGGCTTCACTCCAGTAGATTTTACATTGAAAAATATGGGAGTTGTTCAGTACAAGAATCGCCCAAAAGTAGTGCAGGAAGTATTTTCTTTTGTTGCAGTGACTCAAATCACAGCAATTAAGACAATACCCAATAAAATCTTTGTGTTTTCACTTGACCTGCGACTTTACATGTCAGAATGTCGCTGGAAAATTGCTGTAGTGTGAACCAGGGCTTAGGGCTGAGGAAAGTGTGAGTTCCCAGGACTTCTAACAAGTGTGGTAGATGGAGAACATGTCTGATAATCACTGTTATACTGTATGCAGGTTGCTGCCCATTCTCTGAATTCAGTTAGGATATCCTCACACTCACTTACCCGACATACTCACTCCTGTGTAGGAATGGAGATAGAAGTTTCTGGCACTCTGGACCCACAGTGAGATCCATAAAATCTAAACAGTGAAAACTTTCTCTCTTCAAAGACTTCAAGCAATAGTTCAGCTGCTTGGAAAAATTCCTCTTCATCCACAAGTGATCAGTACGTGGGCCACTCAGCCACAAACGTGTATAACCAGACATGACTCTCCTAATGAAGTCCTCATCCTGAGTCTCATACAGACAGAAGATGGCCTGAGTATTGAAAGTCTGTTTGTTGTCCTTCATGGCCCATTCTATGATTGCAGGTTTGGCTCGGAGTGAGATGGTGATTCCTGTGCTCTCTGAGAATGTCTTCACCGGATTTTCATTTAAGAGACCAAACAGGAATTGTACAGATAATACTAAATGTGAGTAATCTGAACTGAGTTCATGGATTGATTTCCCTTTACAGATCTCCGGCAGGAAAGTACCTTCCATAGACTCAGACCCATCATCCATCCCATAATAGAGAGCAGCAAGGAACTCCTGTACACTCAGGTGGATGAAGCTGTAGCAGGTCTGGGTACGGATGTCCCAATGAAAGATGTTCTCATTCAGAAATACAGACTCCACCTCAGACAGAGAAAGTCCATGTCTTTCTAGATCTTTCTTCTCAAATAAGATTTGTTGGTTCAGAACTCCCTGATTGGCTAGAGCACACAGCTTCTTCAGACAGGTTTGTTTCCTGTGTACAGACTGCTCCTTATTGCTGTGATGGGTTAGTAAAACCTCCAGGTAGAGAAGGTAAATTGAAGTCGTTGTATGACACCGAATTGCATCCAAATCTTTTCTTATTTCTTGTTTCATTACAGTGCAGACAATCCAGCATGTGATGGGGACGGCACACATGGTGTACACAAAGTCATTGTCTTTTATTATACTGAGAACCTTATCTGCATCTTCTTTATTTCCAAAGAATTTATGGACATATTCCTCTCGATCGTCCCTTGTAAATCCCTGGATTTCCACATTGCGAGAATCATCGATGAATGTGTTAAGTTTCTCCATGGCCAGTGACCTTGTGGTGATGATCAGAGAAGATTGTGGGAGAACCTGTCTCCTGAGCAAGCTTTGGAGAATTATTTCTTTGTGGGTTTCCATAGAAATGTCAAGACAACCCTCAGATTTCTCCTCCAGAGTCCACCTCAGTTCATCAAACCCATCAACTATGGTAAGAAGTTTTCTCTGACTTCCAGGATCCTCCAGAATAGACACCAGGTCATCTGAACTCAGTCTGCAGGTTCTGGATAAAAGTCCCACAAGACTTATGTTTCCAGGGATGGTGTTGATTTCTCTACAGCTCAGATAAAACACAAAATCAAACTTGTCTTGGTAGAGATCCCCAGAGGCCCAGTCCAGCATGATCTTCTTGGAGGTCATTGTTTTTCCAATCCCAGCAGATCCTTGTAACACCACAATCTTAGGGATGAACCCATATTTATCAGGGTCAAAGAGGGCCTGGATTGTGGCTGGGGATCTTTTCTCCATGATCTGTAGATGTCTTCTGCCTGAACTCCTTATTTCTTCTTCTTTTCTCTCTTTATTCTGGGGTCCGTTTATCATCAATAAATTGGTGAATCTTTCCTGTAGATGAACAGCCTCCCCCATACGGGAGTTATATTCTTTAATCCTCTGGAACCTCTCTTTCTCAGACTCTCTGTGTTCCTTACTGATGTCTTTATGAGAGAAAAGAGAATATTTTATTCCTCATACACACATGAAACAGTATTTATAAGACAGAGTTGTAAATATTGTATTCTAACCATAAACTCAAAGAATGGAACCCTAAAAGAAGATATCCCATGAAATACAGGAGGACTGTGGAAGCATCCAAACTATGGACACACCATCCAGATGAGGCATAACTAGAATCTATATGGCTCCAGTGCAAGAAACCATGAAAGGCACCCCCTGACTGCTGGGGCCCTTTCCATCAGTCCCAGGCCCTTTCCTCTGGTCCCAGGGCCCTTTCTTCCAAGGGCTCTTCTCTCTGAGGCAGGGGCCCTTTCTTCAGCCCATGGCCCTTTCCGCTTGTTCCTGTTGTGGGGCCCTTTATAAGCCCTGGTTCAGACTGCTGCGACTTATCATGTGACTTTCAACGCAAAGCCGCATGACAAGTCAAAACACATTCATTTCAATGGGTGCTGTCCTAATAAATGTGACTAAAGTCGCAGCAAAAAAGAAAAAGGCAATACTTTTCTATGACTTTGGTGTGATTTGAGGGGCATAGACTGTAATGTTAAATCATAAAATTGCAAACAAGTCACTAGGAAATTGCAAGCAAGGTGCACAACTTTGGGATCACAACAGTCTGAACTGAGCCCATGTTCTGCAGTGGGCCCCCTTCCTGCCATCTTGGGCCCCCTACAGTGGCAGAATGCCAGGGCCCGGTCTGAAGTGCAACATTTGCAACCCTGGTAGTTCCACCACTGATCCAGACTACAATAAAAACAAAATGTTCATCCAGAAGAGATTTCATATGAAACGTGGATGTCCTACTAACCCATAGTTGCCAACAGTCCCGATTTTCCCGGGACAATCCTGATTTTGGGACCCTCACCCCGATTGGAGGCTGTCCTGATTCGCGATTTTGCCCAGGGAAATTGGGAATGTTTGCTTTTTCATTTGTTGAACATCTGGCTTAAGCAAAATGGCCGCTACATTGTTCCCCCTTGTGTACAATGGAGAGAGGAAGGGGGCTCGATCCGTGCAGCCAATGAATTGGCTTCTCCTCTCACAATACTGAAGCCGGGGTTAGCTGCACGGATTGGCCCCTCCCCTCTCCATTGAACACATGGCGCCGGCCACTCATGTCATATTCTTCTGCTCTTCTTGTCTCTGCAGCAATTTAACTTTAATGTACAGGAGGGGGGTTAAGTATATACAGGAGGGGGGTTAGCTATATACAGGAGGAGGGGGGTTAACTATATACAGGAGGAAGGGGGTTAAGTATATACAGGAGGGGGGTTAGCTATATACAGGAGGAGGGGGGTTAACTATATACAGGAGGAAGGGGGTTAAGTATATACAGGAGGGGGGTTAGCTATATACAGGAGGAGGGGGGTTAACTATATACAGGAGGGGGAGGGTTAACTATGTACAGAAGGGGGGTTAACTATATACAGGAGGGGGGTTTACTATATACAGGAGGGGGGTTAACTATATACGGGAGGGGGGTTAAGTATATACAGGAGGAGGGGGGTTAAGTATATACAGGAGGAGGGGGGTTAACTATATACAGGAGAGGGAGGGTTAACTATGTACAGGAGGGGGGTTAACTATGTACAGGAGGGGGGAGGGTTAACTATGTACAGGAGGGGGTTAACTACATACAGGAGGGGGTTAACTATTTACAGGAGGGGGTTTGCTATTTACAGGAGGGGGTTAACTATGTACAGGGGGGGAACTATGTACAGGGGGCATACTATGTACGGGGGTGTACCTATGCACATGGGGGTAACTATGTGCAGGGGGGTAACTAGGGGGAGAGGGGGAACTATGTACAGGAGTGGTAACTATGGCTTTGCCTGGGACACTGATGGGCTTTGCTGGGGGCACCTGATGCAAGGACGGACTCTGCTGGGGGCACCTGATGCAAGGACGGACTCTGCTGCGGGCACCTGATACAAGGACGGACTCTGCTGGGGGCACCTGATGCAAGGACGGACTCTGCTGGGGGAACCTGATGCAAGGACGGACTCTGCTGGGGGCACCTGATGCAAGGACGGACTCTGCTGGGGGAACCTGATGCAAGGACGGACTCTGCTGGGGGCACCTGATGCAAGGGCGGACTCTGCTTGGAGCACCTGATGCAAGGAAGGACTCTGCTGGTGAGCAGGCGCCGTTGCTAGTGACACGCTCAGGGATCCCACTGATTCGGCATTATGGTGAGTTGAATGATTTCATTTATATTACAATGTAATAATAGAAATAATGCACTTCAGTCACCTTGACACCATAACAATCATGGTGCCGGAATGATTGAAGCGCTAACACCAGGTGTTTGGAGTATCTTTATCTGCTGATTGTTAAACTTTCTAGAATACACATATTTCTATTGTTGTGTAGGATCTGGGGCTGCTGTCCCTTCATTCCTCGCTCCCCCTTTCCATCCCTCATTCATCTCAGACTCTAACCACACCCCCTTTGAGCCATGCCATTTTAAGCCACGCCCACTATTTCACGTAAACCACGCCCATCTTTTGCCGCAGCACAGTTTTACTATTTATTTTGCTATGCCACGCCTACAAACGCATGCCCCGCCCCCTAGTTATTATACAGTTAATTATAATATATAATTTTTTTTGCAATGTTGGCAATTATGACTAACCTGATAATGTTTTGTCATGTGTCGTCTTCTTCAGTTTGGCTGGAAATAAGATTAGGGAAGTGATTAGTCCTGACAAACCTCTGAAATGTATAAAATAATAACTAAGAGAGTTATTAGTGTAGCAGATCCTCCCAGACACCATCATCCCACCAACCCTTTGTAGATTGGAGTCTCTCCTCCACCAGGTGATGGGGAGTGTCTTTGTCTGCCTGGTAACATCTCAGCACATTGCAGTGACATGTGACCATGGTGGGGGGACCAGAAAAGCCCCCAATTCTCTATGCAGGTTTACAGGCACACACCTAGAATCTGGAGCCTTGACTCCTCTTTCTGGTGGAGGCTCAGGTGGATACATGGGGCACAAGGCTCAGAACCCCGAGCAACAATCATGAGGGTCTCCTAGGAATACAGCTATAAATATGGAGGTTCTGTATAATAGACAAGTGGCTGTGATTGTATTGCTCTGCTCGGCATGCTGAGTGATGTCATAGTGTTATGGTGACCAGGGCAGGACTTAGGGTGGTGGGGGGGCCCCTGGGCTTGAGTCACTTTCGGGCCCTACCTTCTATACATTACTTTAAATAGAACAAAATGATACATACACAAGCTATGTATTAGAGCTACACAATTCTGGATAAACTGAGAATAAACATAGAGATCACGATTCTGAACAAACAACTAAACAAAATTACATAATTTATGTTCATTGCTGAAGTCTATTAAAAATGTTTAATTAATCTGAATTATTTAAAAAAAAATTGGGTTTGAATGAATGATTCAATTCCTCAATCAAATACACTTGTTTCATAGATGAATCAGCATTTTTGAATGAATCTCCTGAATGAACGATTCAATGACAAATGTTTTTTTTAAAGTCATTTATCGCCATCTGGTGGCGTAACAATATAATCGATCCAAACGTTATTTGAAGTGCCTAGCTACTTTTAAAAGGTGACTGGTACCATAGACAGTGTTACATGTTAAAGAAAACATAATAATCTATTTATATGACCACTGATTGAAGCTTGAAAAACTTTTTTTCCAATAAATAAATAATGATTAGAAAAGTTCAAAGTATTCATGTGTTTATTGCAATGCACAAATGTCTTGGTCAGAATGAGAATAAAACACTTATTTACCTGGAAAACATATTGAAAAACAAACAAATAACTTGTAAGGTAGCAATCATAACAAATCAATTGCAAGAATATAGCAAAATAACTCATTGAACAAAGATAAATGGTGTGTGTGTGTGTAGTACGTAAGTGAGTGTTGTAGTGAAAAATCTAAACTATGCACACAAATTAGAAATGTACAGTCAATAAAATAAAAATAGTACACTATCATATCTTAAGAAAACATTACATCAACAACAGAATCCAGAGGCTGATCATTTAAAACAACAACAAGCAAGGTAGAGAAAGAAAGAGAAAGGTGATCAGGTTATGACTTCATGCATGTCATCTCATCTTAAAGATATTAACATAGTACTATTTAGAAGTGGCATCTTCTGGATTTCTTTGCAGCAAAGTCTTTGATCAAATCATTAAAATCTAGTTTACATAGAAGGTCACTCTTAATTGACATCAGTGAGATGATTTAATTTCTGCTGTACAATTGTGGATCTTATGCCGCGTACACACGAGCGGACTTTCCGGTGGACTAGGTCCGACGGGATTAGTCTGGCGGACAATTCGATCATGTGTGGGCTCCAGCGGACTTTTTGTTCCCCAAAAGTCCGACAGACCTAGAAATAAAACATGTTTCAAATTTGTCCGACGGACTTGAGTCCGGTTGAAAAGTCCGCTCGTCTGTATGCTAGTCCGACAGACTAAAACCGACGCTAGGGCAGCTATTGGCTACTGGCTATCAACTTCCTTATTTTAGTCCAGTCGTACGTCATCACATACAAATCCGTTGGACTTTGGTGTGATCGTGTGTAGGCAAGTCCATTCATTTGAAAGTCCGGAGGACCTACGCTGCAAAGTCCGTCGGAAAGACTGTTGAACCTAGTCCATTGAAAAGTCCGTCCGTGTGTACGCGGCATTAGTCTATTTTTTACTAGTTTCAGTTTGGAGAAACTGCGCTCCCCACTTGCATTTGTGACTGGTAATGTCAGGTAAAGTCTGAGAGCGACATCCACGTTTGGGAAGACGGTCTGTAGTTTTCTTTTTTTAATGCACAAAAGAAGTTCCCTAGCAGATGATGGCTCATCATGGCAGATGAATTCTTTGAACTGGATGATTTCTTCACAAAATTCATTTTCCAGGTCAGTGTGGTATCTCTTCTGTAGATCTGCTACTTTTCTATGAAGATGTTCTGCAGAGAGGGTAGATACTGTATTTATTGGCGTATAACACTCACTTTTTCACCATGAAAATCGGGTGCAAATAGCGTGTGCGTGTTATACGCCAATACTTCAATTTCAGCTGCCTCGGAGGCAATGGGGGGGGGGGGATGAGTGCCGTCAGATTACATACAGTGAGAATCTCCTGTTTACTTGGCGGCCTCTGTAATAGGAAGTCAATAGATGGCAATGGCGAGGCTGCTGCATTTATGGCAATGGCGAGGCTGCTGCATTGCTGGCAATGGTGAGGCTGTATTGATGTGGACTAATAAGGCTGCATTGATGGCACTTGTGAGGCTGCAGGTGGGCATTAATCAGGCTGCATTGCTGGCAATGGTGAGGCTGTATTGATGTGGACTAATAAGGCTGCATTGATGGCACTTGTGAGGCTGCAGGTGGGCATTAATCAGGCTGCATTGATGGCAATGGTGAGGCTGCAGATGGGCACTGACCCTTATTTTGCTTCAAAGTTCCTTATTTAAAATTTACGTTTTTTTCCTGAAACTTCCCTCTTAAAATGAATGTGCGTGTTTTACGCCTGTGCGTGTTATATGCCGATAAATACAGTATGTTGTTCAGGAAACCAAAAGTGCTGTTGAGGTCATTATAAGACTGAAAACAACGATCGAGTTCAGCCAGCAGCCTATCCATCACAACTAGAAACACACCAGATGAGAACCGTTCTCTTCCTGATTAGTGAACCTCAGGTGTTGTAGACTCACCCACATGAGTCTTGTGTTTTCTTTGTCTTTGTGTGTCTTGTTTGTATGTTGCTGAAACGGTGGGAGACGTCGCTTTTGCTTGGTCTTCAAACACATCAAATTCATCTCTCAAACCAACATTATATTCCCGCAGTGACTTCACCAAATCACCAGCATTGCACAGGTCCAGATCCACAGCTTGAAGTGCAACACTTGTCCCATGAAAGCTTTGTAGAACATAATTCCACATAGTAAAAAGAAAATCAGTCTCAAGCCTGTTCATTTTTTTATGCAGTGACTAGGGATGAGCCGAACACCCCCCGGTTCGGTTCGCACCAGAACCCGCGAACGGACCGAAAGTTCGCACGAACGTTAGAACCCCATTGACGTCTATGGGACTCGAACGTTCGAAATCAAAAGTGCTCATTTTAAAGGCTAATTTGCATGGTATTGTCCTAAAAAGGGTTTGGGGACCCGGGTCCTACCCCAGGGGACATGTATCAATGCAAAAAAAACTTTTAAAAACGGCCGTTTTTTCGGGAGCAGTGATTTTAATGATGCTTAAAGTAAAAAAAAAAAAGTGAAATATTCCTTTAAATATCGTACCTGGGGGGTGTCTATAGTATGCCTGTAAAGTGACGCGTGTTTCCCGTGTTTAGAACAGTCCCTGCACCAAATGTCATTTTTAAAGGAAAAAATCTCATTTAAAACTGCTTGCGGGTTTAATGTAATGTCGGGTCATGGCAATATGGATGAAAATCAGTGAGACAAACAGCATGGGTACCCCCCAGTCCATTACCAGGCCCTTTGGGTCTTGTATGGATATTAAGGGGAACCCCGCACCCAAATTAAAATAAGGAAAGGTGTGGGGCCACCAGGTCCTATATACTCTGAACAGCAGTATACAGGCGGTGCAAACAAGACAGGGACTGTAGGTTTGTTGTTAAGTAGAATCTCTTTGTAGTTTTGAACGGGTACATTTTTAACGTGTTTAGCTCCAGCCAAAAAATCTTTTTTAAGCTTTTTGGAAAACATAGGGAAGGGTTATCACCCCTGTGACATTTGTTTTGCTGTCTTTCCTCCTCTTCAGAAGATTTCACCTCACTTTTTTGTCCCAATGAAAAATGTTTTTTGAAAATTTGGGTTTTTTTGTGGAACAAGGATTGGAAAGCATCAGTGGAAAGGAGAAATTGTTTTCCCATATTAACTCTTACAGGAGAGAATTTCCCTTCCTAGGGGTAGATTTCATCTCACTTCCTGTTGTCTCCTTCCGTTTGCAAGTAGGAGTCGTTTGTAAGTTAGATGTTTGAAAGTAGGGTCCTGCCCTATATACTCAGCAGAAATTTGGGCCTTAGGTGTTGCTGTGGCCACAACACTGTAAGCCCTCACAGGGCCCTGCTGTGAAATATTAGATCAAGAATTGTAATTACATGCCCCTGTTGAACAGGAGCTGAAAAATTAGGCCTTAGGCACTGGTGCTGGTGCCACAACACTGCAACCCCTCACAGACACTCTAGTTGGAATGCAGGAACGAGCCCTGCTGCAAAGTATTGCATCAAAAATTGTAATTACACGCCCCTGTTAAACAGGGGCAGAAAAATTGGGCCTTAGGCACTGGTGCTGGTGCCACAACACTGCAACCCCTCACAGACACTCTAGTTGGAATGCAGGAACGAGCCCTGCTGCAAAGTATTACATCAAAAATTGTAATTACACGCCCCTGTTAAACAGGGGCTGAAAAATTGTGCCTTAGGCACTGGTGGTGGCGCCCAGAACCAAAAATGTTCTTACAAGCTATCAGCGTGATGATTGAGGAGGAAGAGGATAATTACTCAGGGATAGTCACTCAGCATCAGCATAGGCAGTCTTTGAAGGGATCTGAGATTTCAAAAAAAATTATTCGGTTACATCAGCATCAGGTGCTTGGTAGCTGGTGGTGATCCAAGACTGATTCATTTTTATGAAGGTCAGCCGATCGACCGAGTCGGTGGACAGACGCACCCTGTGATCGGTTACCACGCCTCCAGCAGCACTGAATGTGCGTTCCGAAAGAACGCTGGATGCAGGACAGGCCAGTAGCTCAATTGCATACTGTGCAAGCTCTGGCCAGTGATCCATCCTCAAGGCCCAGTAACCCAGAGGATTTTCGGTGGGAAAGGTGTCCAAGTCTGATCTTGCCCCTAGGTATTCCTGCACCATGTAAAACAGACGCTGGCGATGGTTGCTGGAACCGATCATACCTTGGGGCTGCGGACCAAAAAATTCTCTGAACGCATCGGTCAGACGGCCACCTTCTCCACCGCTCCTTCTTTGACTGACCGAAGCCTCAGCAACACGTTGTCCAGAAACAGGAGTTTGTAACCTCCCAGTCTCTGGGAACGCGTTGCACAGACCTTTCTGCAAGGCCTCCCGAAGATGTTTCATCCTCTGCTCCCTCTGCGATGGCAAGATAAGGTCCGCAACCTTACCCTTGTAACGTGGATCAAGGAGGGTTGCCAGCCAGTATTGGTCCTTCTCCTTGATACCACGAATACGAGGATCCTTACGCAGGCTTTGCAGGATCAGGGAGGCCATGCAGCGTAGGTTT
Organism: Aquarana catesbeiana; assembly: GCA_037953035.1. Classification (NCBI taxonomy): domain Eukaryota; kingdom Metazoa; phylum Chordata; class Amphibia; order Anura; family Ranidae; genus Aquarana; species Aquarana catesbeiana. The sequence goes on along the minus strand of JBBHAA010001354.1, from coordinate 917,448 downwards.
GCTGAGGCATTCGGTCCGGAGTCCTCTGGGTCACTAAGGACGACAACGTCCGCAGCCACCTCCTCCCAGCCACGTACAAGTCCATGTGTTCCTTGGGACTGATCCCTTAAAGACTGCTGCTGATGCTGAGTGCCAGGCTCCACCTCCATACTGACACAATCTTCCTCCTCCTCGTCCTCTTCCTGTGTGATCGGCGGGCACGCAGGAACACTGTCTGGATAAAGGGGGCCTTGAGAGCTAAGGAAGTCCTCCTCTTCCTGCCTCTGTTCTGCCTCAAGTGCCCTGTCCATTATTCCACGCAGCGTGTGCTCCAACAGGTGGACAAGGGGGACAGTGTCACTGATGCATGCACTGTCAGTGCTCACCATCCTCGTGGCCTCCTCGAATGGTGACAGGACAGTGCATGCATCCCTGATCATGGCCCACTGGCGTGGGGAAAAAAAACCAAGCTCCCCTGACCCTGTCCTGGTGCCATAGTCGCACAGGTACTCATTGATGGCCCTCTGCTGCGTGTGCAGCCGCTGCAGCATGGCCAACGTTGAGTTCCACCTGGTGGGCATGTCACAGATTAGGCGGTTCTTGGGCAGGTTAAACTCCTTTTGGAGGTCCGTCAGCCGAGCACTGGCATTATATGACCGGCGGAAATGCACACAGACTTTCCTGGCCTGCCTCAGGACATCCTGTAAGCCCGGGTACCTGCCCAAGAACCGCTGCACCACCAAGTTAAGGACGTGAGCCAAACAGGGCACATGGGTCATTTGTCCCTGTCGGAGGGCAGAGAGGAGGTTGGTGCCATTGTCGCAAACCACCATTCCTCCCTTAAGTTGGCGTGGCGTCAACCACCTCTGAACCTGCCCCTGCAGAGCTGACAGAACCTCTGCCCCAGTGTGGCTCCTGTCCCCCAAGCACACCAGCTCAAGCACCGCATGGCATCTTTTGGCCTGCGTACTTGCGTAGCCCCTTGAACGCCTACGGAGCACCGCTGGTTCCGAGGAAGAAGCCATGGAGGAAGAAGAAGAGGAGGGGGTGGAGGAGAGAGGTGTGTCACAATCAGCATTTTGGAGGCGTGGTGGCGGAACAACCTCCAACACTACTGCACCTTGTCCTGCATCCTTCCCAGCTGCCAGCAGAGTCACCCAATGCGCCGTGAAACTTAGGTAAAGTCCCTGTCCATGCCTGCTGGACCATGAGTCAGCGGTAATATGCACCTTACGGCTGACTGCCCTGTCCAGCGAGGCATGGACATTGCCTTCCACATGCCGGTAGAGAGCCGGAATCGCCTTCCGTGAGAAAAAGTGGCGTTTGGGTACCTGCCACTGAGGAACCACACATTCCACAAACTCACGGAAGGGGGCAGAGTCTACCAACTGAAAAGGCAGCAGTTGAAGTGCTAGCAATTTTGCCAAGCTAGCATTCAACCGCTGGGCATGTGGATGGCTGGGAGCAAACTTCTTTCGGCGGTGCAGCAGCTGGGGCAGGGAAATTTGCCTGGTACAATCTGACGTCGGTGTACCAAAAGCAGATTGCCCACAAGCACTTGGCTGTGACACACCTAATTCTACACCTTCATTCCTCTCACTGCAGGTCTCAGAGAGGACTGAAGGTCTAGTGGGGTTGGAAATCTCAGCTGATGAGGAGCAAGGAGAGATCCTCTTTGTTCTTTGGTGTGGGTCTTTTAGATATGCTTGCCAACGAACTGCATGGCAGGTCAACATATGTCTGGTCAAGCATGTGGTACCCAAGCGGGAGATGTTTTGGCCACGCGAGATACGCTTGAGACATATGTTGCAAATAGCAGCGGTGCGATCTGATGCACTCGTCTCAAAAAAGGCCCACACCAAAGAACTTTTTGAATAACGCGCAGAGACTGCAACGCCCTGCACATGTGGAGCTTTGGGGTGTGATGCAGTCAATGTGCTGCCCTTAGGCTGGCCCCTGGAGGGCATCCTGCCTCGTTGGTGATGTGCCGCCTCCTCCTCCTCCTCCTCTCTCCTATCAGGCACCCACGTTGAGTCAGTGACCTCATCATCCCCTCCCTCCTCATCACTGGAGCAAACCTGGCAGTATGCTGCAGCAGGGGGAGCATGACTGCCAGATTGCTGTCCTTCTTGGGCACCCCCTCTGTTCGTGCTCATGTTACTGCCTTCATCGAGCTCAGTATCATCATCAGAGCCTTCCAAACGCTGGGCATCCTCCTGGAGCATGTACCCAACACTGTGGTCAAACAGTTCGAGGGAATCCTCAGGAGGACATGGTGGAGCTAGGGAAAGAGTCACTGATGACATTGAGCTGAGGGAAGAGGCCGCTGCTTTGCCAGACAAAGCACCCTGGGCATGGGTGAGAGAGGATGAGGAGGATGAGGACGGCTTGGTCATCCACTCGACCAAGTCTTCCGCATGTTGCGGCTCAACACGGCCAGCTGCCGAAAAAAAGGCCAAGCGTGTCCCATGGCCACGTGCTGATGAGGATGCACCGTCTCCACGACCAGCACTAGACACAGAGCCTGCTTGCCCTCTCTTATTGGCTTGTGACTGTCTGCCTCTCCTTCTTGGCCTTCCAGACATACTAATGGCCTGTAGCTGCACTAAGCTGGGATAGAACACCTGTAATTTTCTTCAGGTAGCTTTATATACTGTAACCAGACAAGCCTGCCTGTCAGTAGGAAGATAACAGGAACGGATCTAGCTGAACACTGTGAGCAGGACGCACTGCACTAAATGTAAATAGTCTAGCTGCCTGACCGTGGTACTAATAGGATCAAATAGAACACCTGTAATTTTCTTCAGGTAGCTTTATATACTGTAACCAGACAAGCCTGCCTGTCAGTAGGAAGATAACAGGAACGGATCTAGCTGAACACTGTGAGCAGGACGCACTGCACTCAATGTAAATAGTCTAGAAGATAACAGGAACGGATCTAGCTGAACACTGTGAGCAGGACGCACTGCACTAAATGTAAATAGCAGGAACGGATCTAGCTGAACACTGTGAGCAGGACGCACTGCACTAAATGTAAATAGCAGGAACGGATCTAGCTGAACACTGTGAGCAGGACGCACTGCACTAAATGTAAATAGCAGGAACGGATCTAGCTGAACACTGTGAGCAGGACGCACTGCACTAAATGTAAATAGTCTAGAAGATAACAGGAACGGATCTAGCTGAACACTGTGAGCAGGACGCACTGCACTAAATGTAAATAGTCTAGATAGAAGATAACAGGAACGGATCTAGCTAAACTGAATACAGTGTATATATATATATGCAACACCTGGGATGCATATATATACACAATACACTGTAAGTGCAGCTAACTGACTGACTGTTCTGCCTAATCTATCTAACTCAAATCAAATGACACTGTCTCTCTCTCTCTCTATCTCTCAGCACACCGGAACACACACTACACAGGGCCGCCGTGCAGGCGGCCTTATATAGTGTGGGGCGTGTACTAAATCCCCTGAGCCATAATTGGCCAAAGCCACCCTGGCTTTGGCCAATTACAGCTCTCTCTACTGACGGCGCTGTGATTGGCCAAGCATGCGGGTCATAGTGCATGCTTGGCCAATCATCAGCCAGCAATGCACTGCGATGCCGCAGTGAATTATGGGCCGTGACGCGCCACACGAATTTGGCGCGAACGGCCCATATCGTTCGCAATTCGGCGAACGGGCGAACAGCCGATGTTCGAGTCAAACATGGGTTCGACTCGAACACGAAGCTCATCCCTAGCAGTGACCAAGCATCATTTTGTGTTGCCGGGTTCTGTTTGCTGTCTTCTGCAATGTTCATCAGTGACTCCTGAATATTGGCATAATTCCTGCACATTGCCTTGGTGGCCTGTGCATGCGCAGCCCACCTGGTGTCAGAGAGAGATTTTAGTGTCTCAATGCGGTGGTTTTCATTAGGCTGCAAACCTGCAGTTACCACCTTCCATCTAGCTGTGGATTTCGAGCAGAAGTTGAACAAAGTCTGAGTGAAGTTAAAAAAATCAGCGGTCTCTGGGCAGCAGTTTACACTATTAACTCCAGCCAGATTAAGCGCGTGCGTGGCGCACGGCACCCACTCTACTAGTGGATTAATGTCTTTGATGTGAGCTTGCAGCCCATTGTACACTCCTGACATGTTTGCAGCATTATCATAGCCCTGTCCACGGCAGTTACTGACATCTATGTCCATCTCATGGAAAACTGTGAACACTACATCACAGAGTGCCTTCCCTGTGTATCTAGATATAGGGAGAAATTTTAAGAATTGCTCTTCTACGAGGCCCTCTGGTGAAACATACCTTATGATAAATGTAAGCTGAATGCAATGTGTGTCATGTCAGGAGTTGAATCAATGCAAATGGAAAAGTACTTTGTCACTTTCACTTCAGCAATGATTTCAGAAAGCACTCTATTGCTCATTAGCTTGATAAATTTGTCGCATGTTTTTGATGAAAGATATGAGGGGGTTCCTACCCCAGCATTGCCATATATCTGTATGTGTGATTTCAAGAATGGGTCCATGTAATTCCCATTGTCAGCTCGACCAAATATTTCACTGGAGCCTCAGAAAGCCAATCCCCGCTCTGACAGAAATTTTACAACTGCAACCACTCTGTGCAAAATTTCACTCCAATAATTGCATTGCGACTCGAACTGCTTTTTAAGCTGAGAATCTATAACTCGGTCAGCTGCTGCTCTGTTGATGTAATTAAACATAGTCTTTCTATGACTGTCACTATTCTCGTGCTCGGCAATGCGTCTGGTAGCATGTTTCCAGTCATTATAGCCAGACTCAAAAAGGGATTGACCGTCACCATCGCCAAAAAGGCAGCAAGCAAAACAAAACACACAACCGGTGGATGGTGAGTAGAGCAACCATTCTCTGGGCAAGTACTCGCCATTCAAATGCTTACATTTGAAATTAGTTTTAGAAAACGGTCTCTTCTAAAATGTCTTTACTCCCAAATCTTCTATATCTTTACAAGGTACTCCCGATTGCAATCCCCTCCTATTTCCACCGAGTCATTCAAACCCGGGTATATATATATATATATATATATATATATATATATATATATATATATATATATATATATATATGGGCTTCCATAAAACCCAGGCTGTCTAGAGCCATTCTCCTCTGCAGCAAGCTTAGTGGAGTCCTTGGACTTCCTAACTTTACCCGCTACTATCAAGCACACCAGTTGGCCCAAATTACCTTATTACATGCAAAAACCGAAATTCCACTGTGGGTCAGTCTGGAAGCAATAGACCTATCCCCCCTTATAGTAACCAACCTAATATGGCTACACCCTTCTACCCACGGCCTTATAACAAACCCAGTTACACGCCATTCTCTTAGGCTATGAGATAGCCTACGAGGCCCTTTCAAGTTAACCTCTACACATTCCCCATTACTTTCCTTCCTAGGCCACCCACTTTTCTATCCAGCCTTTACTGAACCAGGGTCGTTTTGACTATGGTCCCAAGCTGGGCTGAGTCGAATATGTGATTTGGTCACCGATACTACCATAAAAATCTTTCCTGCGCTACAGTCTCAGGCTGACCTTCCTCCTAATGAATGCTTCCGCTACCTCCAAATTGCCCATTTCGTCCAAACAATAATAGGCTCTTGCTCCCCTCTAGATGGCCTATCAATTTATGAAGGTATCTGTGACTCAGATCCACATGCGCCAGGTATCATATCCCGCCTCTATAATCACCTCACCTCCCCACCAGTTAATCTCCCCTCTTATACTGCACAGGGGTTCACTGACCTACAGATTGAGCTTGATGCTGAAGACTGGGTAGACATATGGACCAATACAAAATCCTCATCACATAACATCGTTACACTGGAGGCAAATTACAAGGTCCTCATGCGCTGGTACCTTGTCCCAGCAAGAATTTCTAAATTCCTAACGAATTATTTCCCCGTATGATTCCGAAGCTGTGGAGAGAGGGGTACACATGCCCACATTTGGTGGTCATGCCCTATAGTGAAACAATTTTGGACAATAATATTCCACATGGCCTCAACATTACTTCGTGATACCCTAGACTCTGACCCATCCTTGACACTACTAAATCATGTGCAGGGAGACTACACAAGAGCACAACTCTGCCTTCTTCTCCAGCTTACTACAGCGGCTAAACAGACGATAGCCAGATCCTGAAAAACCTTGAATTTAAATATAGCAGAAGTGAAAAATAGAGTTACTCAAGCTATCATTCATAGTAAGATTGAAGCCACCATTCTAGACCGAATCCCCCCACACCGCAAAACATGGGCGCCATGGGTGGAACATTTCCTCCCCTCAGACATTGATAGCCATTTACTGGAACCATAGTCTTGTCATTGATTTTATAGTCTCACCTTGCGTTCCTTTGGGGACCCGTGTGATCCCGCCGACCGCTCCTCTTACCTCTCTTCTTTTTCTCTCTTCTCCTATATTCTTTCCCCACCCCCAATTTGTCCCTTCTTACCTATACCCAGGTATTCCCAGCCATAATCTCTACTACTGCAATATTATTAGCTGATCGAAACCAGCTTACAGTCATTGTCTCTCACTATCACTGAGGAAAACTACTGCCTAACCCGGTATTGTGATTGAGACCCTTCCTCTCTAAGGTCAACATCTTCAGTAAACTTAAAATATGATGATAATTCCCTGAATTTATACCGGCACATTATATTGTTCTACTGTAAACATTCATGCCAAACTTCTCATTGGTATTTTTGTGTACATTGTCAATGAAGATGCACTATAAGTTTTGTTCCCTAATCTCCTGATGAGATTATTTATTGATGTATCTGTTAATTATGTCCAATAAAAATCTTTGAACAGAGAAAACAGTCTCTTCTGATGTTTGTAGTGGCGTTCAGAAGCCTTGACTTTAGCATTCTTACTTTGAATGGACTCCGGACCTTTTCACGCCTAATAAGCACGCACGCTTTCATCAATTTTACCCCAGCGAGTAGGATCAGTGGATAAAGAATCTGTAGTTGGACATTGTTCGGTCGCTGTTTCTGACTGAAGAGACGATTCATTGATGGGCTGCCCTGCTCGTGAATTCAAATCGTCTCCAACCGTTACTTCCAGCGGGTTCGGGTTGTTGTTCTCTGGATTCTCCGCTTGCACATCAGGCTGTGGTGTCATGGGTATAAAAAATCCAGTAATCCTTTTCATTTTACTGAGAACTTCCTTTTTGCATTGCTGTCTTTCATTCTTTAGTTTTCTTTTAAGCGCGCCACTCTGATACCGTTTGTCCGCCATTACATCACTGTCTAATGCAGACAGGTTTTCTCAACGGCAGTAAACGAGGCACTACGTAACTGCCAATAACCTATCAGCAAACCTCAAGATAAGAGAAAAGGAGAGACGGCGCAAGGAACAATTCTATATAGTCCTTAATTAGTCCCAAATATTATGTATAAGAACAGTCATTAGGATTGCTCTGATGGCTGCAACCTGGAGAGCGAAGCACAGCTCTATAAAACAGAAATAGAAAAGGACAAGGTGAGCCAGACTCAGTGCAGTATTAAAGAACTTCTGTTTAATTGGACAAGACAAAACAGCCAAATGGCTACTCACAAAAGTAGATAATATATAAGCGTATAAGTGGGGGATACTGTACTGGTATTCGTCCTGGGTCCACGATGTAAGTGATCATTCTCAGAGGCACCGCAGGAGAATGATGAGAAGAGTGGTGGTGGTAACTCTTCTCCATGCTCTGTATGTCTCCAGGGTGGGCAGTGTAGGCGCTGCACGCCGTGCAGTATCTATGGCGTCCGTAAACAGGAAGACAAAGACCGGAAGTGCGTTCCAAGGTGGAACGCAAACACCACGGAGCGGAAGTGACGTCGTGGCCAATAAGATGATGCGTTTCACAACCATATACACAGTAAACAATGTAATAATTTAAAAACAAACCAGGAGATTAATAAAAGCAATACAAATGGATAAAATGATAATTAAATTGTAACAAATATGAAGATATTTAAAACATAAATGGGTGGGGCCCGCGGAGCCCCCTATTGGGTGGGGCCCATGGGCTTGAGCCCAGTCAAGCCCAATGGTAAGTCTGGCTCTGTACACCCACCCCTTGCAGAGTTTAATGAATAATACACCCGCCCCTTGTAGAGTTCAATGAATAATACATCTGCCCCTTGCAGAGTTGCACGAGCATCGGGAGCGTGTGGCACAATGTAGACGTAGGCGCTGTGTACAGCTGATCAACAGCTGTTCATGTACAGAAACTTTCGGCAGCTCCTTTGTCCTCTGTAAGGCGCAAGCGCTGTGCCTGCGCAACACAGGGCGGGCATTATCCTATGGGGGACATCAGAACACCGGCATCCTGGAGAAGTGTTACTCTGCTTCCCTTTTACATTGTTCCTGAACTCTGTAGCCTTTTCCTTCATCCACAATTTTATACCCAAATGTATTTTATTCTGTAAACTCCCTCAGTGAAGATTGTTTAACCCCTTAGTGACTGAGGGGAAAACAAATGTTAATGCCTGAACACAATTTTGCAACTTTGACCTGTGTTAGAAAATCTGTACATCAAAACGTCACCTCCACCCATAGCTCTTAAACAGAATTCTTTAATTTTTTTATTGCATTTTAGTAGGGATGAGCTTTCTGTTCCAGTCAAACATGAGTTCGACTTGAACATCGGCTGTTCGCCCGTTCGATGAAGATCGAACATTATGGGGCGTTCGCGCCAAATTCGAGCGGCGCGTCACACCCCATAATGCACTTCATCATCGGCTGATGATTGGCCAAACATGCACTCTGACCTGCATGCTTTGGCCAATCACAGCGCCATCAGCAAAGAGAGCCATAATTGGCCAAAGGCAGGGCCAATTATGGCTCAGGGGGTTCACACCCCACACTATATAAGGCAGCCTGCACATAGGCCCTGTGTAGTGTGTTGCTGGTGGTCCATTCCTGGTGTACTGTTTCTAATCTTCAGGCAGGCAGGTGATTCAGTTAGCTGCAGTGTATTTAATATATATATATATATATATATATATATATATATATATATATATATATATATATATATATATATATATATATATATATATATAAATACCCGGGTTTGAATGACTCGGTGGAAATAGGAGTCACACTGGTATATATATATATCCACTGTATCCAGTTTAGCTAGATCTCACTGCAGTCCGTTCCTGGTGTACTGTTTTTAAACTAGTTCAGGCAGGCAGTTGATTCAGTTAGCTGCAGTGTATTTAGTATATATATACATTCTGGCTTTGTGTGTGTATGTATATATATATATATATATATATATATATATATATATATATATATATATATATATATATATATATATATATATATATATCTATATATATATAGATATATAGATATATATATCTATATATCTATATATATAGATATATAGATATATATATCTATATATCTATATATATAGATATATATATATATATATATATATATATATAGATAGATACACTGTACCCTGTGTAGCTAAATCTGACTGCAGGCCATTGCTGGTGTATGTTTTCAAATACACTTTCAGGCAGGCAGACAGGTGATTCAGTGATCTGCAGTGCATTAAATATATATACAGTCTCCTACATATATATATATTGCTGCTCATTGTGAGGCTGTTGGAACTCAGTCCAAGTGGAACTGGTCTAAGTGGCTATCAATTAAGGGGAGTGGTTAATTGTTCACAGGTGCTTGCTTTCTATATAACTTTGTGTAGGACTCATCCTAAGCCTGCTCATTGTGAGGCTGTTGGAACTCAGTCCAAGTGGAACTGGTCTAAGTGGTGAGTTAAAACCAGAGTTTAAAACAGGAGGTTATAACAGGGGTCAAAGTACCTGTGTAGTGTGAGTACCTGAGTGTTGTCTGAGTAGTGTTTGTGGATCGTTAGTACTTGTGTATTGTGTACTGTATACTTGAGTATTGCGAGTGCACGTAAGTCTGCGACTGTTCTGTGAGTGCACGTAGGTCTGTGAGTACCTGTGTATTGTCTTGTGTACCTGTGTATTGTCTTGTTGAGTATTAGTGTCAGGAAGCTAGCTGTTAGGTAATTTGGACAGGGTAAAATCTCCAATCCTCACTAAATTTAATAGGTACGATGCCCGGCGGGTGTGGAGAGGTGACTCTTTGTACATCTTGCTGCACGTATGCGTTCCTTAATCATCCGATCGAGGGTGAATACTGCTGTGCAAAATGTAAGCACATTGTTTCCCTGGAAGCCCAGGTTCTGAATCTGGGGAAGCAACTGTCAGCACTGAGAAGTCCCTCCATACTAAAGGAGAGCCAGGAACGTACACGGCAGGTGCCGGCAGGGGCCAGCACAGAGGCGGGTGGAGACAAAGAGGTGCAGGCACTAGCAAAGAGTAGATGGGTGACAGTCAGGAAGGGTAGAGGGGGAAGTGCCAGGGAGGCCGATCCAGGACTGGAGCATCCCAATAAGTACCCTCCATTGAGTAACATTGGTGAAACCAGTCAGGGACCAGTACTGCTGGAGCTGAGGGACTCTCCTAGCTGCCAGGGGAAGAACTCCTCCAGTGAGAGTGGGGGGGCAGCAAAGGGAAAGGAAAGACAGATTCTGGTGGTAGGGGACTCAATTCTTAGAAGGACAGAGAGGGCAATCTGTAACCAAGACCTGAAGCGCTGAACAGTATGTGGTCTACCGGGCGCTCGGGTTCGGCACATAACGGATCTTGTGGACAGATTACTGGGAGGTGCTGGGGAAGACCCAGCTGTCATGGTGCACGTTGGCATCAATGACAAAGTCAGAGGCAGATGGAGTGTCCTAAAGAACGATTTTAATGACTTAGGAGCTAAATTGAGGAAAAGGACCTCCAAGGTAGTATTGTCAGGAATACTACCCGTACATCGAGCCTTACCAGAAAGGCAGAGGGAGATTAGGGAAGTAAACAAGTGGCTGAAGAGCTGGTATAGTAAGGAGGGGTTTGGGTTCCTGGAGGACTGGGCCGACTTCTAAGTCGGTAACCGGTACTATAGAAGGGACGGACTGCACCTAAATAAGGAGGGTGCAGATCTGCTGGGAATGAAGATGGCCAAAAAGTTAGAGGGGTTTTAAACTAGACAATGGGGGGGAGGGTCCAGAGGCAGAGATAGCCAGCGCGGAAGATATTCCAGAGGGTAGTATTGGGGGCATTAGTGGTAGGTTAACCAAAGCACAAAAACACAAGGTGAGTATAGTAGCAAGTCCTAGTTGCAATCTCGAAACACCCAATATGAGGACAATATGCGACCGGTCTAAACTATGTGGCATGTTCACCAATGCCAGGAGCATGGCGGACAAGATGGGTGAACTAGAGATACTGTTGTACGAGGTGGATTTGGATTTTGTGGGAATTTCAGAGACCTGGTTCAACAGCTCTCGTGATTGGCTGGCAAACATTCAAGGGTATACCTATACCGCAAGGATAGAGATGGTAAAAAAGGGGGAGGGGTATGCCTATATATCAAGAATAATGTACAAGTGAATGTGAGAGATGACATCACTGAGGGAGCTAGAGAGGAGGTGGAATCCTTATGGGTAGAGCTCCAAAGGGATGAAGCTAAGGGGAAAATAATACTGGGAGTATGCTATAGGTCCCCTAACCTGAGGGAGGAAGTGGAGACAGATCTCCTATCACAATCTGGATTAGCAGCAAGGATGGGAAGTGTTATCATAATGGGGGATTTTAATTATCCAGACATAGACTGGGCGGAGGGAACTGCGCATTCATTTAAGGCTCGCCAGTTCCTTAATGTCTTGCAGGACAATTTTATGGGTCAGATGGTAGACGCAGCAACTTGAAATAAAACATTACTGGATCTACTGATTACCAACAATACAGACCTGATCACAGATGTGGAAATACGGGGCAATTTAGGTAACAGCGATCATAGGTCAATTAGTTTCAGTATAAATCACACAAATAGGAAATATAAAGGGAATACAAAGACACTGAATTTCAAAAGAGCCAACTTCCCTAAACTACAAACCTTGCTAAAAGGCATAAACTGGGATAAAATATTAGGAACAAAGAATACGGAGGAGAGATGGGTTTTCTTTAAGAGAATATTAAATAAGGGCATTAGCCAATGTATCCCATTGGGTAATAAATTTAAAAGAGCGAACAAAAGTCCTGGATGGCTTAACTCCAATGTAAAAATGCATATAAAAGCAAAGGAGAAGGCCTTCAAAAAATACAAGGTTGAGGGATCATCCTCAGCATTCAGACTTTATAAAGAATGCAACAAGAAATGTAAGGGTGCAATTAGGACAGCTAAGATAGAACACGAAAGACACATAGCGGAGGAGAGCAAAAAAAATCCCAAGAAATTCTTTAAGTATGTAAACAGTAAAAAAGGGAGGACAGACCATATTGGCCCCATAAAGAATGAGGAAGGACATCTGGTTACAAAGGATGGGGAGATGGTGAAGGTATTGAATTTATTCTTTTCCTCAGTCTTCACGAGGGAATCGGGGGGCTTCAGTAACCAAAACTGCAGTGTTTATCCTCATGACACAACACAGGAAGCACCTCCATGGTTAACAGAGGACAGAATTAAAATTAGATTTGAGAAACTTAACATTAATAAATCACCGGGACCAGATGGCTTTCATCCAAGGGTACTTAGGGAACTCAGTTAAGTGATTGCCAGACCATTGTTCCTAATTTTTACAGAAAGTCTACTGACTGGAATGGTACCAGCTGATTGGAGAAAAGCCAATGTAGCACCAATATTTAAAAAGGGCCCAAAATACACCCTTGGGAATTACAGACCAGTTAGCCTAACATCAATAGTATGTAAACTCTTGGAGGGGATGATAAGGGACTATATACAAGATTTTAGTAATAAGAACGGTATCATTAGCAGTAATCAGCATGGATTCATGAAGAATCGTTCTTGCCAAACCAATCTATTAACCTTCTATGAGGAGGTGAGTTGCCATCTAGATAAAGGAAAGCCTGTAGACGTGGTGTATCTGGATTTTGCAAAAGTATTTGACACAGTTTCCTATAAACGTTTACTGTACAAAATAAGGTCCGTTGGCATGGACCATAGGGTGAGTACATGGATTGAAAACTGGCTACAAGGGCGAGTTCAGAGGGTGGTGATAAATGGGGAGTACTCAGAATGGTCAGGGGTGGGTAGTGGGGTTCCCCAGGGTTCTGTGCTGGGACCAATCCTATTTAATTTGTTCATAAACGATCTGGAGGATGGGATAAACAGTTTAATCTCTGTATTTGCAGACGATACTAAGCTAAGCAGGGCAATAACTTCTCCGCAGGATGTGGAGGCCTTGCAAAAAGACCTGAACAAATGAATGGGGGAGGGGCAACTACATGGCAAATGAGGTTCAATGTAGAAAAATGTAAAATAATGCATTTGGGTGGCAAAAATATGAATGCAGTCTATACACTGTGGGGAGAACCTCTGGGGGAATCTAGGATGGAAAAAGACCTGGGGGTCCTAGTAGATGATAGGCTCAGCAATGGCATGCAATGCCAAGCTGCTGCTAACAAAGCAAACAGAATATTGGCATTAAAAAGGGATCAACTCCAGAGATAAAACGATAATTCTCCCGCTCTACAAGGCTCTGGTCCCGCCGCACCTGGAGTATGCTGTCCAGTTCTGGGCACCAGTCCTCAGGAATAGGGATGAGCCGAACACCCCCCTGTTCGCTTCGCACCAGAACATGCGAACAGGAAAAAAGTTTGTTCGAACACGCGAACACCGTTTAAAGTCTATGAGACACGAACATGAATAATCAAAAGTGCTAATTTTAAAGGCTTATATGCAAGTTATTGTCATAAAAAGTGTTTGGGGACCCGGGTCCTGCCCCAGGGGACATGGATCAATGCAAAAAAAAGTTTTAAAAACGGCGTTTTTTTCAGGAGCAGTGATTTTAATAATGCTTAAAGTCAAACAATAAAAGTGTAATATCCCTTTAAATTTTGTAGCTGGGGGGTGTCTATAGTATGCCTGTAAAGGGGCGCACGTTTCCCGTGTTTGGAACAGTCTGACAGCAAAATGACATTTCAAAGAAAAAAAGTAATTTAAAACTACTTGCGGCTATTAATGCATTGCCAGTCCGACAATACACATAAAAGTTCATTAATAAAAACGGCATAGGAATTCCCCACAGGGGAACACCAAACCAAAATGACGTGGGGGTCCCCCTAAATTCCATACCAGACCCTTCAGATATGGTATGGATTTTAAGGGGAACCCTGCACCAAAATAAAAAAAAAAACGGCGTGGGGTCCCCCCAAAAATCCATACCAGACCCTTATCCAAGCACGCATCCTGGCAGGCCACAGGAAAAGAGGGGGGACGAGAGAGCGGCCCCCCTCCTGAACCGTACCAGGCCACATGCCCTCAACATTGGGAGGGTGCTTTGGGGTAGCCCCCAAAACACCTTGTCCCCATGTTGATGAGGAGAAGGGCCTCATCCCCACAACCCTGGCCGGTGGTTGTGGGGGTCTGTGGGCGGGGGGCTTATCGGACTCTGGAAGCCCCCTTTAACAAGGGGACCCCCAGATCCCACCCCCCCTGTGTGAAATGGTAAGGGGGTACTTACCCCTACCATTTCACTAAAAAATTGTCAAAAATGTTAAAAATGACAAGAGACAGTTTTTGACAATTCCTTTATTTAACTGCTTCTTCTTTCTTCTATCTTCCTTCATTTTCTTCTGGTTCTTCCTCCGGTGTTCTCGTCCAGCATCTCCTCCATGGCGTCTTCTATCTTCTTCTCCTCGGGCCGCTCCGCACCCATGGCATGGGGGAGACTCCCGCTCTTCTTCTCTTCTTCATCTTCTTTTCTTCTTCTCTTCCTTATCTTCTTCTCTTCTTCATCTTCTTTATCTTCTTTTCTTCATCTTCTTCATCTTCTTCTCTTCTTCATCTTCTTCTCTGGGCCACTCCGCACCCATGCTGGCATGGAGGGAGGCTCCCGCTGTGTGACGCGTCTCCTCTTCTGATGGTTCTTAAATAACGGGGGGTGGGGCCACCCGGTGACGCACGGTGACTTGACGGGACTTCCCTGTGATGTCACAGGGAATGCCACAGGGAAGTCCTGTCATGTCCCGTGCATCAGAGGGGGGTCACCGGGTGGCCCCACCCCCGTTATTTAAGAACCGTCAGAAGAGGAGACGCGTCACACAGCGGGAGCCTCCCTCCATGCCAGCATGGGTGCAGACAGCCTGGAGAAGAAGATAAAGAAGAGAAGAAGATGAAGACGAGAAGAAGATGAAGAAAAGAGCGGGAGCCTCCCCCCATGCCATGGGTGCGGAGCGGCCCGAGGAGAAGAAGATAGAAGACGCCGCAGGGGAGATGCTGGACAAGAACACCGGAGGAAAAACCAGAAGAGCCAGAAGAACCAGAAGAAGAAAAATAAGATGAAGGAAGATAGAAAAAAGAAGAAAGAAGAAGCTTTTAAATAAAGGAATTGTAAAAAACTGTCTCTTGTCATTTTTAACATTTTTGACAGTTTTTTAGTGAAATGGTAGCAGTACTTTGGTACCCCCTTACCATTTCACACAGTGGGGGGCGGGATCTGGGGGTCCCCTTGTCAAAGGGGGCTTTCAGATACCGATAAGCCCCCGCCCGCAGACCCCCACAACCACCGGCCAGGGTTGTGGGGATGAGGCCCTTGTCCTCATCAACATGGGGACAAGGTGTTTTGGGGGTCTACCCCAAAGCACCCTCCCAATGTTGAGGGCATGTGGCCTGGTACGGTTCAGGAGGGGGGGGCGCTCTATCGTCCCCCCTCTTTTCCTGTGGCCTGCCAGGTTGCGTGCTTGGATAAGGGTCTGGTATGGATTTTTGGGGGGACCCCATGCCGTTTTTGGCGCGGGGTTCCCCTTAAAATCCATACCAGACCTGAAGGGTCTGGTATGGAATTTAGGGGGACCCCCATGTCATTTTTTTTTTTTAATTTTGGCCGGGGTTCCCCTTAATATCCATACCAGACCTGAAGGGCCTGGTATGGAATTTAGGGGGACCCCCATGTCTTTTTTTTTAAATTTTGGTTTGGGGTTCCCCTGTGGGGAATTCCCATGCCGTTTTTATCAATGAACTTCTATGTGTATTGTCGGACCGGCAATGCATTAATAGCCGCGAGTAGTTTTAAATGACTTTTTTTCCTTTGAAATGTCATTTTGCTGTCAGACTGTATACTTTTTTGCTGTCATACTATAGACACCCCACAGCTACGAAATTTAAAGGGATATTACACTTTTATTGTTTGACTTTAAGCATTATTAAAATCACTGCTCCTGAAAAAACGGCCGTTTTTAAAACTTTTTTTTGCATTGATCCATGTCCCCTGAGGCAGGACCCAGGTCCCCAAACACTTTTTATGACAATAACTTGCATATAAGCCTTTAAAATTAGCACTTTTGATTTCTCCCATAGACTTTTAAAGGGTGTTCTGCGGCATTCGAATTTGCCGAAAACACCCTAAATTGTTTGCTGTTCGGCGAACTTGCGAACAGCCGATGTTCGAGTCGAACATGATTTCGACTCGAACTCGAAGCTCATCCCTACTCAGGAAGGATGTACTGGAAATGGAGCGAGTACAAAGAAGGGCAACAAAGCTAATAAAGGGTCTGGAGGATATTAGTTATGAGGAAAGGTTGTGCGCTCTGAACTTATTCTCTCTGGAGAAGAGACGCTTGAGAGGGGATATGATTTCAATATACAAATACCGTACTGGTGGCCCCACAATAGGGATAAAACTTTTTCGCAGAAGAGAGTTTAACAAGACACATGGCCACTCATTAAAATTAGTAGAAAAGAGGTTTAACCTTAAACTACGTAGAGGGTTCTTTACTGTAAGAGCGGCAAGGATGTGGAATTCCCTTCCACAGGTGGTGGTCTAAGCGGGGAGCATTGATAGCTTCAAGAAACTATTAGATAAGCACCTGAATGACCGCAACATACAGGAATATATAATGTAATAAAACAAAACTTATGTGTAGCACTAGAAGTTCAACATAAAATTAATGTCCAACCGATGACAAAAGATATCAAGGAAAGCATAAAGAAAGTCCTCCATATATGGTTGATGTATTTTCAGTGACTTTGTGTGAGGAACATATCAAATGTGTGACATCTGGGGTGAACACAGAAGAGACACACCACCACCAACAATAAGGAGGCTTACCAGATGACATGGACCCGAGAGGGCATACGCCCAACTAGGTCAAATCAGGCTTGGGTGGTGGGTGATGATGGATGTTCCAGAGAAGTAATGAAAGTGGAAGTCCGAGAGCAGACCAGATACTGGTGGGTCCCTCAGGATAATATCGGAAAGCAGATGGCCGTATAATATAATAAGAAGGAGAAAAGCCACATAGTGTGATTCCGTAAAAAAGTACCAAATTTATTAAAAAAAGGATACACTAACATGAAGTTCTAAAATCAGCGCTGTAAAAAGAATGACGGCAGTGGGGTCCTACCCGATGCGTTTCATCCTCTTAGACATCATCTTAGACGATGTCTAAGAGGATGAAACGCGTCGGGTAGGACCCCACTGCTGCCATACTTTTTACAGCGCTGACCCCAGGACCCCACTGCCGCCATACTTTTTATAGCGCTGAACATGAAGTTCTAAAATCAGCGCTGTAAAAAGTATGGTGGCAGTGGGGTCCTACCCGACGCGTTTCATCCTCTTAGACATCATCTTCGATGTCTAAGAGGACGAAACGCAACGGGTAGGACCCCACTGCCGCCATACTTTTTACAGCGCTGATTTTAGAACTTCATGTGAGTGTATCCCTTTTTTTAATAAATTTGGTACTTTTTTACAGAATCACACTATGTGGCTTTTCTCCTTCTTATTATATTATACGGCCATCTGCTTTCCGATATTATCCTGAGGGACCCACCAGCATCTGGTCTGCTCTCGGACTTCCACTTTCATTACTTCTCAGGAACATCCATCATCACCCACCACCCAAGCCTGATTTGACCCAGTTGGGCGTATGCCCTCTCGGGTCCATGTCATCTGGTAAGCCTCCCTATTGTTGGTGGTGGTGTGTCTCTTCTGTGTTCACCCCAGATGTCACACATTTGATATGTTCCTCACACAAAGTCACTGAAAATACATCAACCATATATGGAGGACTTTCTTTATGCTTTCCTTGATATCTTTTGTCATCGGTTGGACATTAATTTTATGTTGAACTTCTAGCACTACACATAAGTTTTGTTTTATTGTTACATGCCTATATCCCATTGGTTGTGTTAGCTGCTTATTTTTACCCTTTTTTGGCCGCGCAGAATTTCTTGTTATCCCATATATAATGTAATACTGACATATAATCACACACATAGGTTGGACTTGATGGACTTGTGTCTGTTTTCAACCTCACCTACTATGTAACTATGTAACTATGCAGTCCCGATAAAAATCACAGATCGTCGCCATTACTAGTAAAAAAAAAAAAATAATAAAAATGGCATAAATCTATCCCCTATTTTGTAGACGCTTTAACCTTTGCGCAAGCAAATCAATATACGCTTTTTGTTATTTTTATTACCAATAATATGTAGAAAAATGCATATCAGCCTAAACTGAGGAAAAAAATAGCTTTAAAAAAAAATTGGGGCTATTTATTAACCGCTTCAGATCCGGGCCATTGCCAAATGACGGCAACAGCGCGGATCTAAATTGCCGGGACGACGTCTATTGATGTCGTCCCGTGCATGAGCGGCCTGTGCGCCCCCTGCAGGGCGCGCGCGGCGCGCTCGGTGATCAGCGAGTCTATGAGACTCACGTGATTACAGATCAGAGTAAGGGGTTGGTCCCGACCCCTTACCACATGATCAGCTGTCAGCCAATGACAGCTGATCATGTGATGTAAACAGAGCCGGTAATCGGCTATTTTTCCTCCTCACGCTGACAGCGTGAGGAGGAAAAAAAAACCCGATCACTGTGTTTTTTCCAAATTGTCGCTCTTTGTTTATAACGCAAAAAATAAAAACCGCAGAGATGATCAAATACCACCAAAAGAAAGCTCTATTTGTGGGGGAAAAAAGGACATCAATTTTGTTTGGGTTCAAAGGCGCACGACCGTGCAATTGTCAGTTAAATCGACGCAGTGCTGAATCACAAAAAATGGCCTGGTCATTGAGCACCCCAACAGGTCTAATGGAACTTTGGTATACAGATCCTTTAAGGCAGTTCACATTCCACTCTCCTCTCTTCTCTTTATAGCATGAACCCAGGGATGTGGTATACGGCTCAGTAATCGGGGATAAATATCCGCTATACTGGATTAGATCTCCTCCATTCACAGGCCATACAAGACAAATAAGAACTCCATAGTGTAGTCATTTCACAGAAGAAATGTTTTTTTTTTAAACCTAATACCTTATATCTAGGTTAAAAGGAAGCAGTATTGATAGAATCTCTACTTCCTGTCTCAGCTGTGATGTCACTGACTCCTCCTATGCGTTACGTCACTGGTCACGTGACTTTTTCAAGGATAGGAGACAGGTGACAGACGTTGGGCTAATAAAGCCCATAGGTTACTATGGAAACTTATAAATAGTATCCCAGGAATCACGCGTTGTCACAGCCACTGGTGGAATTACAAAAAACAGCCCCCAGTGGTCAAAGACAAACATTACATCTCACAGATTTGTTTAAAAAAAAACGGTGCAAAATATTAGGGTGAACCGCTATTCATTATAACACATTTATAATCACAAAATGTCACTAAAATAAAAAACAACAAACAACGAAAGGCCAAAAAAGGAAACAAGACTAAAAAAATAAACAATGCAATGAAATTAAAAATAGAAAACATAAATAATTGTTGTTGTGTAAAAGCTAATGAAATCTAGTGGGGAAATTGTCTAACTACACCCAATTTAGCCTAACCATTGATAAAGGTAAAAACAGTGCCATCTAGTATTAAAAATACCTAAAATAAATATAAAAATACCATTAAAAAAATGTGTGGGGACTAATGACATCTAGTGGGACAATTAAATAACAACACAAAATTTAACCATTAATAGAGGTAAAAAAAACAGTGCCAGCTATCTTTAAAAAATACCTGAAGTAAATATTAAATAAAAAAAAAAATCAATAGTTGGAAATGAAACAATTGAGGTGAAAGTCGATATTCATTCCTTGGGGATGGAACTAATTTAACTCATAGATCCATTTAGACTCACTTTTACTGAATTGGTTGATCCTATTGCTCCCTCTTCAATGGGGCTTACATTTTTCAATAGCCCAAAATTCTAATACTGTAGAGTCTTTCGAATGATATTGTGCAAAATGTCTTGAGCCCCCATGTTTGCTGAAGCCTTTATGAATATTCTGAATGTGCTCACGTATTCTCTTCCACATGGGACGTTTGGTTCTCCCTACATACTGCATCGATCAAGGGCACTGGAGGACATAAACCACACCCTCCATCCTACATGAAATGAAGTCTTTTATGGTATATTCTTTTCTGGTAACACTAGAACTACATTTTTCACCTTTTTTACCATTAAAGTTGGTGTTCCTACAGGCATAACACCTTTTACAGAAAAACACCTTTTCCCTGATAGAAAGTAAAATTGCTGGACAACTTAGGGGGTCTGTGACATTTTTGGAAATAATATCCCGTAACGTTGGCGCTCTCCTGTATGTGAATTTCGGCTGTTCAGGTAAAGTTGGATGTAATTGTATATCCACTCTCAAGATAGGCCAGTATTTTCTAAAAAAAAATGTCAACCTGTTTGTATTGTACATTATAATTTAGTATGATGTGTAGATCATGTGAGGTCTTATCATTTCTTGGTTTATCTTCAATGAGATAATTTCTTTCCATTCTAGAGACTTCTTCAATTCTCTCATTAATGAAGATTTCATCATATCCTCTTTTGTGCAAATCAAATATTTTCCCAATAAATTTGGCATGTTCATTAAAATCTTCTTCTTTACTACAATTTCTCCGAAGTCTAATGAGTTGCCCTCTTGGTATGTTTATAAGCCAAGGATCATGATGACAACTATCCACTGGGATATAGCTGTTACCATCAACAGGTTTAAAGAATGTTTTAGTTAATATTTTATGGTTCTCTAACTCTAACCTCAAATCAGGAAAATGAATGGTTTTAGCATGATACTCAAATGACAGTTGGATATTTCTGTCCTTGTTGTTCAGTCATTGAAAAAAATGGGTTAAACTTTGCACATCCCCAGTCCGTATCACTATCAGATCATCAATATACCTTTTATATAATACAAGTTCAGGTGGAGGATTCCTGAAAACTAATTCCTCTTCCCACTTTGCCATAAAAAGATTGGCCATGCTGGGGGCTTCGCGCTCATCGCAATGTCCTGAATTTGTTTATAATAAGCAGAATTATGCCAAAAATAGCTGTGGTGTATACCATATACTAAACACTTAAGGATATAGGATTTTTGTTTGGACACCAATTCACTAAATATTTCCAGGGCTAATTTTGTTGCAGGTAAAGCTTCATCGTGGTTAATGATCATATATATTGATGATACATCGGCTGTTTTCAAAATTAATTGTTCATTTCCCACTTCAATTTCATTAAAGAACTTAAGTTCTTTTATGAAAAAGGTCTTAAACTGGTTCTACACCCTTATTCCACATAAAAGACCTTTCACCAAAACATCTAATATGACGAATTGGGAAAGGGAGCTAGGCTCTACCTTCACTTCTAAAGAATGGCAATGTGCTATCCAGTCAGGTTATCGCTATTCCCATTGTGCCAACCACTGGGAAATAATGCTACAAATAATTCACAGAAGCTATTTAACCCCTGTGAGGCTGTCCCAAATCTTCCCTCTAGAACCCAATACCTGTTGGAGACAATGTGGTACAAGAGGCAGTATAACACACATTCTATGGGCCTGTGAGAGTGTGCGCAGTTTCTGGAATGAGGTTTATAAAGTAATTTCCTCAGTAACTGGCTTTTTCATTAGACCCACCCCACACCTTTCCCTACTCAACCTCTCTATTAATAATATACTAACCCAATTTAGAAGTATAATCAGTGGTGGAACTACCACCATAGCAACCCATGCAAATGCTATGGGGCCCGCAGCCGCTATGGGGCCCTGTGAGGATGACAGCACCGATGTGCCTCATACACCTGTGCACACTGCAGCCAGGGGAAGAGAGAGGAGAGGAAGAGGCGAGCTGTCCGTATCAGCAGAGAGTGTGATTGCTCGCTGTAAGAGCTTTCATCAGAACTTCCAGTGTTCCCGGGGCTCACGTCACATAGCCCCACCTCTTGGCCCGGCGCCTTTGACAGACAGAACACCGGTCCAATGCGGGATGTGTGACATCATTAAAGGCGTCAGGCCAAGAGGTGGGGCTATGTGACGATGAGCCCCGGGAAGATGGGAAATTCAAATGAAGGCAATTACAGCGGGCAATCCTGCTGTCTGCTGATCCGGGAGGCTTGCCTCTTCCTCTGCACAGGTGAGGCTGTATGGGGCACAGAAATAAATAAATATATGTGTATGCGCTAAAGGCTATAAATACGTGAACAAAGAATATAATAAATCTATACAATATTAAAAATTATTATAAATTATAAACAGTGTCACACACCTGTGAAGAAAGTGACTATAATCCACAATTGAATATATGAAAAATGGTAACATGCACCATGCAAAAAAAGTGAGAAAAAAAAAAAAAGAAAAAAATCCTTTAAATGATTAAAAATATATATATAAGTGCTACTTGATAAATACAGTGTCCGAAACCAATTCATACAAATGAATATATCTCAGTCCAAGCCATTCATAAGAGTATATAAATCAAAGTGCACAATAGTGTCCAAACAAATAGCAGGCAATCCTCATGCTGGTTTTTATGAAAAAGTGCTAAATATTCCTCATGCTCTTCTTATGAGATGTGCACATTAAGGCATGCTGCAGTGCTCTCCAGTGACCCCCAATGGATAATGCGCTCACCTTAGAGCGTGTGACACAGTAGCTAAACAGTGTCAAAACATGCATTAGAGCCACTCCAGGGCTCACACAGGGTCTGCTGGTGATGATCTGTATCTCGCTCAAATGGTGACATATATGAAAGAAAGGAGACTCATAGCATAATACCGCCAGGAATTTATTTGAAAAGCCCTAAAAACAATCCCTCCAGGAGGGTACTCACAATGCTTGGGTGCGTCAGTGCACCATCCTATCCAAAGTATGCAATACAAATGAATCCTGTGGCTTGCGGTGCGGTGTTCAATCCTCTGCCTGTCTGTGTGTAGAAAGCTCCGTCCTGCCCCTCCCCTATGCGTCTTCGGCACAGGGTATACGTGCCTTGAGATCCCCCAGATGAAGGCACGTATACCCTGTGCCGAAGACGCATAGGGGAGGGGCAGGACGGAGCTTTCTACACACAGACAGGCAGAGGATTGAACACCACACCGCAAGCCACAGGATTCATCTGTATTGCATGTTTTGGATAGGATGGTGCACTGACGCACCCAAGCATTGTGAGTACCCTCCTGGAGGGATTGTTTTTAGGGCTTTTCAAATAAATTCCTGGCGGTATTATGCTATGAGTCTCCTTTCTTTCATATATGTCACCATTTGAGCGAGATACAGATCATCACCAGCAGACCCTGTGTGAGCCCTGGAGTGGCTCTAATGCATGTTTTGACACTGTTTAGCTACTGTGTCACACACTCTAAGGTGAGCGCATTATCCATTGGGGGTCACTGGAGAGCACTGCAGCATGCCTTAATGTGCACATCTCATAAGAAGAGCATGAGGAATATTTAGCACTTTTTCATAAAAACCAGCATGAGGAATGCCTGCTATTTGTTTAGACACTATTGTGCACTTTGATTTATATACTCTTATGAATGGCTTGGACTGAGATATATTCATTTGTATGAATTGGTTTCGGACACTGTATTTATCAAGTAGCACTTATATATATATTTTTAATCATTTAAAGGATTTTTTTCTTTTTTTTTTTTTCTCACTTTTTTTGCATGGTGCATGTTACCATTTTTCATATATTCAATTGTGGATTATAGTCACTTTCTTCACAGGTGTGTGACACTGTTTATAATTTATAATAATTTTTAATATTGTATAGATTTATTATATTCTTTGTTCACGTATTTATAGCCTTTAGCGCATACACATATATTTATTTATTTTTGGCATATACACGGTATGGAGCGTGGTTAGTGTGTGCAGCTGAATTAGGTTCATTTATTCACACTGAAGGCATTAACCCATTTGTGGCTCACAAGATTTTAGCACTATTTATGTATGGGGCACAGGTGAGGCTGTATGGGGCACAGGTCACGCTGCATGGGGCAAGGTCATGCTGCATGGGGCACAGGTCACGCTGCATGGGGCACAGGCCACGCTGCATGGGGCACAGGCCACGCTGCATGGGGCACAGGCCACGCTGCATGGGGCACAGGCCACGCTGCATGGGGCACAGGTCACGCTGCATGGGGCACAGGTCACGCTGCATGGGGCACAGGTCACGCTGCATGGGGCACAGGTCACGCTGCATAGGGCACAGGCGACTCTGCATGGGGCACAGGCCATGCTACATGGGGCACAGGTCACACTGAATTGATACTTGGGCAGCTGTGGGGGGGCTGTTTGCAGGGGGAGCCATACAACATTTTGCTATGGGGCCCTGTTATTTCTAGTTACACCCCTGAGTATAATACATATTCTTATAGCTGCACATCTGACTAGAATTGCAAAATGGAAATCTACTATGACACCTAATATCAATGACGTAGTACAAACAGTTAATGTCCAATACTCTTATGAAAAAACACTTTGCTGTCTATTCTAATAATTTAGGCTCTTTCTTATTACAGTGGACACCATGGACTTCACATTATACAGATGAAAACTAATTTTACTGACAATCTTTACAAGCATGTATGTAACCAAGCAATCCTCAGGTTGTGGTACAGGCTTTGCTTCTTTTGTACTTACTTTTATTACTTTTCTTCAAATTTCTGTATTAGCTCATATGCATAAATCATTATGGTAATATTCAAATATATATATATATATATATATATATATATATATATATATATATAAAATGGAAAATTGTTATCAAATACTTACCGTAATTTTCCTTTCCTGGCCCATCCGCACACAACGGGTTAACATCTCCTCTGGAGCCCCACATTACCACCTGTATAGCTGAATAAAAGGCAGTTCCTCCCCAACTAAGACAGTTTGATAACTTAGCCTGCGACAAGCCCCTAGGGAGGGAGTCCTGTGCTGACGGGCCAGGAAAGGAAAATTCCGGTAAGTATTTTTTTTTTTTATAATTGTATTTTTATTGATTTGATTTTCAAAAATTAAGTACAAAGTTGTAACAAACGAGCATTACATTATCAATGCATATGCATCATACAGCAATCATAATAGAAAAATGGAAAACAAAGTATAAAGTAACAGATATAGGTGACAAAAAGTGTTCACAGTAACAAAACACATAAATACATTAGGTCAATTCCCTATGGTGTGTATAATAAGCGAAATATTGGAGGGAGTCTGGACCCTTGAGATTAGTTCAGGTCATATACACAGGTAGTATAGGATTGACTTAAGATTAGGGTGAACCTGGCGACATGGGGGTCCCGTACTCCGAAAGATCCCACGGCTCCCATATTTCAGTGAATTTGGAAACACAATCGTGTACCGAGGCTGTCAAAAACTCCATTGTCCAAATCTCAGCCACCAAGAGTAGTAATCTGGACCGTGGGGGAGGGGTATTGGATAACCAGAATAGCGAAATAAGTCTTCTGGCGGCTAGTAATATGTAGGATATTAATTTGTTTGTCTTTTTAGATATTCCTGATGGAGGTAAGCCCAATAGATAGGTCAAGGGATCTACCGGAAGGGACACCCCCGTCACCTTTTGTATAAGAAAATGAACATCACACCAAAAAGGTTGAATCAAAGAGCACTGCCAAAAAATGTGGAACAGTGAGCCTATTTCATTTCCACATCGCCAACAATGCTGTGAGACTGAAGGGTCATACTTATGAATTACATCGGGAGTTCTATACCAGAACATGAGAATTTTAATGGTTGTCTCTCTCTGAGTGACACATTTGGAAGATCTAAATGTAGAGGACCAGATTTTATCCCACATCTGTATTGTAACAGGATGGCCCAATAGATGAGACCACCTGCGCATATAAAGATGTAATGTCTCTGTGATGGGAGACGACTCATGGAGGATACTATATATACAGGAAATTAAATGTAATTGATGAGGGCCTTGGGCACACAGATATTCAAAAGTAGTAGGTTTATCTAGAATTAGGGATGGTGATTTAGAATGAAAGAAATGTCTAATTTGCATATAGAAGTGGAAGAGATGTGGTGGAAGGTCAAATTTCTCACTTAAAGTGTTAAAGGTATGTAGTTTCCTTGTTATAGGGTGCACAAGGTTCCTGAGTTGAAAGAGATGAACATTGACCCATGGGAACACCCTGCCCAAAGACATACTATGCGGAATGAGAGGGTTAAATAATACATTTATAAGAGGGGAGCAGGGAGCCATAAGGGAAAAGCGTTTAAGGCAATTACGCCATATATTTAGAGTCAATATCATTGGTCCAGTACACTGACGTTTATATATAGGATCCAGAGCAGGGGGAGCGCCCCAGACCAAGGATCCCGGATGGACCGGGTAAAGTACTCCCTTTTCAATAGCAGACCATTGGTTTGGAGCATGTAAGGAAGACCAAGAGGTAATGGCCCTCAGATGTGTAGCATAGTAATATTTAGTAATGTCAGGAGCTCCTAAGCCTCCTCTGGATCTAATGGTAAACAACACTGAGCTTGCTATACGGTGTGCTCCACCATTCCATATAAACTTCAGGAAAGTTCTTCCGGTAAGTATTTGATAACAATATTCCATTTTCCTGGCCCATCCTCCCGTCAGCACACAATGCGATATACCAAAGCTTAATATTAGGGTGGGAGAGAACAATTAAGAGAGACACTAACATCCAAAGAAAAGATGCTAAAACCAGAAGGAATTGATCTCTCTGGTCCCAAACTTGCTGGTCACATATTTAGTTTGTAAGATTGAATGAAGGCTGCAACCGACCTTCAAGCTAGCCCTTACCTATATCCTCCAAGCAATCCTGGCATAATTGCTTCAAAGGCTGCCACCCCTCTAGTAAAATAGACTTGCAATTATTTCAGAGCAGAAAAGCGTACTTCCTGCATGCCAGTTTAATCATCCTGGCAATCCAAGAGTGGATGATTTTAAGGGCCTGATGGCTAAATGAAAGGATTTTTTTTTTTTTACACTTTCCTCCTTTGACCAAGTTTCCCTACTACCCAGTTTTCCTGAGAAATGGAAATGGATACCACTTTAAAATTGAACTTTGGGGATAGATGTGGTATCCCTATTTCTGGTAAAAAGAAAAAAAAAAAAAAAAAAAGATTACCAAAGCGCTCTAGCTGGAAGGTATTGCAATCTTCAACATCCTTCTGTCTGACGTAGTTGTTGTGAGGAGAACTAATTTTACTATGCAGTACTCCAATGGAAATGAACCCTGTTGCAACAAAGGGTGCTCTCAGATCCAAGCCTAAGTTCCACAGAGGGAACAAGGATTTCCCTCAAGGTCATATATAGATTGTTATCTGGAAGAAGCATCTGGTCACTGGCTTTGCACCCATCTGCAGCCTGCGAAAAATTAAGTAGAGATCCCATAAATGGCGTTGTATGCCAGACCAACCTCTAGCGCTGACTGAAAAATGTCAAAGATATTGGCTAGAGGCAAGGAACACAGGAGAGAAAGCTTTATTGAGCAAACAAAACAAACTTCTTACATATCCCCTCCTGTGTAGCATTCATGGATGATCTTCTGGTCACCAGGATCTGAACAGCATCAGATGAGAATCCCTGCACCTCTAGTGTAGCCTATTCCATAGCCAGGCTATTCAAAGTAGTCCAATTGGATTGGAGTGCTGTTACTGACCTTGCCATACAAGAATTCACTTGATCAGAGACAAAAATTAAACAAAATTCCATGGCACCCTGCACATTGTATAGCAAAGTCTGTGCATTGGTATCCTGTTGCAACTATCAGAAGCTGCATGTTCAGTGAAGTCTCCCTGAGAACTACTGCTGGAATGCCCCATAGGGCCAAATTGACATAAGCGAGCCAATTGATTTTGTTCCCTGGCAAGAAGACCAATTTTAACTGACTTATGCCCCGTACACACGGCCGGACATTGATCGGACATTCCGACAACAAAATCCTAGGATTTTTTGTGATGGATGTTGGCTCAAACTTGTCTTGCATACATACGGTCACACAAAGTTGTCGGAAAATCCGATGATTCTGAACGCGGTGACGTAAAACACGTACGTCGTGACTATAAACGGGGCAGTAGCCAATAGCTCTCATCTCTTTATTTATTCTGAGCATGTGTGGCACTTTGTGCGTCGGATTTGTGTACACACGATCGGAATTTCCAACAACGGATTTTGTTGTCGGAAAATTTTATAGCCTGCTCTCAAACTTTGTGTGTCGGAAAATCTGATGGAAAATGTGTGATGGAGCCCACACACGGTCGGAATTTCCGACTAGGTCCTATCACACATTTTCCGTCGGAAAATCCGACCGTGTGTACAGGGCATAAGTGATTTTCTGCCCACAAAAGGTTTCTTTGCAAGATGTAGCAAGAAAAGACATGGTGTCTCCTTGTCAGGCAATGTAGGTTACTACTGTTTTGTTGTCAACCTTACTAGGGCCCCCTCAAAGATCCTGAAAGGCTTGCAATGCTAGAAAAAGCTTCCTTCCATTCAAGAAACTTGGGGAGTCTGTGCTTCACCGCTATCCAATGGACTTGCACTTGTTTCTTCAGATCTTGGACTCCCCAGCCCCAGAGACTTAGACTCAGAATCATCCTATCCCCTGGGCTGAGAGGCATGCCTCAAAAAAAAAAAAAAAAAAATAAAAAGCACAGTGACAATGTTCAAAATTCCACTTCTTGTTGAATTTGTACAGGCACAAGGATTTTCTGATCCATAGATACCCCAGCTCATAGGTTAAAGAAGGCAAAATTGAAACACCCTCATGTGCCACCTGGCCCAAGGTACCACCACTGCCAATATGATCTTTCAAAAAGATTGCTGGGACTGTGCCAATTCTGTAAAAAGCACCTAAACTGGAAGTGACATCTGGCCACTGAAAATCTCACATGCCTCTGGTGCTCGGCATTGATCAGTACATGGAAATATGAGTTGGCCGGTTGATTGATACCAACTGGTCCTCCAGCTGAACTGTGACTGTCTGCATGAACCATCTTGAACCGATTGGCGTATATGAACACATTTGATTCCTTCAAATTAAAACAGGCCAGTACATGCCTTAGGTACTAGAAAAACTGGGGAGAAAGCCCCCCAGATGATTCCATGTCTTCAGCATCACTGGCATGATG
The DNA here is from genome assembly GCA_037953035.1 of Aquarana catesbeiana. NCBI lineage: Eukaryota > Metazoa > Chordata > Amphibia > Anura > Ranidae > Aquarana > Aquarana catesbeiana. The sequence goes on along the minus strand of JBBHAA010001354.1, from coordinate 887,959 downwards.
GCCTTGTAGCAATATAAAATCTTGTCAACATCTTCTCTTCTGAGATAGATTAAATGGATTCAGTGGTCAGCTTTGCAATTTTCCATTGTACGCCCACCTGTCTTCTGGACCCACTGTTCTTTGACTGTCGTCCTAACTCTCCGGAAGGAGGCTACAATCATCAAATTCACTCAGGCCCCCTGGCCGAATGGAAGAGACTGGTTGGATGCACCTTCAAAAAGACCTCCCAGCCATCTTAGTAGCTTGCTCTGGACTTGATTTCATGTTAAAAGTAATTTTAAGACACCTCCACTGTGATCTATTAAACTGTAGCCTGTCCTATAAGATTTGGCCTCCTGCACCCGCTGAAGTTTAGTAGGTTTGAGTGAAGGATGGCGGGTTCCTCCGCAGGGCCCCCCTCACCCAAAGCACCCACCCCCCATGTTGAGGGCATGCGGCCTGGTATGGTTCAGGAGGGGGGGCACTCGCTCGTCCCCACCCCCTTTCCTGACCGGCCGGGCTGCATGCTCGGATCGGGGTCTGGTATGGACTGTGGGGGGACCCCACGCCATTTTTTTCGGCGTAGGGAGTTCCCCTTAAAAACCATACCAGACCTAAGGGCCCGGTATGCCCCGCGCTCACCGCAATAGGAACATTTGTTTTTCCTATTGCAGCGAGATACAGTACCCTGCCCTTGCGTCGTATCTGGTCCGAAGGACCAGGATACAGACAAACGGGCTTTCCGTCAGGAAAATGAGTCCGGTGGAGTTACGAAGGAAAGATTTGAAACATGTTTAATTTCTAGGTCCTCGGGAGCCTACACACGATCGGATTGTCCGGCGGACCAAGTCTGCTGTAAAGTCCGCTCGTGTGTACGCGGCATTAGAAGTCAAACAAAGGAAAAAGAAAAAATATCTTAGAGGCATCATTGATTATAAACAGGATCAGGTGTTTAAATGGCAACTCCAATTGCGAGGAGGGAACCATGCATCAGCCAACACTACACCAGAAAGAGAGGTGAGGCTAAACTCTCCACATAGGGATCAGAGGCACCTCCTAGAAAAGAAATAAGGGGTAACAGCAGGCACCAGACCTTGGTGGGGGAATAAGGGCAACCAAAAACCCTGGTTCAAGTCTCCAAGAAGACCGCACTGGCATAATAATGTAACAACTATGGGAACAACAATGGAAACAATTATGGGAATTATTATGGGAATCACAATGGAAACAATAATTGGCAGAACAATAGGAATTGGAAAAAGCCAAGAAGAGGTGCATGGGCGGAGCCTAGCGGAGCAGACATGCATTGTTAGAGCTCCGCACCGCTGAGGAGAGAAGTGAAGGACAAAGCGGAGCCTGAAGGCTCAAAAGGTATCCATTTGAACCTTTTTGCCCCAGGGAACAAACTGTGAAAGTTTGGGCAGGAAATATGATACTGGGAGGAAGCCGTGGCAGAAATAAAAATCACCTCACAAAGAGCTCACAGGCACTCACTGCAACTAAAGCAGCACCAGTCACCTCACAATATACAGCATCAGGGAGCTCTCACAGACAGAAAATGTCACAGCAAGACTCTCCATTTGAGTCAGATACAGAACAAATCCTCTCACAAACTTCTCCACAAGCCTCCTCAGCATCCCCAGTAATATTATTACAATTTGAAAAGATGCTTCATAAGGCTTTAAAACAAACCTCAGACCAAATAACAAACAGCCTAACCAAAGAAATAAGAGAGCTGGGAAACCGCACCGCAGCCTTAGAAATAAAAATGGATGAAATTGAAATTACAACCCAAGAAAATATAACAGAATTGGAACAATTAAAAGAAGAGAATTTTATACTTCAAACTAAGCTCGAAGATTATGAAAATAGAGCCAGACGTTCAAACTTGCGCATAAGGGGAATACCTGAAACTGTGACAGACCTGCTATCTACTATTACTGCTCTATTACAAGAACTAAAGCCAGATATCCCTATTGAACGTTTAGAACTGGACAGAGTACACAGAGCCCTCACAGCCAAAAAGAAAAATGGACCCCCACGTGATATAATCACAAAATTTCATTATTACAGAACGAAAGAACAAATACTAATTGCTGCAAGAGAAAAAAAGGAACTTATTTTTCAAGGACACAATTATTAAATTTTTGCTGACCTATCCCAACTTACTATTACTAAAAGACGCTCCATGAAACCCCAACTAATGGAACTGCAACGCCACAACATTATGTATCAATGGGGCTTCCCCTTTTCAGTCAGATTTAACTACCAAGGTACAATTTACAGAAGCAGATCAGCAGATGAACTACAACAAACCCTTTTAAAATTAAATCTGACAGAACCCACAAGCAGCAACTCTCCCACACGCAGAAGAATGGCATCATCTTCACCTTCAGGCAGCACCCAGAAAATTCCAGAACAAAATGGGAATCATCATTCTCACAAAAGAGGCCGTTATGCCACATCATCCATGGACCAAGAAGATTCAATGGACTGACATCCTAATTCCTGATATCTTTTCATTTATTATACTAAGAGATGGTTCTCTATAAAAAACCTGTATTTATAACTGAATGTAACTGCATTCTGATAGTCACACACTTTGTGGGATCATGTTACATTCCAGTTATATTTCTTATTACTTATGATTCATATAGCCTTAGAATATATAAGTGAAATAAGGAAATTCTTGTTCAGTTATATATTTTCAGGTAATAACAATAGATTTATTACTTTTTAGGACAAATATGTTCAATAATCCAGAAGTAATGGAAGCTTTTTCTTCCTTTTCTTAAAACAAATATATTATTACCTAACTAGTTCCTAGAACTATGTTTTTGTTTATTCTAATCTGAAGCAATACAACTTCAATTTTATGAGTTAACATATCTAAACAGTTACATATGAATAAAATATGTAATTGTTTACTCTAAAAGGGTTAAAATCCCAAAATAATTCAAACTATCTTCATCAATACCAAAGTTATTAACAGTACCTTTCTAACTGAATTATTTAGCCTAGGGCAAGACTAACCATATACAACCACCCTGGAATAAATAATTTCAACAAAAACTATATTCTGCACTCCAATTAATGAAACATCATTTTGATGTCTTTTGACATAGCACTTCTCTCCTGTAAGCGGAAGATCCGTGTACCCCCATTAGCCCTCCTCATTCTCCCAACCATATTATGTGGGAGTGTGATGAAGGCACTTATTCCCCTGAGAGAGATATTTATTCTCTTTCATGGGTAAATTGTGATTACTTGCAAAAAATAATTTATACAATGTATCATCTAATCTCATATGTTTTTTGTTTACTCTTTACTCCAGAATTCACTGCTTTCTTTTCTATCTTTTCATCTCTTCAGTCCACACAGGTTGATCTGCGCAGTCAGCTCTGCATAACAAAAAGTAAGTCAAAACTATTTGTTCTGTTGCCATGGCACCACTGAATATACTTTCCCTGAATGTTCAGGGAATAAATGTCCCTCAAAAAAGGACCAAAGCCTTCCGTACTTTCCATAACAAGAAGGCTCACATAGTATGCCTCCAAGAAACACACTTCACCAAAGATTCTACTCCAAAATATATTTCTCCTTTTTATCAACAAATTTACACGGCTTCTGCCTGTACCAAGCAAAGGGGAACTCTAATTGCATTTCACCGATCCACACCATTCACCTTATCATCAGAAATTAAAGACCCAGAAGGTAGATACCTGATACTCATGGGTTATATAATGGATACAGCAATCACGGTGATTTCCTACTACGCCCCTAACAAACAACCTACACCATTCCTCTCACATATATTACAAGTGATTAATACACACAAAATAGGAACAGTGATAATGTGTGGGGATTCGAACCAGGTCCTCCTCCCATTTCTAGATAAATCACCTTTTACACCATCCAAAATAACCTCTAGATTACCTTTTTCTCAACTTCTTTCCAAATACAATCTGGTAGCTTCGTGGAGAGAAACTAACCCAATGAAAAAGAAATTCACTTATTTCTCGCACCCTCATCAAACCTTCACCAGAATAGATCATATTTTTCTAACAATAGGAATGATACCAGAAATTATTGCATCAGATATAATTCTGATTCCGTGGTCTGACCATAATGCAGTATACACTACTATAGCCTCAGCCATACCAAAAGCGCATGACCCAACGTGGTACTTACCGGACATAATGCTCAAACACCCACTACATCAGATGGCCATTGAACAAGCTTTAAAGGAATACATATCAACTAATAATACAACAGACATCTCCCCAATAACACTGTGGGAAGCTCATAAGCCTGTCTTGCGTGGTACAATACAAAGACAAATGGCACTATTTAAACGGGAACGCAAAAATCTAGCAAAAAAACTAGAACTCAATTTTAATGCAGCCTACATATCATTTCAAGATAATCCATCTCAGAGTACAAAATCTCATCTGGAAAAATCTAGATTGGAATACGATCTATTTCTCACTGAGTCAGTTGATAAATCCCTCAAACGCTCCAAACACAATTTCTACATGAATACAAACAAACCAGGTACATATTTGGCTCGGGCATTAAATTCAACTAACAAATCTTTCAAACCAATACGTTTGAAATTATCAAAAAATGTTTATACTTGTAATCCAGTTAAAATAGTCCATAAATTTCACTCACATCTCGCAACTTTATACAAGACAAACAATGAATTTAATCCTACAGAGGCTGAATCCTTCTTCTCAAAAATAACCTTACCTGAGTTGTCTCAGAATCAAAAAAGCAGTTTGGATGAGCCTATAACTATAGATGAAGTTGCTAACGCCATAAAAGACCTAAAACTTAACAAAAGACCAGGCCCAGATGGATACTCGGCTTTATACTATAAAACATTCTCAGAAATACTCTCTCCCATTCTCACTGAAACTTTTAACAAACTTCTAGAAGGACATTCTTTTCGGCAAGAAACACTAATGGCAATTGTTTGTATGATCCCAAAACCCCTTTCTGATGATACTTCCTGTGTGAATTATCGGCCTATCTCTCTGTTAAACCTTGATATTAAATTATTAGCAAAAATAATAGCAAAACGCCTCAATAGCATTATAGGAAAATTAATACATAGAGATCAAGTAGGTTTCATGCCAAATAGACAGGCAGGCGATAATATACGCAGGGCAGTGTTATTGGCACATATTGCTAAAAAACGGAAAATCCCTTTATGTTTTCTATCTCTCGATATTAAGAGGGCATTTGACACAGTATCCTGGCAATATATGCAATATTCATTACAAAAATGGGGTTTTGGACCCCACTTTTTAACATGGATCAAAGCATTATATAATAAACCCAAAGCCTATATAAAATATGCTGGATACAAATCTGATGCCTTTAATATCGAAAGAGGTACTCGACAGGGTTGCCCATTATCTCCCTTATTATTTGCCCTTATACTCGAATCCATGGCCCAATACATCAGAACAAACCAAACTATAACTGGCATTGAAGTAGGAGGTATTACACACAAATTATGTATATTTGCAAACGATATATTACTTTTTCTATCATCACCACAGGTCTCTGGTCCTAACTTAATACCAGCTCTTGATGGATTTGCAGCCCTATCCGGCCTTATGATTAATCCTAAGAAATGCCTAGTGCTTAATATTTCGCTCACAAACATGGAATTGATCCCGGCTAGGGGTGCACTCACATGGGCAGAAAAATCAATCCCATATCTTGGAATTCATTTAACAGCATCTCATTCTGACTTATTCTCAACCAATTATCCTCTTGTATTTAGACAGATCACAAATCTAATAAAACAATGGTCGCAACTTCCTTTATCCTGGATAGGGAAGATTAATGCAATCAAAATGACTATTCTACCCAAATTGCTTTATCTATTCAGAGTCCTCCCTATTCCAATTCCTTCCTATTTTTTGAGAATAGTACAAAAAAGAGCAACTTCGTTTATATGGGGCTCTTCTAAACCACGTATACCTATACACACACTACATCTTCCCAAAAATAAAGGAGGCCTGGGATACCCTAATTTTACTAACTACTACAGAGCAGCACATTTGGCCAGTCTGTCCAAATACCATGCAAAACAGGAAATCCCATTATGGGTATTTATAGAGGCTTCAGAAAATGACCCTCTATTAATATCAAATTTATTATGGCTTGATCCTAAAGACCGCTTTAAAATTCATAATCCCATAACTAAACACTTCTTATCTCTCTGGGATAAACTAAAAACCAAATATCAGTTACAATCTCCACACAATCCTCTCCTTTCTTTTATCAGAAATCCGGCCTTTTATCCGGCATGGATCTACCCAAATTCTTTTAAAGCTTGGACAACATCAGGCATTCAGACACTAAATGACTTCATAGCATCTAAATCATTCCTTTCATTCCCATCGCTTAGAGAAAAATATGATCTACCAAACTCTGAGAAATTTAGATATCTCCAAATCAAAAATTTCTATACACCATTCCTAAAGGGGGATACACCATTATCCCAATTATCCATTTTTGAATCAATCTGTACAAAAGATCCATTTGCTAAAGGTACAATTTCATCACTTTATAATCAATTATATGGCGTAGTAAATCTTAATAGACCCTCTTACGTTCAGAGGTGGGAGGAGGACCTGGGATGAACTTTAGAAGACACGGACTGGTCTAACATATGGCTCACATCTAAGTCATCTTCACCCAACATCTTAGCACTGGAGACAAATTATAAAGTCCTAACTCGCTGGTACCTTGTACCCGCTAGAGTGACAAAATATTCACCTAATACCTCAGCTCTTTGTTTTCGAGGATGCCCAGAAATAGGCACACATTTACACATATGGTGGACATGCCCAGTAATCCAAACCTTCTGGAAGGAAGTCTTCGTGATTGCATCTAAAATATTTTAAAAAATAATACAACCAGATCCATATATAACTTTACTTAATCTAAAACCGGAATGGTTAACACTCTCTCAATTCAAACTTATGATCCAACTAATAACGGCTGCAAAACAAACAGTGGCCAAGGCATGGAAATCTCCTACATTGGTACTAGCAGAAACAATTCACAGAATGAATAATACAATGTCCCATGCTAAGATGGTAGCCATCGATCAAAATCAAATTCCAAAATTTGAAAAACTTTGGCATCCTTGGATAAAACAACAGTTCCTGTCAAATTTCAATGACTCTGTCCTGTTGCCATGGTAACAGATTAAATGACTTACAGAGACACCCATTCTAAGGCTTCAAAGAGAACTAAAAAGAATAATAAACTGACGAGCGGGACAACCTTGTGGACCATACCTCTGCCTTTCTACCCTTTTTTCTTCTTTCTCTTTCCTTTTCTCCACCTTATGATTAAAGCTCATTATCAGAATTTATTTGACCTATATACACTCTACCTGTAAACAATATGTATAGTAAGTATAAATCATTTAAATACCTACAAAAGTAACTAAGGAAATAATATATATATTTAATTTAGGTTTACGTGAACCCAAGGTTTAATATTTGAAATTTCATGATATAAACCCTACTGTAAAACAATGAGCTTACTTTATAGATCCTTGTAAACTTACTTTATGTATCTTTATAATATTGTATACTCAATAAACTTCTTTTGACAAGGAAAAAGCCAAGAAATCCACAGTACCACAATCATGGAAATCACTATAATTATTATGATGACCCAAGAAGGAGCCCATTGCCAACATATAACAGATGAAGAAGAGACTCCTCTGCCTTTTTTAGATCAACGGAGGTAAGAAAGATCCCCACCTCGGCAGGAAAGGATGGGAGATCAGAGAAGAAGTCCAAATCCAAGAGGGGCAGCAGAGCAGGATAAAAGGTCCAAACGAAAAAGAGACTAATAGGTGAAGGAGTGTTCAATATAAGTGGGGTTGAACTGACTAGGAATGAAATGAAAGTATTGGATAAAGGGCTGAAATTTGCTCCAAAACGCAATCTGAACATATTTGATACTTACATAGATATACAGAGATACACAAGGAAACTGAATATCCAGAAATATTTCCTGAACAAGCCGGAATTAATGAGTAGGTGGAGACCTAATAAAAGAAATAATTTAGTGATAAGACCGGCTGATAAGGGCGGGGCATTGTAGTCCTCTCAAAAGAATTCTATAATAAAAAATTGTTGGGACAATGGAATGATTCAAATACCTACATAAAATTAACAGGAAATCCAACTAGGAAGTACAATAAAAGCTGGAGGGTCTGATTCAGAGAGGTTTAAAAAAAGAACATTCTAAATGAAAAAGAGGCCAGATATTATTACCCAATACTTGCAGAGTTCTGGTTATTTATACTATACGGAAATGACATAAGGATCCATTACACCCACCGGGTAGACCTGTTGTTAATGTGATACAGTCAGTGAATGTACGACTGGGAGAGTATATTGACTATTTCCTGCAGCCGTTGGTACCCAAGACCAGCGCATATCTTAGAGACACCAAGCACCTTATACAAACTTTGAATGAAATTGAAGTGGGAAATGAACAACTACTTTTGGAAACAGCCGATGTATCATCATTTTATACGATCATTAACCACGATGAAGCTTTACAATCAACCCTGGATAGCTTTAGTGAATTGGCGTCCAAACAAAAATCCTATATCCTTAAGTGTTTAGAATATGGTCTACATCAAAGCTATTTTTGGCATAATTCGGATTATTATAAACAAATTAAGGGCATTGCGATGGGTGTGAAGTTCGCCCCCAGCATGGCCAATCTTTTTATGGCAAAGTGGGAAGAGGAATTAGTTTTCAGGGATCTTCCACCTGAACTTGTATTATATAAAAGGTATATTGATGATCTGATAGTGATATGGACTGGGGATGTGGAAAGTTTAACCCATTTTTTTTCAATGACTGAATAACAATGACAGAAATATCCAACTGTCATTTGAGTATTATGCTAAAACCATTAATTTTCTTCATTTGAGATTAGAGATAGAGAACCATAAAATATTAACTAAAACATTCTTTAAACTAGGGATGGTCCTTATGTTCGAATCAAAGAGCAAATTTGACTCGGACATCACACACATATACACACACACTGCATTGAGTGTAGACTATATATACAGTGCAATCAGTGTAGACTATATATACAGTGCAATCAGTGTAGACTATATATACACATTGCAGGCAGTCTAGTACAGGGTTTCTCAACCAAGGGCAGGGGGTACGCCCAGTTCTTTATATCAGTGCCTCCTATCAGTGAAGCCATTAGTGCCTCCTATCAGTGCAGCCATCAGTGCCTCCTATTAGTGCAGCCTATCAGTGCCTCCCATCAGTGCAGCATATCAGTGCAGCCACCAGTGCCTCCTATCAGTGCCTCCTATCAGTGCAGCCATCGGTGCAGCCTATCAGTGCCTCCTATCAGTGCAGCCATTGGTGCCTCCTATAAGTGTGGCCATCAGTGCCTCCTATCAGTGCCTCATATCAGTGCCTCCTATCAATGCAGCCATCAGTGCCTCCCATCAGTGCCTTCTTTCAGTGCCTCCTATCAGTGCAGCCATCAGTGCAACCTATCAGTGCCTCCTATTAGTGCAGCCATCAGTGCCTCCTATCAGTGCAGACATCAGTGCCTCCTATCAATGCAGCCATCAGTGCCTCCCATCAGTGCCTTCTTTCAGTGCCTATCAGTGCAGCCTATCAGTTCCTCCTATCAGTGCAGCCTCATCAGTGCCTCCTATCAGTGCAGCCTCATCAGTGCTGCTTATTAGTGGCCATCACTTTCTCGAGACGGGAGGCACTTAGGAATTTTTTTTAGACTTGCAGGGGTACTTCGCCATAAAAGGTTGAGAAACACTGGTCTAGTATATATATGTATTAGGGATGAGCCGAACACCCCCCGGTTCGGTTCGCACCAGAACATGCAAACAGGCAAAAAATTTGTTCGAACACGCGAACACCATTAAAGTCTATGGGACTCGAACATGAATAATCAAAAGTGCTAATTTTAAAGGCTTATATGCAAGTTATTGTCATAAAAAGTGTTTGGGGACTCGAGGGACATGTATCAATGCAAAAAAAAGTTTTAAAAACGTACGTTTTTTTGGGGAGCAGTGATTTTAATAATGCTTAAAGTTAAACAATAAAAGTGTAATATTCCTTTAAATTTTGTAGCTGGGGGGTGTCTATAGTATGCCTGTAAAGGGGCGCATGTTTCCCGTGTTTAGAACAGTCTGTCCCAGCCAGTCCCTTCAGGTCTGGTATGGATTTTGAGGGGAACTCTGCGCCAAAATAAAAAAAAATGGCGTGGGGTTCCCCCAAAGATCGAAAAATGTATGGGTAAAACCGCGTGTAGGATACAAATACAATAAGAAATGGACTAAAGCAATGAACTAAGAACAAACTGCTGCCCCTACAGATACACTACCACCCAGGCGGAGTGTATTGAAATTTGATAGAAATAAAATGTAGGTGTGGCGCTGTTCTAATTTAAAATAAGAAACTTATTGTGGTGAACCCTTTGTGTTACACCCTCTGCAGTTTAAGGGAACTTGAGATGGGTGTGTGAGAAATTTAATCAACACAGTACAAAAAAATACAGAAAATATCAAAATATATGTAAATGAATCTTCAGTAAAAAGCAGGAATATTCCTGTGTTACACCCTCTGCAAAGTGTGGGTAGGTTAACCCCTAATGCAAGAGGAATTCATATATGAGTAGGAGAATACTAAAATGGGTGAAGGAAAACAGCAAAGATTATTCCTATTGTTTATCGGTGCTACACCCTCTGCATATATTCAGTGCAGGTACTGTGAACTAGTGTGCATGTGTGATCCTGTCTAAATAAAAATAAATTATTGTGCTGAAAAATTTATTGTATCCAAATTCTAAATATTCCAAAATGTGTTACACCCTCTGTACTCGGTTTCTCAAATGATGTTAGCACGCCGGTATGTAAAAAGAAACAAAATATGTTATTAAAATATCTATGGGCTAAAAGTGTTCTTATAATGAGGCCAAATAAATAATGGTGCTAACCACTGTGGTTTGAAATATTTGAGGTGTGTTGCACCCTCTGATGAATTTTTTAAACAACAATAATTATGTGCAATGTATGATATATAACACAAAATAATAAATGCAAGTCATCAAATAGTCCTTTTGAGCAAATTGCAGCTCCTTGTGAGAATATACAGTCTGTTAGCAGGGCAGCCTTGTGGGGGGAGGTGAAGCCACTCCAATATGTAAAAAAGAAAAAAGACAGCAACATTGGAGCAGTGGAGCGTGCCGCACATGACCCATTCACTTTAGCCTGAGAAAGGCGCGCGCCCCACTGCGCATGCTCTGAAATGCGTTGCTTTATGGCAGTACAGTCCATACTGTGAACTCTGTACTCCAGCCCTCCATATGACTGGCTGGCTGCGCTGCAAGCCTCATTCTGGATTGTGACTGAATCCTGGAAGCCTGCTGCAGACAGACTAACTGACAACATAGAGGAACAAGGCTTTTTTCTCCTAAGACTGCAGACATCACCCATGGCTTTTACTGGAATCCCCTGCACTGGACAATCATGTTGTTACATGTGAGTGTTTTTAATGTTAACTTGCCATTAAATGTTGCAATCCTACTAAGAGGCGCCTGTTGCTGTCTTTTCTTTTTTACATAAGGATGGGAGGTGTAGCAAGATGGACGCTCCTGTTGACATCTGATGACGAAATGCGTAGACCGAGATTACAAACGTCTTCGCGTCACTTCCGGTCAAGCGAAAAATAGGATTCTGACGGCATTCATTAACTCATGTTTACACGCTTTTAATATTTGTACAAAATGTGAGTATATTTCTTATCCTAATAAACAAATATATTACAAATATGGATTTACGCTATGGGCATCCCTTTTCTCCCATATATGATGAATAAATAACGTCTCTAACAACAACAAAAAAGAAGTCCAGGGCTATCAAGGATTGTTACACAGTGGCAGATACTGTGACCGCGCAGTACCCCTGGGGGGTGAGGCTTTTTGGTGAGTGCATTCACAATAAGAGCACAAATAACGATCACCAGCTGTCACCTAAATAAGAAGTTTTTCAAAAATATCATCCACTTTGAAGCACTGGACGTTTTATGAACACAAGTCACTTTGGTTTTATATACAGTTTATCAGCAAGCACTGGACACTTTTTGAGCACTGGTCACTTTCTTTTGTGTATTTGTTTCGAGCTATTTGTATTAGTATATATGTTATTTATTATTTTGTGTTATATATCATACATTGCACATAATTATTTTTGTTTAAAAAATTCATCAGAGGGTGCAACACACCTCAAATATTTCAAACCACAGTGGTTACCACCATTATTTATTTGGTCTCATTATAAGAACACTTTTAGCCCATAGATATTTTAATAACATATTTTGTTTCTTTTTACATACCGGCGTGCTAACATAATTTGAGAAACCGAGTACAGAGGGTGTAACACATTTTGGAATTTTTAGTATTTGGATACAATTAATTTTTCAGCACAATAATTTATTTTTATTTAGATAGGATCACACATTCACACTAGTTCACAGTACCTGCACTGAATATATGCAGAGGGTGTAGCACCGATAAACAATAGGATTAATCTTTTCTGTTTTCTTTCACCCATTTTAATATTCTCCTACTCATATATGAATTCCTCTTGCATTAGGGGTTAACCTATCCACACTTTGCAGAGGGTATAACACAGGAATATTGCTGCTTTTTACTGAAGATTCATTTACATATATTTTGATATTTTCTGTATTTTTTTGTACTGTGTTGATTAAATTTCTCACACACCCACCTCAAGTTCCCTTAAACTGCAGAGGGTGTAACACAAAGGGTTCACCACAATAAGGGTTCACCACAATAAGTTTCTTATTTTAAATTAGAACAGCGCCACACCTACATTTCATTTCTATCTAATTCCCCCAAAAATCCACACCAGACCCTTATCCGAGCATGCAACCTGGCAGGCCGCAGGAAAAGAAGAGGGGGGACGAGAGAGTGCCCCCCTCCTGCACCGTACCAGGCCACATGCACTCAACATTGGGAGGGTGCTTTGGAGTAGCCCCCCAAAGCACCTTGTCTCCATGTTGATGGGGACAAGGGCCTCATCCCCAAAACCCTTGCCCAGTGGTTGTGGGGGTCTGCGGGCGGGGGCTTATTGGAATCTGGAAGCCCCCTTTAACAAAGGGGACACCCAGATCCTGCCCCCCCATGTGAATTGGTGAGGGGTACATTGTACCCCTACCATTTCACAAAAAGAAAGTGTCAAAATGTTAAAAAACCACAGGAGACAGCTTGGGACAAGTCCTTTATTAAAAATAAAAAAATAAAAAATAGTGATGGATGATTTCCAGCGAGGAACAAGCACAGGATCCTGCCTCCACTGGAGGCACCCAACCAATGACGCGGTGCCAGCTTGACAGCTCTTATGTAGCTGAGGGCGGGGGGCAACCCGCCACGTGCCCCCGTCCCCCTCTGACAAGGGGAAATGCCAGGGTTTCCCCAGTGATGTGTACGGGTGACCCCGCCCCCCTCTGATGCAACGGGAATCCTGTTGAAGGCATGTGGCCTTGTACGGATCAGGAGGGGGTGTGCTCTCTCGTCCCCCCTCTTTTCCTGCGTTCTGCCAGGTTGCGTGCTTAGATAAGGGTCTGGTGTGGATTTGCGGGGGAACCCCACGCCATTTTTTATAAATTTTGGCTCGGAGTTCCCCTTAAAATCCATACCAGACCTGAAGGGCCTGGTAATGGAATTTTGGGGGACCCCCCACGCATTTTTTTTATTTTTCATTGACTTTCAATGACTTTTATGTGTATTGTATTGTTTTATATATATATATATATATATATATATATATATATATATATATATATATATATACAGTGCAGTCAGTGTACAGTATATATTACAGTACAGGCAGTGTACAGTATATAATACATTGCAGTCAGTGTACAGTATATACAGAATTGAGAAAAAAACAGCATGGGGTCCCCCCCAAAGTCCATACCAGGCCTTTTGGGTCTGCTATAGATTTTAAGGGGAACTCCACACCAAAAAAAACAGCGTGGGATTCCCACCAAAATCCATACCAGGCCCTTATCCAAGCAAGCAGCCTGGCAGGCCATAAAAGGCTTGGGTGAGTGAGTGCCCCCCTCTCTTGAACCATACCAGGCCACTTGCCCTCAACATAACCTGGAAGCCCCCTTTAACAAGTGGGCCCCATGATACCACCCCCCTGTGTGAATGGGTATCGGGTATATTGTACCTCTACCCATTCACCAAAAAGAGTGTCAAAAAGTGAAAACCACAGAAGACAGTTTTTGACAATTCCTTTATTAAAAAAGAAAAAGGTGCCCCACAACGTCCACCAATCACACCGCCTGATGGACCCGAAAAATGGAAACAAAAAAACAAAAAAGCTCTGCCTCCCGGTGACTGCTGTCTCTTGGCTGTGACAGCTGTTATATAGGCAAGGGCGGGGACACCCGGTTATGGAAGCAAGTGACCCGCCCCCTTCTGACATCATGTGATGTCAGAGTGGGCAGGGTCATCTGGTTACATCAGCGGGTGGTCCAGACCTTGCCTATATAATAGCTGTCACAGCCAAGAGACAGCAGTCACCGGGAAGCCTCCCATGGAGTCAGAGTTTTTTCTTCTTTTTTTTCCCGGGTCCGTCAGGTGGCGTAATTGACGATGGATGGACATCGTGGGGCACTTTTTTCTTTTTTAATAAAGGAATTATCAAAAACTGTGTGTTGTGGTTTTTACTTTTTGACACTTTTTTGGTGAATGGGTAGGGGTACAATGTACCCCATACCTATTCACATAGGGGGGTGGGATCTGGGGGTCCCCTTGTTAAAGGGGGCTTCCAGATTCTGATAAGCCCCCTGCCCGCAGACACCGACAACCAATGGCCAGGGTTGTCAGGAAGAGGCTCTTGTCCCTAAAGCACCCTCCCCATGTTGAGGGCAGGGTTAAAATCACAGTAGTTTTAAAAACTTTTTTTGCATTTAGAAATGTCCCCTGGTACCCGGGTCCCCAAACACTTTTGTGGCAATAACTTACATATAAGTCTTTAAAATTAACACTTGAATTTTCATGTTTGTGTCCCATAGACGTTGATAGGGTTTGCGTGTTCGCACAAATGTTTTGCCTGTTCACATGTTCTGGTGCGAACCGAACCGGGGGGATGTTTGGCCTATCCCTACTTTAAACCTGTTGATGGTAACAGCTATATCCCAGTGGATAGTTGTCATCATGATCCTTGGCTTATAAACATACCAAAAGAGTGGATATACAATTACGTCCAATTATACCTGAACAGCCCGAATTCACGTACAGGAGAGCGCCAACGTTACGGGATATTATTTCCAAAAATTTCACAGACCCCCCAAGTTGTCCAGCAATTTTACTTTCTTTAAGGGAAATTTTTTTTTATGTAAATGTTATGCCTGTAGGAACACCAACTATAATGGTCAAAAAGGTGCACAGCGAAGCGCAACGCACATTTTCATATTTACGAAACAGTGTGCTAATCCCCCATTTACTATAGCGATCTTGGCGCACGGGAGAATGCAATCTGTGCACCACTATGGACATAAAATATATATGAAACCCTGCGAGCCACTTACGGATAAATGCCTACAAAATAATAAGTGAACAGTGGAGACCAGCTGCAAACACTCAGTCACGTTCCATATTCGTGCAAAGTATTAAAATAAAAAAACAATGTGTCTGCGCTAGAAAAAATCGCTGCACTCAAAGTGCAGTACCCCTAGGTGCTAAAGTATAAAGTGCACAGTGCTATGTGAAACACAGCAAGTGAGTGATCAAACAAAACAACATATCCATTAAAATATCAAAATAAAATACAAGGGGATATAACAAACAGTGAATAAATGAAGTCCAAAAACGTGTATATCCAATGATATAAAAGTGCCCAAATAAATTAGTCCAAAAATTTGGTGAATTTCACATATCCTATCTTCCAAACTGTGCCACCAAAAAACATGCTATGGTGTCTTCCAGCCGCCCCCACAGGTGTATATGCTCACCTTCCTGTGTGTGACACAGCGATTAGACTATGTCAAACAAAGCCTTGGAGCCACTCCTGTGCTCATTAGGAACCAGCTGTGCAGACTTCCAATGTTCTCAAGTGGAGATGGTTTATGCAAGAGAAAAAAACTCCATAGCGCAATATGTAGGTATAAAGGATTTTAAAATAATCAGCTCCCCTCACATATATGTGCATGCGTAAAACTACCCCTAAGTGCTAAAGTATAAAGTGCACAGTGCTATGTGAAACACAGCAAGTGAGTGATCAAACAAAACAACATATCAATTAAAATATCAAAATAAAATACAAGAGGATATAACAAACAGTGAATAAATGAAGTCCAAAAACGTGTATATCCAATGATATAAAAGTGCCCAAATAAATTAGTCCAAAAATTTGGTGAATTTCACATATCCTATCTTCCAAACTGTGCCACCAAAAAACATGCTGTGGTGTCTTCCAGCCGCCCCCACAGGTGTATATGCTCACCTTCCTGTGTGTGACACAGCGATTAGACTATGTCAAACAAAGCCTTGGAGCCACTCCTGTGCTCATTAGGAACCAGCTGTGCAGACTTCCAATGTTCTCAAGTGGAGATGGTTTATGCAAGAGAAAAAAACTCCATAGCGCAATATGTAGGTATAAAGGATTTTAATCAAATAATCAGCTCCCCTCACTGGGGTACTCACATATTGTGGGTGCGTGAGTGCACCATCCTTAACAAGCATAAAACGGTCAATCTCTCGGTGTGGTGTGCGGTGCGGCGTGTGTAACGAAAATCTCCTGCTCTCTCTCTGCTGACAGCTCCGTCCAGGCCCCTCCCCTACGCGTGTTCGGCACCGGGACCACGTGCCTTCTTCAGGGGGAATCCCCCTGAAGAAGGCACGTGGTCCCGGTGCCGAACACGCGTAGGGGAGGGGCCTGGACGGAGCTGTCAGCAGAGAGAGAGCAGGAGATTTTCGTTACACACGCCGCACCGCACACCACACCGAGAGATTGACCGTTTTATGCTTGTTAAGGATGGTGCACTCACGCACCCACAATATGTGAGTACCCCAGTGAGGGGAGCTGATTATTTGATTAAAATCCTTTATACCTACATATTGCGCTATGGAGTTTTTTTCTCTTGCATAAACCATCTCCACTTGAGAACATTGGAAGTCTGCACAGCTGGTTCCTAATGAGCACAGGAGTGGCTCCAAGGCTTTGTTTGACATAGTCTAATCGCTGTGTCACACACAGGAAGGTGAGCATATACACCTGTGGGGGCGGCTGGAAGACACCACAGCATGTTTTTTGGTGGCACAGTTTGGAAGATAGGATATGTGAAATTCACCAAATTTTTGGACTAATTTATTTGGGCACTTTTATATCATTGGATATACACGTTTTTGGACTTCATTTATTCACTGTTTGTTATATCCTCTTGTATTTTATTTTGATATTTTAATTGATATGTTGTTTTGTTTGATCACTCACTTGCTGTGTTTCACATAGCACTGTGCACTTTATACTTTAGCACTTAGGGGTAGTTTTACGCATGCACATATATGTGAGGGGAGCTGATTATTTTAAAATCCTTTATACCTACATATTGCGCTATGGAGTTTTTTTCTCTTGCATAAACCATCTCCACTTGAGAACATTGGAAGTCTGCACAGCTGGTTCCTAATGAGCACAGGAGTGGCTCCAAGGCTTTGTTTGACATAGTCTAATCGCTGTGTCACACACAGGAAGGTGAGCATATACACCTGTGGGGGCGGCTGGAAGACACCATAGCATGTTTTTTGGTGGCACAGTTTGGAAGATAGGATATGTGAAATTCACCAAATTTTTGGACTAATTTATTTGGGCACTTTTATATCATTGGATATACACGTTTTTGGACTTCATTTATTCACTGTTTGTTATATCCCCTTGTATTTTATTTTGATATTTTAATGGATATGTTGTTTTGTTTGATCACTCACTTGCTGTGTTTCACATAGCACTGTGCACTTTATACTTTAGCACCTAGGGGTACTGCACTTTGAGTGCAGCGATTTTTTCTAGCGCAGACACATTGTTTTTTTATTTCACCACTATGGACATGGCACATGGCATATTCAATATTAACAGAAGATGGAGGTGCCAATATTATGGGGTAATGTGAGGAAGTTTAGTAACAACTGCCCAAGTAATAAATATGCCCAAATTAAAATAAGAAAGTAACTTTTTCAGAGCAAGCCTGCTGTGCCTGCAAGTACGTTTAGAACTGCGCGAGATCAATGTAAGCATTGTGCATGCTCAAGCTGCTCTTGCGCTCGTTCAAATGCGTTTGTTCACTGCGTGGCCAAAATCTTAGTAAATGTTAAGCAACGTAAATGCAATTGCATGGGTTGAACAGGCGCACCTCTAAACTTGACACATTTTTTTTACGCTGGTTAAACCTTTATGTATTTTTTTCAAGGATATTTGCACACAGGTCATGTTAGCATGTTACGTTGCCAACATGTGACATGCACCTTGTTAAAATTATGACTCTCGCTCCTCTAGCTTCTCCTAAAAGTGCATTTAACCCTCCCCCTCTAATGCATATGATTTCTTTTGGCTAGCTTTTGCTTTTAAAGGGGAACTTCACACTCCATTCTCCAATGCTCTTGTCTCCCCCTCTAACCCTTTGGTTTTTCATGGGCTAACTTTTGCTTTTAAAGGGGAACTCCACACTCCACTCCATTCTCCAAAGGCTGTGAGCTGCCTTCACCAATCCAAACCACTTCCTTTTTCAGAGCATAAAACAGGGCCAGCTAGGAAAGGGGCAAGGAGAGCGATTGCCCAACCCCCTCCTGAACCATACATGGCCGCATGCACTCAACATAGCTGGCTGCCTTTGGGGCATGTTTGGCTCAGCCCAATACCAACCACAAAGCACATTGTACCCACTAGTTTAAAGTGGCTTTCCCCATTCCGTAAAGCACCCTGTAAGCAGCCCCCCACAACACCAGCCTAGGGTTGTGTGGAAGAGGATCGTGTCCCCCTGAATATGGAAACAAGGTGGTTGACTTTTGGGGTGCCTGAGCCCCTCCTGCCCCCAAGCATCCACCCCCTTTCATGGCTGGCTTGCTGTGTGTTTGGCTAGGGGTTTGTTAGTGTTTGTGGGGGGCACAATATTTTTTTAGTTTGGGGTGGGATTTTTCACATGTGGGTTCTCATTTTAAGCCTTAACATACCCAAATGGCCTCATATGTATTGGGGGCAGGCTATTTTTTGTTTTGGGTTAAAATCTTGCAGCTGCTATGTAGATTTGTAAATTTTCTCTAAAGCCGTACATCTTTGAAGCAACATTTTGGATACATGCTACAGATGCACCATTTTACAGGCAGAGTAAGCCCCCCCCCCCCAAGTTACTAGCTTTTAAGCAATTTTGCACTTTTAAAGGCACTTCTTGTTTCATTTTTGGGGTTGTCAAAATTGGTGACATTGATATATGTCCCTCAGGGTGAGACCTGGGCCCTCATACCCATTTTAAGGCTAATAACTAGAATATAAGCCAGCCAAGTGGGGACTCACAAAATTCACAAGTCAGTTCCCATAGACTGCAATGGTATTTGTTGCATAACTTTTGCCCATGTTAGGCTCTTTGTTTGCCCCCCTAGACCAGGGGGTATTTGTCCCATCTGTAATTTTGTAGCATGCTGGATGATGTGCTTAAAGAGGAAGTAAACCCTGATGGGTTTACTTCCTCTTTGTTTCCCTGCAAAGGTAAAGCATAATGGGCTACTATGCATCGCATATCACCGTTAGCAGCGGCGCGCTCAGTGCACCTACGCGCCGCTGTCTATGGCACATGCGCCATAGACAGCGGTGCCTGTCTTTTTGCAAATATCTCCTTTCCTGACACAGCATGACAGCATATACGTATGGGTAGGCTCCGCCCCCTGCCCTATCACAGGGCCGGGTATACTATAAGATTAGGTCTCCTCTCTACCTCCAGTATTCTTTTTTTTCCTCACTGCTAACAGACGGTTATGCTGCTGCTGAAAGAGCAGGATTTTTAATTTTTCCCTCACCTGTCAGACACTTCTGACCAAGCCGCACAGGTTCGAGCCTCTCCTGTGACAAAACTCACCTCTGTAAAGGCCGACATTAATGCCTATATGGGGGACACCTCACCCCACAAGGATCCTGGAGAGGGGTGAAGGTATGTGGTCTCTAGGGATTGCTCCTTTATCATGACGCCACTGGATAGACATTCATTGGACTTTCTGTGTGGACTTGAAGCATGCAGGTGGTAAGGCACCACTTGGTGCACAAATCAATAATATTCAGTTACTGCTGCAAGTATGTTGTTAAGCTTGCATCTCTGAAAGGTTGTGGTTTGTGTCTGCAATACTGCTATGCTGATAACAGGTGTGCTGTGCTGTGCTGGGCTGAAGCCTTCCTATTAACGGAGCAAAGCCTGGCCCTACAATCTTGACTTATTGTCTGCAGGTATGCTGTTAGTTTGCATTTCTGAAAAGCATATATTACACATGCGAATCTTACTGGCTGTCTATAGGGCCACTCTGTTTACTAAAGTTTCACAGGTTGAAGGCTGTGTCTACATTATTGCTAATGCTTAGAATGATAAGAGGTGCTATGAGCCCTTTCCTATTAATGCAGGGCCTGGTCCTGCAGACTGGCCTTACTGTGTATTGACGCTTGGTTGTGGTATGATCCTTGGCGGTACATATGTCTAAGGTAGGTTAACCTGCTAGTGCTAATTGTCAGATGACTATTAACTTGCGCTGCTTACCTGTGATTACATTAACTCTACAGTATCAATGACTGTTAAGTGTTTATTTCTATGCATTAACATGCTGACCTTGGTGCTAAAATAAAAGTCAGGATCTGTTTAGTCACATTCCTTAGTACTTACCTGTTAGCAATGTGTAATTGCTTGTGTTATTTGGGGTACCCCCACAGAGGGATATGTGGTTTGTAGTGCTTACTACTTATGGCAAATACTCCCACACATGACTCCAGGCTTTCAGCTCATCTGTGAACCAGTAGCAATCAGCCTTCCTAGAGACCAGCAACTTTACCTAAAAGGCGAGGGCAGGTAGGTATATGCTATATCCTAAAAGAGTGCACACTATGAGCATAATGAGTGTAATCTCTTCAGCCCTAAACACCAACACCAGTCAACCTGCTTCTGCCAAAAGGGACAGGCCCTTTGCAGCCCTGAAGGAACCACTATGTATTTAACTGCCAGAAGAGGCAGATCAAGAGATCTCTACAGTAATCATAGTGGTCTGGTGGTAACTGGTGTGTCGGCCAAAATGCAAAACAAAGTTGCAGGCCAGAAGCAGTGACAAGTAGGCAGAGACTGAGAAAGCCTACAGTCACTAATGGTTCCATACCAAGCCTAATCAAACAACTGTGTTTATTGAAAGGCAACCTCTACCTCAGAAGCATTTGAGAAGGGAGTCTTTATTGGACTGGCCAGAGGGGGCAGCCTTAGCTTGCTTCTGGGAAATTGCTATGGCAAGTTGGCATATCAGAAGCAAAGATGGATACTTTAACCCCATCCAAACTGACTGTGTGGAGCTCAGGTACTAAGCTATTCAAACAGTCATCTAAAAGGTACCTCTGCCTCAAAAGCAGCCGGCCAAACAGGCTTCATCAGATTAACCAAAGGTGCCATTCTTCCAACAGAAGAAACAATATCCTTTGCAGAGACCCTGGGACAGAAAATAGAACCAGAGATGAAGAAGGTTCATACTTCTGTCAAGTAGAGTTTTGTGACCTGCAACTGAGCTCACTTCGGTAGCCAGACTGTCAGGACCCCAGACAGGATGAAAGCAGAGCTCTGATCAGTGATAAACTCTCTATGATGGCGGATCCTAGATTGAAAATGGAGTAGCCAATGATGCAGTTCAGCCACTGTGGATACAAGACTGTATGCTGTTTCTCCAGTAACCATTGTGGTCAGTGAACCCTTATGGCTCATCCCACAAGTAAACACATGCCGCTTTAAGTCAGAGTGGTGACTGTTCAAGTCGGATCTGGTGATATCTAGAAGGAGGACTAATCCCTTATGTTAATCGCCAATGACCAGAGGATAGCCAAAAGGCAAAGTAACGAAGAGTGAATGACAGGCTAAACCTAGGAGAACTATAGCAGAAAATAAAGAATCAATTACCATCTTTATTTGCCTAAACCCAAGCCGCCCAGTAGGGTCAGCTGACAGTTATATGTAAATTTGACCTTAGGATCCGTGAGTCCTGTGCATTAAGAAAACCGATGGAATTTTCATTCCTCTCTGCCAATTCATTGCATCCCCTCCAAGACGCATTAGAGCACAAGGGTTGTGACTACATGGTTGTTAGTCAAAAGTAAGACTTGAATAACAAGCAGAAGGATGAGGATCCAAAATTGCATAGGCCATCATTGCAATTAATCTCTCCAGCCGTCATTAAGGCTTAACCTCCACAAATCATACCCCATGATTTCAAGGAGTATCGTTTATAGCGGTGCAACTCCAAGTCGCAGCGACTTCAAAATAGTCCCCACACTACTTTTGATCCCACTGTGATGTACTTGGGACCATGGACATCAAGAATACACAGGCATTGATTGAAGTTGCATATAAATCGCTGTAAAATCGCACGATTTTTAGGTTGCAATAGTGGAAACCTAGGCTAAGACTGTAGATGGTCTTTGGACCTAGCAAGTTGCATGGTTGCATAGTGGGTGAGGTTGAGGATAGACACAAGTCGATCGAGTCTAACCTATGTGTGTGATTATATGTCGGAATTATCTTGTATACCCTGTATGTTGTGGTCGTTCACAATTGTGTGCTTGAGGGTGTGTCTATACTGTATACACACTTCAAGATGCCCATGTTTCGGCAAGTACCTTTGCTTGGCCGTTAGAGTTCACTACGAGTTCATTAGGCAGACTGTGACCTTTCCACAAACTCCGGGCATTTACCGGGATATTGGGCCCAGTAGGGGCCGACTTGCTGGAGCAAGGACTTCTAGTGAGCCTTGTTTAAGCAACAGACTGGCGCAAAGACTTCCAGGTTCTGGCAAAAGAGTCCTAGTACAGACTCTGATCGAGTCAGAAGGAGCCATCATCTAGAGACTAACTAGTCTCATTACAACAATGACCTATCAGGAAGCAGTTCTGAATCTCTGAAAAAATACAATAAAGTTACCCTCAGAGAGAGCAACAGTATAAGTTTCTCAATTGAACAAATAGTTCTTTCCCATTGGTTGCATCCCACGGTCGCAAGAGGGATAAAAGTAGCCTGTAGTAACCCAGGTGGTCCAAAGGGCCAAGGGAAGGTTGACAACTGTATTAACTGGTTTTTCGCAGTAAGGAAAGAATTACTTCCTGCACCAGGAACAGTGACTCCACAGAGGAAACAAGTCCCCTTTTGAGGAGGTAGCTAAGCTAACTAATCTTTCAGAGCATCAGCTATTAGGCATTTCAATCATCACAAGTTGTTACTCGTCGGGTATTCATGCCGATGAAGGACAGGGTGTCCAAAAGTCAGAGTTGCAGTGGTGGCAGACTGAAGTCTTTCCGAAGCGCAACAAAGAGAGCCTCAACTATGCTGCAAAGACTCAGCAAAATGGGGAAGGCCTATCTTCACTGTCAAGAATGAATGCAGAACTAGTCAACGTCTGTCAGAGGTATCTCCCAGTCAGGTCTACCAGCACGTTAGGTAGGGTTTCTAGAACTTACTGCCAGATGGCGTAAGGTACAAAGGCTGTTGCATGACAAATGGATAGTTTCTAAACCAACAAGCTAATCAAGGGATCGGCAACAAGTAAAGGCTATCAAGATATTGGTCTGACAATAACCTGGGTGGCTTCCCAGAGGTGGAAGCAGAGAAACTAATCAAAGCCAGCTGGGCATGCAGACTGGCCAATATGTATATTGAACAAACCTAACAGTCTCCAGGATCC
Source organism: Aquarana catesbeiana (assembly GCA_037953035.1). Taxonomy (NCBI): domain Eukaryota; kingdom Metazoa; phylum Chordata; class Amphibia; order Anura; family Ranidae; genus Aquarana; species Aquarana catesbeiana. The sequence goes on along the minus strand of JBBHAA010001354.1, from coordinate 863,947 downwards.
TTACCTGGATTTGCAGCCGTTCAGTGGTGATAATAATAATGGCCCTGTGGCTTGCAGGCCATGATATACAAGGGTACAATATCATCCTATTCTCTTTCCAGAGGTCCAACACCTCATACAGCGTGGCCAATGGTATCTTCCAAATCCATACAAGTTATATCTAGATGCTGGAGACCAAGAAGTGGAGGTCTTACCTTTAGTGTTTGAAATCCTATGGAGGTCAGAACGCCTACTCCAGACTTCAAGTACATTAGATACAAGAAAAACCTACAGAATTTAAAGGATGGAATTCTGTTTCTTGCTGTAAGGATTGAATTGTACAAGTAAGCCTAGAGAAGGCATTAAAGGATACATGAAACTCAGTCATGTCCTCACTCTCAGGGATCCAGTAACGGTTGCATATCTTGGCAACCAATGCCGAAAGAACTGGGCAGATTATTGTTTCCCCCATGGGGTCTTCCAAATAGTGTGAGACACATGGTCTCACTCTCCATCCAGAAGGATAAAACCTTCCCAACATGGCCAGTAACACGGAATAAGTATTCTGTATGGCAAATAGGTCTATAAGGATCTCAGACATCCAAGTGTCAAGCCATAAACTAACTTGTTGCTGAAATTATCAGGCAAAATGGCTCTAGTCTCTTCCAACACTATACAAAGGTTAGTGTCTTTGCAACCCGGGTTAGAACATCATCCTTCTGGCATATCCAAACTAAAGCGTTTGAAGTACCACAAACATTGAAAATAGATTCAAGGTTGAAGATGATAGACATAGAATTGGCCCTTCTTCAAGAAGCAAAACGATAGGCTCGTCAGGCCTAACGACATCAGAAGACAAGCACTGTCCAATGAAGACAATCACAGGAGTGCAGATCAAGTCAGTCAAAGGACTTAGATGGCTAGGACAAATCTATCACATAAGGGCAGAGACCGCTCTTCCAAACTGATTGCTCATCCATAGGCGGAACTCCAAAGGAGTCCCTCCAGAGTTAATATGTTAACTAAGACCTGGTCTACATTCAATACGCTGGGGGTCCATTCTTGTGGACCAGCAGCCTTAACTATAATGCATCTCAGACATTAGTGGGGATAGATCTAATCCTCAAACACTCCAACAGTACCCACCCTTATCGTCTGGTGATTTGGTACAACCCATATGTATATGCTGTCATGCTGTGTCAGGAATGAGGAAAATTTTATACTTACCTAACGGTATTTTTTCTTTCCTGATGCAAGCATGACAGCAGAATACGTATGAGTAGGCTCCGCCCCCTGCCCTATCACAGGACCAGTCATACTATAAGATTAGGTCTCTTTTTTTTAATAAAAATTAAAAAACGAAAGGCCTCGCAGTGATACTAAATTACGAGAATACTGGAGGTAGGGAGGAGACCTAATCTTATAGTATAACCAGTCCTGTGATAGGGCAGGGGGCGGAGCCTACCCATACGTATATGATGTCATGCTTGCATCAGGAAAGGAAAATTACCGTTAGGTAAGTATAACATTTTCCTCAAAACCATGTAGGTTTAGGAGATATTTCTTGGACCTACAGGTAAGCCTTAATCTAGGCTTACCTGTAGGTCAAAGTGGTCTGTAAGGGTTTACAACCACTTTAATTTTGGAAAGGGGGTGGCTTATTTTGTGCCAGCTGCATTTGGGTTGTTCTGGGCATGCTGTGGCTTTTGGTGTGTGAAATGTTTTTACTTTTTGTTTTTTTTGGGGGGGATATTTTTGACTGAAATATTTTTGATGTTGTCAATGTTTGTAGGTTGTTAGTTTCACTTTAAATTAATTGTCTGTGCTGCATTATTTTGCAAAATCTTCCTCAACCTGTTGTGACTACTAAATGTTTAAATCCATAAGAGAATGTCCGTTTGTGGGCGCATACCTTTTTAACTCCTGTTAATTTCCTCTGCAAAATAGTCAGACCTCAAAACCACATTCTGTTATACCGCGTACACACGATAAGACTTCTCACCGGAAAAAGATATGATGGCTTTTCCAACGGGATTCCGCTCAAATTTGCCTTGCATACACACGGTCATGCAAAAGTTTGCGAGCATGCGTAGGAATTTTGCACGTCTGAATTGCCAAAGACGATCGCATTTTCGGATAGGAACTTTTTCTGACCGAAAAATTGAGAGTATGCTCTCAATCTTTTGCTGGCTGGAATTCGGCATACACATGGTCGCATTTTCCGATGAAAAACTCTCATCGGTCTTTTGCGGGCCGAATCCTGATCATGTGTACGCGGCATTAGTGTCTCAAATTGTGCGTATGCTGCCATGGATAGGCACCAGGAAAGGAAAATTACAGAGAGGTAAGTATTCAATTCTCTATTTTAGCGCAGTGGTTCTCAGCCTCAGTCCTCAAGTACCCTCGACAGGACATGTTTTGGGAATTTATAGCTGTCCAAAATACCAAGCCTCTGATTTAAAGCACCTGTGCAAGATGAAAGAAAACCTGCAAGCATGGCCTGTTGGGGGTACTTGAGGACAGGGTTGAGAAGCACTGATTTAGAGCACTGAGCTAAAATCAAGCTGAAGACAATCCTATTCTACTATTCAATAATTTGGGGTGTACAGAGCAAAATGCTAGAGTGCAATTTACCTAATGGGGAAACTATTTAGATTGACCTGTGTGTCCCCAAGGAAAGACATTGGTAGGGTTTTACCCTTACTTCCTGTTTTGCTATGTGACAGGAAGTGAATAAATTTGAAGGAGAAAGTGGCATAATTTGGGAGGTGTCTTCACCCTATCAGGGGTGCAGACATCCCCAAAAACTAACAAGACTTCTAATCCCTCTGCACTCTATTCCCAAGCAAAAATAAGAGAGGATTTCATTTAGTTGAACTTTGCAAAGATACATTCCTAAGTTCAACTGTGATGCATGTCAATGGCCCATTTAGACCTTGTTTAATAGAAAACACCAGTTGCCTTTCACTAGAAACATTTGTTAGTCCAGTCCTGGAAATCTACATCTGCTTTACTATTAATTTCCCTAACAATTCCTGCAGCTAGATGTGCCAAATGCATCTAGCTTCGCGACCGCCATGTATGTGAGATGCGCGAGTGCTGTGTGGGCGGAGGTATGTACCCGTGGTGCATATCTGGTTTCCGGAAGCGGTGGACAGCACACAGGAATGACATCACGCCCCTACAGGAAGTTGCTTGTACTGCTGCTAATTTCTTCCCACCACCATGCCCCGTTCACTGTTCTCTGAGGAAGAGATGATCCTTATTTGCAAATTAAGATTATTTTTTCTTTATTTTTACATGGGGTGGTGTTTGTGTGGGTCATGTGTGTATGTCTAAATGATTTGGCCTCAAAACACACACCTACTTCCTGTGTACAGATTCACTTCCGGGCCAATGTATATTGCTTCCTGCTTCAGTGTGTGTGTGTGTATATAGATATATCTATAGATGTAGGTTCTTGTGTCCACCAGCAGAGAGATGTTGGGTAGATGCCACATTCCCAATTCTGGAGGCATAATAATGGTCTAGCACAGGGGTCTTCAAACTACGACCCTCCGCTTGTCCAGGAACTACAATTCCCATCATGCCCAGTCATGTCTGAATGTCAGAGTTTTACAATGCCTCATGGGATGTGTAGTTCCACAACAGCTGGAGAGCCATAGTTTGAAGATTCCTGATCACTCTGGCATGTCATGGAAATATGTGTTTTTTCATGTTCCTTGTATAATGCCCAAGAAATATTGTTAGGAAAATACAAGTGGGTCATGGCACATCTAAATTCCAAATTTGGCACTTAAGATGGTCATGCACTATGCAATCTGATAGGCCAATCTCTGTACAACTCGATATTTAGGCAAAATAGGTAATAGGAAAATGCACTTGAATTAATTCAAAATATAGGAAATAAAACAGGCTCTTGCACTAAATCTACTTTATTTAAGATCTAACTGATTGCAGTGTATGGTCACCTTTAAAGATCAAGACCTGAAAATATAAATTTATTGGGTTTAGAAACTCTTATTTGTTCTTTGTAATGTATTAAAAGATTTGGGTAAAAAAGAAAAAAACAACACATTTCAAAGATATATTAGAAGTGATAGGAATGAGATTAGCATCAACAGGGTTAATTAACTGAGAACACCTACTAATTGCCTAACAAGACACATCCAATGAGATGAAATGAACCAATTGTATTGGGCGTGCGCTATTATCAATGAGAAAACCACAGTTACCCTAGCGCCAGTTACAGTTTACATATGCGGGTATTTATTATCGTTATCTGCGCTTCAATGTGCGCCGGTTCGCACGTTCAATTAATGACTTTTCCGGCGCACCAATTAAGGTGTGAACTGGCGCAGCGCCTTCTTCTTAGTAAATCACCCCCACAGTGTCTCAAGACATTTTGCACAATATCATTCGAAAGACTCTACAATATTTTTGGCTACTGAAAAATGTAAGCCCCATTGGAGAGGGAGCAATAGGGTCAACCAATTAAGTAAAAGTGGGGGTCATTTACTATAGAGCTGCGGCGCTAATTACCGCAAATTAGCACTAAAAACGGTATTGACTATAGCGCTGGTGAGAAAATACTCCCAAAATCGAATTTACTATAGTTCCCTGAAACCAAATAGTGCCCAAACCCTTACTCTGCTAAAACCTGGAGAATTGCACATGGAAATAATGTTTAGAACATGATATAATTGCCTAAATGGTACTGAAATATGCGGTATATTATTTAAAGATAATCTGCTTTTAAACTGTGTGAAAAAGTGATTTCTACACTGAAATATCTTTAAAAGTCTAAAAAGTGAAAAATTCCCCGTTTTGGACAACTAGGTGCCAACACAACTGAGCATGCTCAGACCTGAAAATAACTCTCATTTTAACTTGTGTCTTTTTTAGCCGGCGCTATAGTAAATACCAAAATGAGAGCTAATTAGAGAGCATTTTTTTAAAATGAAAATCTGCTCTATTTTAGTCAAAATGAAGTTTCTCCCCACAAGATGGGCTTAATGACCAAAAGTATATGGACGAATGGTTGGAATTTTTTAATAGAGTGGGTAGGGAATTACAAAGCCTTGTCCTGAGAAGAAAAGAAATTAAATTAGGGATATTGAACGAAAAAATTTAAGTATTACAAGATAAACTGGAGCCAATCAAAGATTCTAATCAGATGAAAGAGTTCAACAATAATATGAAGAAGAAATTAGAAAAAGTAGATCGTGACACCCAAAAAAAGAAAGTTAGGAAATATAACAGAGATGCCAGTGACCTTAAAACAAATAACATCTATCTATGGCAAAGTTTGAATACAGTAGACACAGGACTTCCAAATGCAAATTTGGAAAATGCCAGACATACACCTTTACCTAAAACACAGCAAACTAATAATGTGACATGTCAGGTCAGCAATAATGAGCAGACTTCTGGTGGCCATACATGTGATGGAGGTGGACAAATCAATAGAGGTAGACACTATAGTAGTAATAACTATCCATTAGGACCACCACAACAAGAGAGAGCTGGTTACGCAAAAACTATGAATACAACTATCAATCCCCCCGATCATACAGGGGGAGTGGCCCACAATACCAATTCCCCTGTTCCCATAGGGAGAATGGTCCACACAACCATCAGAGCCAAAGTATTTATCAATCTTGGCACCAATATCCTCCCCCACCCAATCCTTACCCGGATCCGAGGAATGAATTACCTTTATATAACAGATACCAACAGTTAGCTAATGATGAGTATTATGGTGACCATTACCACAATTAGCCTTTTTTAGGACAACGAGGGAGGGGAGTGAGGGGGGAGGTACACTGAGGAGGAATACTCATCAACCAAACCATCGGGGCAGAGGAAGGGATGTGTCTTCCCATCCCCTAAACAAGGAAACATTATCATTCCAAAGAGAGGAAGGGGGTGTAGGGCAGGGAGGCGCAAACAATCCAAAAAAATGAATGAGGGACACGTAAACACTGGTATATTCAATTTAAGTGATGTCCAGTTAAACCAACAGGAGCTGAACATACTTAACTTGGGCTTGAAATGTGCACCCAAGAAAGTGATGAATAACTTTGAGGTTTACATCGACACACACAAATTCATAAGGACCCTAAACATGAAAAAATATTTTTTGAGCCATCCGGCAAACCCTACAATGAGAATAGCCAGTTTAACGGATAGAGTTGACAGTGGCTTAAAAAATAAGTCAATTTTTAACCTCCAGAACCCAAGCAACCACTTCATTGAAGTATTTAAAAACCTTGTTCTGAAGGATATTGAGGAATTGACCCCCAAAAAAAGGGTTAATCCTGAATATATTACAGATGGTATCAAATCATTGGAAAATAAGAAGAATTTAATTATTCGACCTGCAGATAAAGGGGCGGGGGGTTGTCGTTATGGATAAATGTTACCATCATAATCAGTTGATGGAACTTTTGAACGATCAGACTACTTATAAGAAATTATCTGATCCAACTGAATCCTATATTTCTCAATTAAACTCTCTGGTCGAATGGGGCTATGGTATTAATGCCCTTAATCTTAAAGGAAAAAGATACTTGGTCCCGAGCGCGTGTAGAATCCCGGTGATCTGCACTTTACCTAAAATCCACAAGGATACGCAAAACCCGCCAGCACGACCAATAGTGAACGGGATTGGATTAGTGACGGCGAGGTTGGGTGAATACTTAGATAAATTTCTCCAGCCCAGTGTGAAAATAACACGAGCCTATTTGAAAGATACATCTGAGCTACTACAATTACTGGAAGTGGTTGAATTAAGTACATCTGTTGAAACATACTTGGTGACGGCTGACGTTGCCTCATTGTACACCATTATACAACATGAAGATGCAGCTCTGGCCCTTAATTGGGCACTTACAGTAGTAAGAGGGAGGATATTCCGCACAGGCAGAAATGCTTTTTGGGCCAAGTACTTGATTTCTGTATGACGCATAATTATTTTTGGTTTAATGGACAGTTTTTCTCTCAACAAGTTGGTGTAGCTATGGGCGCTAGGTATGTGCCTAGTATAGCCAACCTATTCATGGCTGAATGGGAGGATAGGCGCATATTTAGCTACCATAGACCCCAGTTAAAGTTTTACCGCAGGTTCATTGATGAACTCCAGTTCATTTGGGAGGGCTCAAGGGAATCTGTGGTGAACTTTCTGGAGGACTTGTATCTCAATGCCAACAACATCAAATTGGATTATCAGATCAGTAATGAAACAGTTAATTTTCTGGATGTCACTATAAACTTGAATGTATTGAATACCAAAGTATAGTGGTCATCATCCTGCATGGATAAGAAATATCCCTAAAGGGCAAATGTTGCGAATACGTAGAAATTGCTTCAAAATAGAGGACTATCATGTTCAAGCTAATATTCTCAAAGAAAAGTTCAAACAAAAAGGTTATAAAGATGACACTCTGAATCAAATTATCCAGGAAGTAGCCAACATCCCGAGAGATAAGTGTCTAAACAAACAGAATAACCAAATCCCGAATGATCAGCACCAATGGGGGTTCATTTCCAACTTCCACTCTCAGTATAAAGAAGTCGAAACAATCTTTAGAAAACACTGGCACATTCTCTGTAGGGATAGACATCTTAGTGAATGAATACCTCAACAACCGAAATTCATTTATAGAAGGGCCCCCAACTTTGGTGACCGGGTCGTTAAGAAAATACTAGACCCCCCTAGCCAACAATCATTAAAAATTGATTTTCATGGTTTCTACTGCTGCAGAAAGTGTGTGTGCTGCAGGACAGTGAGGGTCGGCAATAGGGGGCTAACATCTATTATGAATGCAGATGGTGAGCTTTTTGACATCAGGGAGTTCATCACTTGCAATTCATTGTATGTAGTTTACTTGTTATGGTGCCCTTGCGGATTGTTCTATGTGGGGAGAACTAAGAGGCTTTTAAAGATCCACATAGCCGAACACCTGACGAACATTGGGAATGGTTTTAAGTTCCTTAGTGTATCCCTCCATTTCAAGGAGAAACATGGTCAGGATCCTTTCTTACTTCAGTTCTGTGGGATCGATTGTGTTCATCCAGATTAGAGGGGCTCCAATCGCGTAAGAAACTTATCTCAGAGAGAGACCCACTGGATCTTTCTTTTAAAATCTCTTGCCCCCAGGGGGTTAAATATAGAATTAGATCTCAATTGTTTCATCAGTAATACCTAGCGGGTCACTCAGACATCATTTGATAGATTATATATTCAAATATGCTCATTTTTTTATCTATGCCTGGCAGACCTTGTTCTAAAGTGTAGGGGAGTGAGGGTGCAATTTCTTCTGATTGACACTCATCAGAGGGAGTGTTATTATTTATATCCCTGTTCTTTTTCTTTGTTTTAAATTTTCAATATGCATTTGTCTATGACCATTAAGATTGGTTGGAAAATGTTGCTAATGTATGTCATTACCATATTATGACACATGCATTTTTATTTATTTATTTTAGATTTATTGTAGATTACCCAGTGGGTCACTCAGACACCATTCGATGTATTATATATTCACATATGCTCATTTTTTTTTAATCTATGCCTGGCAGACCTTGTTCTAAAGTGTAGGGGAGTGAGGATATGAAAATTCTTTTTCATTTAAATTTTTCTTGATCGACACAGGTGCCTATTTAACTGGGTGTAGAACTCAGTCTGAGCGTGCTCAGTCTGAGGAACTTTGTGTAAGTGGAACTTGGTATAAGTGGGAGTTAAAACCAGAGTTATAGAGTGAATAAGTCTTGCTTGTTGATTGCTGGGGTGCATTTTTGGGGCTTTTCCTTTTAGTTTTTCATTTGCCTTTTTCTGTCACTTTTTAAATAGCTTTTTTTTTCTTTTTTTTTTTTTCCTCTGGTTCCTTCAGCCTATCAATTAAGGGAGGTGGTTAATTGCTCACAGGTGCCTATTTAACTGGGTGTAGAACTCAGTCTGAGCGTGCTCAGTCTTTGGCTGTGGAACTTTGTGTAAGTAGGAGTTAAAACCAGAGTTTAAAACAGGAGGTTATAACAGGGGTCATAGTACCTGTGTAGTGTGAGTATCTGAGTGTTGTCTGAGTAGTGTGTGTGGATCGTTAGTACTTGTGTATTGTGTACTGTATACTTGTGTATTGCGAGTGCACGTAGGTCTGTGAGTACCTGTGTATTGTCTTGTTGTGTACCTGTGTATTGTCTTGTCGTGTACCTGTGTATTGTCTTGAGTATTAGTGCCAGGAAGCTAGCTGTTAGGTAATTTGGACAGGGTAAAATCCCCAAATCTTCACTAAATTTAATAGGTACGATGCCCGGCGGGTGTGGAGAGGCGACTCTTTGTACATCTTGCCGCATGTATGCGTTCCTTGATCATCCGATTGAGGGTGAATACTGCTGTGCAAAATGTAAGCACATTGTTTCCCTGGAAGCCCAGGTTCTGAATCTAGGGAAGCAACTGTCAGCACTGAGAAGTCCCTCCATCCTAAAGGTGTGCCAGGAATGTACACGGCAGGTGCCGGCAGGGGCCAGCACAGAGGCGGGTGGAGACAAAGAGGTGCAGGCACTAGCAAAGAGTAGATGGGTGACAGTCAGGAGGGGTAGAGGGGGAAGTGCCAGGGGGGGCGATCCAGGACTGGAGCATCCCAATAAGTACGCTCCATTGAGTGTCATTGGTGAAACCAGTCAGGGACCAGCACTGCTGGAGCTGAGGGACTCTCCTAGCTGCCAGGGGAAGAACTCCTCCAGTGAGAGTGGGGGGGCAGCAAAGGGAAAGGAAAGACAGATTCTGGTGGTAGGGGACTCAATTCTTAGAAGGACAGAGAGGGCAATCTGTAACCAAGACCTGAAGCTCGAACAGTATGTTGTCTACCGGGCGCTCGGGTTCGGCACATCACGGATCTTGTGGACAGATTACTGGGAGGGGCTGGGGTAGACCCGGCTGTCATGGTGCACGTTGGCACCAATGACAAAGTCAGAGGCAGATGGAGTGTCCTAAAGAACGATTTTAGGGACTTAGGTGCTAAATTGAGGAAAAGGACCTCCAAGGTAGTATTCTCAGGAATACTACTGGTACATCGAGCCACACCAGAAAGGCAGAGGGAGATTAGGGAAGTAAACAAGTGGCTGAAGAGCTGGTGTAGTAAGGAGGGGTTTGGGTTCCTGGAGGACTGGGCCGACTTCTCAGTCGGTAACCGGTACTATAGAAGGGACGGACTGCACCTAAATGAGGAGGGTGCAGATCTGCTGGGAAAGAAGATGGCCAAAAAGTTAGAGGGGTTTTTAAACTAGGCGATGGGGGGAGGGTCCAGAGACAGTGATAGCCAGCGCGGATGATATTCCAGAGGGTAGTGTTGGGGGCATTAGTGGTAGGTTAACCAAAGCACAAAAACACAAGGTGAGTATAGTAGCAAGTCCTAGTTGCAATTTTAAAACGCCCAATACGAGGACAATATGCGACCGGTCTAAACTATGTGGCATGTTCACCAATGCCAGGAGCATGGCAGACAAGATGGGTGAACTAGAGATACTGTTGTACAAGGAGGATTTGGATTTTGTGGGAATTTCAGAGACCTGGTTCAACAGCTCTCATGATTGGCTGGCAAACATTCAAGGGTATACCCTATACCGCAAGGATAGAGAGGGTAAAAAAGGGGAGGGGTATGCCTATATATCAAGAATAATGTACAAGCGAATGTGAGAGATGACATCACTGAGGGAGCTAGAGAGGAGGTGGAATCCTTATGGGTAGAGCTCCAAAGGGATGAAGCTAAGGGGAAAATAATACTGGGAGTATGCTATAGGCCCCCTAACCTGAAGGAGGAAGTGGAGACGGATCTCCTATCACAAATTGGATTAGCAGCAAGGATGGGAAGTGTTATCATAATGGGGGATTTTAATTATCCAGACATAGACTGGGCGGAGGGAACCGCGCATTCATTTAAGGCTCGCCAGTTCCTTAATGTCTTGCAGGACAATTTTATGGGTCAGATGGTAGACGCACCAACTAGAAATAAAACAATACTGGATCTACTGATTACCAACAATACAGACCTGATCACAGATGTGGAAATACGGGGCAATTTAGGTAACAGCGATCACAGGTCAATTAGTTTCAGTATAAATCACACAAATAGGAAACATAAAGGGAATACAAAGACACTGAATTTCAAAAGAGCCAACTTCCCTAAACTACAAACCTTGCTAAAAGGCATAAATTGGGATAAAATATTAGGAACAAAGAATACGGAGGAGAGATGGGTTTGCTTTAAGAGCATATTAAATAAGGGCATTAGCCAATGTATCCCATTGGGTAATAAATTTAAAAGAACAAACAAAAATCCTGGATGGCTTAACTCCAATGTAAAAATGCATATAAAAGCAAAGGAGAAGGCCTTTAAAAAATACAAGGTTGAGGGATCATCCTCAGCATTCAGACTTTATAAAGAATGCAATTAGAAATGTAAGGGTGCAATTAGGACAGCTAAGATAGAACATGAAAGACACATAGTGGAGGAGAGCAAAAAAAATCCCAAGAAATTCTTTAAGTATGTAAACAGTAAAAAAGGGAGGACAGACCATATTGGCCCCATAAAGAATGAGGAAGGACATCTGGTTACAAAGGATGGGGAGATGGCAAAGGTATTGAATTTATTCTTCTCCTCAGTCTTCACGAGTGAATCGGGGGGCTTCAGTAACCAAAACTGCAGTGTTTATCCTCATGACACAACACAGGAAGCACCTCCATGGTTAACAGAGGACGGAATTAAAATTAGACTTGAGAAACTTAACATTAATAAATCACCGGGACCAGATGGCTTGCATCCGAGGGTACTTAGGGAACTCAGTCAGGTGATTGCCAGACCATTGTTCCTAATTTTTACAGACAGTCTATTGACTGGAATGGTACCAGCTGATTGGAGAAAAGCCAATGTAGCACCAATATTTAAAAAGGGCCCAAAAAACATCCCTGGGAATTACAGACCAGTTAGCCTAACATCAATAGTATGTAAAATCTTGGAGGGGATGATAAGGGACTATATACAAGATTTTAGTAATAAGAACGATATCATTAGCAGTAATCAGCATGGATTCATATAGAATCGTTCTTGCCAAACCAATCTATTAACCTTCTATGAGGAGGTGAGTTGCCATCTAGATAAAGGAAGGCCCGTAGACGTGGTGTATCTGGATTTTGCAAAAGCATTTGACACAGTTCCCCATAAACGTTTACTGTACAAAATAAGGTGCGTTGGCATGGACCATAGGGTGAGTACCTGGATTGAAAACTGGCTACAAGGGCGAGTTCAGAGGGTGGTGATAAATGGGGAATACTCAGAATGGTCAGGGGTGGGTAGTGGGGTTCCCCAGGGTTCTGTGCTGGGACCAATCCTATTTAATTTGTTTATAAACGATCTGGAGGATGGGATAAACAGTTCAATCTCTGTATTTGCAGACGATACTAAGCTAAGCAGGGCAATAACTTCCCCGCAGGATGTGGAAACCTTGCAAAAAGACCTGAACAAATTAATGGGGTGGGCGACTACATGGCAAATGAGGTTCAATGTAGAAAAATGTAAAATAATGCATTTGGGTGGCAAAAATATGAATGCAATCTATACACTGGGGGGAGAACCTCTGGGGGAATCTAGGATGCAAAAGGACCTGGGGGTCCTAGTAGATGATAGGCTCAGCAATGGCATGCAATGCCAAGCTGCTGCTAATAAGGCAAACAGAATATTGGCATGTATTAAAAGGGGGATCAACTCCAGAGATAAAACGATAATTCTCCCGCTCTACAAGACTCTGTTCCGGCCGCACCTGGAGTATGCTGTCCAGTTCTGGGCACCAGTCCTCAGGAAGGATGTACTGGAAATGGAGCGAGTACAAAGAAGGGCAACAAAGCTAATAAAGGGTCTGGAGGATCTTAGTTATGGGGAAAGGTTGCGAGCGTTGAACTTATTCTCTCTGGAGAAGAGACGCTTGAGAGGGGATATGATTTCAATTTACAAATACTGTACTGGTGACCCCACAATAAGGATAAAACTTTTTTGCAGAAGAGAGTTTAATAAGACTCGGGGCCACTCATTACAATTAGAAGAAAAGAGGTTTAACCTTAAACTACGTAGAGGGTTCTTTACTGTAAGAGCGGTAAGGATGTGGAATTCCCTTCCACAGGCGGTGGTCTCAGCGGGGAGCATTGATAGCTTCAAGAAACTATTAGATAAGCACCTGAACGACCGCAACATACAGGGATATGTAAGGTAATACTGACACATAATCACACACATAGGTTGGACTTGATGGACTTGTGTCTTTTTTCAACCTCACCTACTATGTAACTATGTAACTATGACACTCGACACGAGGTGTGCACACATGCAGTACAGAAGGCAACAGTAAATCAGGTTTCGATACATTGATGTATAGGTTGTTATTATTATATATCTTATTAGGGCCACCATTTAAATCTACATTCCCGCCACGAGTCTGTTCATGTGTGGTTTTATATATTGGCTTTGTGGGAGCCCCTTTCGGCAGCCGCTCCACTTATTACTAGGATATATAAGGATTGATTGTCGTGCCGTTCAGCCAATCCCATGAGTAAATCCTTGTGACGAAACTGTACGGCAATCAACATCAATGAGGCAGGATGTTGCTTGACACACCAGCAAGTTGACCAGCAGGTTTAGATCCAGGACCAAGGGAGGGGTGAGATTCAACCTTATGCCTGCACACCTTGAGTCCGCCGTGGCCGTTTTATCCGCTGCTCTGGAGGCTTTGAAAGGCTTACCTTAGTCACTTTTGCTGTCTTTTAACTTGTACCATGTGAGTTTAAATCTTAAAGGCTGTTTAGTGTTTTCATTAAAGCTTTGTTTATGGTATTACACTATTGGTACACTTTTTTATTCACATGTGGAGACGCACTAAAACCCTATCCATGTGGTTTAAATGCGCTTTAGCCTAACATGAGAATGTAGGCATTGGAATTCCGTGAGTGCGTTTCTTTAGGGGAGTGGAATCACAGACACATTGGTGTGGTGAATGGATTAAGAGATCTTCACATCGACTATAGATCCTCTTCAATATTTTATGGACTTCCGCCACAAGTCTGTTCATGTGTGGTTTTATATATTGGCTTTGTGTAAGCCCCTTTCGGCAGCCGCCCTGTCCAGTTAAATGTCTGGATGTTCCTGCTGCGGGGTCATGAGACACGCACATGCTCAGTTCAGTGAGCTGCGCTCCACTAATTACTAGGATATATAAGGATTGATTGTCATGCCGTTCAGCCAATCCCATGAGTAAGTCCTTGTGACAAAACCTGTCGGGGGCGTGGCTGTACGGCAATCAACATCAATGAGGCAGGACGTTGCTTGACACACCAGCAAATTGACCAACAGGTTTAGATCCAGGACCAAGGGAGGGGTGAGATTCAACCTTATGCCTGCACACCTTGGGTCCGCCGTGGCCATTTTATCTGCTGCTCTGGAGGCTTTGAAAGGCTTACCTTAGTCGCTTTTGCTGTCTTTTAACTTGTACCATGTGAGTTTAAATCTTGAAGGCTGTTTAGTGTTTTCATTAAAGCTTTGTTTATGGCATTAAATTATTGGTACACTTTTTTATTCACATGTGGAGATTATATGAGATGCACGGCTGGTGTTCGGATGCTTGCTCTAAAACCCTATCCATGTGGTTTAAATGCGCTTTAGCCTAACATGAGAATGTAGGCATTGGAATTCCGTGAGTGCGTTTCTTTAGGGGAGTGGAATCACAGACACATTGGTGTGGTGAATGGATTAAGAGATCTTCACATGGACTATAGATCCTCTTCAATATTTTATGGACTTTATTTTTTATATTTTGGACATTTTTTTTTTGTAGCTTCACTAGCTACATCATATCACTTCACTTGTCACAGGGTGTTTAGTGCTATTTGTCAATTTAGTGCTTTAACATTTATTATATTTTAGCACATGTCAGTTATATTCTCATTTGTAAATTGTGAGTCACATGTCACTTTAGGGGATTTAATACTCCTTGTGCACAAACATTTAGCGCCGCTATTTTCACTTTGTGTCATTATCCCAGTTTGACCAGTAGTTAAAATTCAGCTTTTATATTTTTATCCTTTTAAGTGGCAGCTTCCACATACTCTGTGGGGGTCATTTACTATAGCGCCAGGAAGTACTGGGCACTATGGCAAATAATAGCTCCCATTTTAGCCAAATAAAATTTCAACAGGCGAATGTGCGCATGAAATTCCAAATCGGCGCTAATTAGCGCTTCCGCGTATATGCATTTGAAGAGTTAATATAATAGAATCAGCCAAATTTAAAGTGCATTGGCTAATTGGCATTCACCTATTTTCAGCATATGCTCATTTGGCTAATTGGCTAATAGTCATTTGCCTTTTTTTCACCAATTCAATGTTTTAGTATTTCTCTGTGGGATTTGAACCCATAAGTTATTCAAGGTAGAAGTGCTGACCACTAGCCTATTGGGCGTAGCACAGTCATACATAGAAAATACATTCACTAGTGTTTGATGTTTCTTCTCCCTGAGCAGTCTCTCCTGCTGTCGCCATCTTCTCCCGCTGATGTGTTCTTCCACGCAGCCGGTTACCCACTAATAAAATAAAAGCCGCTCTTCTTGTGGCGGTCTTCTGTGGCCATTCGATAATGTCACCCGGAGAGTCCACTCCATGGCTATGTAAGAGACACCACACAGCGGGTGACAACACAGCGGAGGAAGACTGCCACGGAAGAAGAGCAGCTTTTTTTTTATTAGCGGGTAACCAGTGGTGCGGAAGAACACAGCAGATGGAGAAGATGGCGGTGGCAGGAGAGACGGCTCTGGGAGAATACAGCTCGGGGAGAAGATGGAGGAGGGAGAGACAGCGTCTGGAGAAGATGGTTCAGGGAAGAAGACAGCTCGGAGCTATTTTACAATAAAGGACTTGTCAAAAACCGGCTATTGATTTTTTTTACATTTCACTGCTTTTTTTGGTGAATGGGTAGGGGTAAAATGTACCCCATACCTATTCACATAGGGGGGCAGGATCTGGGAGCCCCCTTGTTAAAGGGGGCTTCCAGATTCTGATAAACCCCCTGCCCACAGACCAAAAACCACTGACCAGGGTTGTCGGGAAGAGGCCCTTGTCCCCATCAACATGGGGAAAAGGTGCTTTGGGGTATGTGGCCTGGTAAGGTTCAGAAGGGGAGGGTGCTCACTTGTCCCCCCCCTATCCTGACCTCCAGGCTGCATGCTCAGATAAGGGTCTGGTGTGGATTTTGGGGGGCCCCACATCAAATTTTACATTTTGGTGTGGGGTTCCCCTTAAAGTCCATACTGAAGGGCCTGGTATGTACTGGGGGGACCCTATGACATTTTTTACCTTGAATTTTGGAATTCATACCATAATATTAATGAATAAGTACATACTATTGCATGCATTTTAAGAGTTTTGAACTCATGGCTTGAACTTTTGGGGGTAGAAGGGGATATCGCTATGCTACAGAGCTGTGTTGATGTTTGATTCTATACAATAATGTTTTGCATTTCAGGCATTAATATTATAGTAACAACCATGCTCATGCTGATGTGGCATTGGCTAATAGGCATTTGCCTCTTTTCAGCATATGCTGCTGAGTCTAATGCAAGCTTTCAGTAGGTGATACCATCTGTGTGATTTTCAGCCATTTGAGCACAATTATATTGAGAACATACATTTACTAATGTTTGATGGTGGAACTACTTTATATTCTAGGTATAATAGTACTCAGCACAGTGACTTAGGCACCTTTCACACTTGTGCGACCTGAAAGTTGTGAGATTTTGATGTGACTTTAAGCAATGCCTGTGTAATCTTGAGGTCTATGGAGGCAGGAGTCGCAGGGAAAGGCACGCAACTTTCCTGCGATTTTGCATCAGCAATTTTGCAGCAATTCCAGGGAATGCCTGTGTAAACTTGAGGTCTATGGACCTCAACTCGCATCAAAGTCAGACCAAAGTAGTACAGGGACTACATTGAAGTCCGTGTTACTTGAAGTCACACAGATATGAATGGTACACATTGGAAATCATGGGGTATGACTTGTCATGCGACTCTGATGTCCAAAGTCACACAAGTGTGACTCAGCCCGACTTTGTGAGCAATTTCAGAGACATCAGTGCACTTTTCTGCACAGATGTCTAGTGAAATCACATAGGTCCCAACTGTTCTCCTTTTAAGAAGGTGTCCTATGCCTACCTACTCTTGCTAATAGGTGTCCCTTATACCCATACCCCTGACTTCCATTGTTGTAAGAGACCTGACTGGAAGGGACGCTGTGACAGACCTATCTGGGACAGAGGCTGTTGGAGAGGACTGAATGCAAGGCTCTTGCCTTTTGATTATGGGCCCTGGATTTTCAAGGGAACAATACTCTTTGTGAGGTGAATTAGAAATCCAGTCTGAACTGTACTAATTGGACTCAGTCGTGTATGTATATATTGTATGTTGTTTGATTCATACTGTTGGGACACATACTGTGAGGAGATGCTGGTGTCATCAATTCCAACTACCTGTCTTGTTCTCTGCTATAATGTGTTTATGTTAATTGAATGAGCTGATCACATTGTCCTCTATACAATGTAGGAGACGGGATGACTCCTATTGGAGCTGCTGCTATTGTGAGAAAATGTCCTGTGATAATTAACTCATTCTGGGCAAAAGGTCATGTCTCAATCACCTAGGCTGTATAAATGATTAGTTAATTAGCTCATTTTAATTAGGTTACATTTGTATTGTTAGAGTAATATGAGCAGGAGGGGGGAACCTCATCTTCTCCTGTATATAAGACTGTATTTTGATTCTAACTAAAGTTAGTTCATGTTAGCAACAAGCAAGTGTCACCTTGTTTTGTGCTCAGAGCGGTTGGAATATCTGATATCTGTATACAGACTGGGAGGAAGTGGTATATGACGGAAGCACTCAAGCGGAGTGTGGGACGTTCCGTGACAGACGCAATCTCCACAAGGCCCATTTCACCATGGGAGTCGTGGAAACCATCGTGCCGACAATTTTCAGGCACTGGGAGGCTTTCAGTCGCCGGGCATGTAGGGCCCGAGAAACTCTGTCCCGAACCGTCGTGATTTTCTGTAGTGGAAGGGAGATAGTGCTTGCCACTGTGTTGAACTGAGCTCCCAGATATATTAGACGCTGAGCTGGGTCCAGTTGACTCTTTCCTAAGTTCAGGAGCCACCGGAAGCTGGACAGGGTGGAGATCAGTTGTTCCCGGTGGGCCAGCAACTGCTCCCTGTTTTGGGACAATACCAACAGGTCGTCGAGGTAGTGGTAAATACGTACCCCTCTTGATCTTATGAGTGCCACCGTAGCTAGGAGAACCTTTGAAAAGACCCGGGGGGACGTTATCAGCCCGAAGGGGAGGCAGATAAATTGAAGATGGTCTGACCCGACTTGGAAACGGAGGTATTTGTGAAACTCCTTTTCCACTGGGACGTGGAAATAAGCGTCCTTCAGGTCGATCGACATCATCCAGTTGCCTGGCTGTATGGCTCTCTGAATGAGTTTCCATTTTGAATCTTCCATTTTCTATGAATTTGTTGAGATAGGTGAGGTCTATGACTTGGCGCCAGGAGCCACCCTTTTTTTGAACTAGGAAGAGAGGGGAGTATATCCCCTGGAATCATTCGTCCTTTGGGACGTGTACCACTGCTCCTTGATTTTCAGAAGGTCCACATAGGACAGCAATATCTGTCTCTGTTCCTCTGCACGAGGAAGAAGAGTGGAGAGGAATCTGGGGCGAGGAGTACTGGAAAAGGCCCATCTGTGGCCTGACGAGACTGTCCTTATGACCCAGAAGTCTGAGATCGAGGCCACCCAGACGTGCCGGAAGAGGAGCAGACGAGCCGCCGCCTGGCCCGCCTGGGCGGGCGCAATCTCAAAAAGCCTTGGTCTGGTCACGACCACTGGACGTCTGGCTTTTAACAGGTTTACGAAAAGATGTCTGCCCCCTGCCCCAATTCTTCCTGAAGTCCCGGCCAGGCTTGTAAGAGCGTGCTTCTCTGGAGCGATCCGGGCTACGTCTCCTGATTTGGGGTTTCTTCCGGCCCAGCATGCGCCTGTCCTGGGGAAGAAAGCCCGACTTACCACCTGTGGCCCACGTTATGGCATCGTCAAGCTTATTGCCAAACAGTGAGGACCCCTCAAAAGGGGTTTTACACCATGCTTGTTTGGAACCCGGGTCGGCAAGCCAAGGGCGCAACCATAGGGCTCTTTTGGCCGTGACCGAAAACAACATAATACGAGCCAGTAGGCGGATCAAATCAACAGACGCCTCCCCCAGGAAGACCGCTGCCAGCTTCAGCTCTGCGGCTGCCGAACTTCCGGCCAGTTCTTCCGACACGCCTTTGAGGAAGGACTCCAAGTTCTCCGTCCAGGCTTCCATGGCTTTAGACATGGCCGCTAGCGCCAGGGCCGGTTTACAGGCCATACCGGCGAGCCCATAAATTCTTTTTAGATCCAGATCTATCTTCCTCTCGAGCCCATCCTTGAAAGATACTGCGTCTTCCAGAGGAAGAGTCACATGTTTGGCCAGACGCATAAAAGCTGCGTCCACAAGGGGAGTGTTCTCCAGACTCTTTACTTCTTCCGACTTGAAGGGATACAATCTGGAGGTTTTATTTGACATGGAGGACTTCTCCATTTTACTGCATTCTTCATCAATGATGTCCTTTAGTTCCGGAAGGAGCGGAAAGTTTGCGCGTTCTTTCCCCAGATGCTTGAAGAATTTTTTCTGCTTAGCTGGAGGAGTGGAAGGATCTTCCCACTTCAAAGCCTCCTTGATCGCCTTGATCAATGGAGAAGACATGGCAAAATCAAAGCCTATAATGTCCTCTTCGTTAACAGAATCATCGTCTGAAGAGTCAAGAGAGGCAACATAGGGCTGGGAAGTGCCCGGATCATCACGGGCCTCATCAGCCGGCGGGCCAGACAGGGTAGTGGACTGGCTCATCATGCGAGGTGTGTTCCTCTCCATTAGGGATTGATGCACCACACGTTTCACAAGAGACTCCAAACGCTGGTTTTCCGTCTCCTTTTCCCCAACCGCGCGGGCAAAGCAACAGTCACACAAGGACTTGCCCTCCGGCACTCGTGTCCTACATCCCCAGCAGGCTCTGCGATCAGAGCGGCTGTCATGGCGGTGGGAGCGGTGTCTGGAGGAGGAACGAGAATGTCTCCTCTGGTGGGATCCGGACTGGGAGTCTCGTCTGGATCTGGATGATGAGTGATATTGTGGCTTGGCAAGGTCACTGACATTCTGGACCGCGATTAGCGGGTCTGACCTGGAAGGGCTGGAGAAAAAACAAAAGGGGAGGGGAAAAGGCAAGACATAGTATCAGAACCGCAACACTTGCGCCCATATCTCATCCCCTCCCCTCACGAGCACATACCCTGTGCATGAGGGCTGGCCACTTAAAGGCGGTGACTTGTCCATGACCTTGGACGAGGACGTCACAAAAGTAGTCTGCAGAGAAATGGCCTGAAAAAGCCAAGGCACCGAATGAGGAGGATTCAAGAAACTCTGCTCTTTAATGATACACACATGTACATACGTATCTTAACGTAAATACTATGCCACGGCAAATAACCTCTTGCCACCTATATATATGTATAATTATATTATGGTTTTTTTTTTGTTTTTTTTAAACAAAAATAAATACTGTCTCCCCTTCATATATATATATATATATATATATATATATATATATATATATATATATATATATATATATATATATATATATATATATATTTTTTTTTTTTAAGTTTACCAGAAAAATAATTAGTCCTAAAACATACGTGGTTTCTCTTCTTTTTTTTTTTTTTTTAAACAAGTGCAGAGATATATGACCTTTAGGCCACTCACCTGGAGACCAAGAGACCACAGCAGGGATCCAACTCCTCCTTTCCTTGCCAAGGGAAATCCCAACATATCAGGACTGGAGGGCGGATTTAAGTTCCCCGTCTGTAACGTCATTGCCTCCCATTGCGCACACGCAATAAAACGGCGCCTGCGCAGCCGACAAACAGACCACCGTACTGGGCATGCGTGAGCCAAGCCTCGCTCTCAAGGCGGCTACAGCGCAGGCGCCAGCAGCGGAGACGGCCACAACCCGGAAGTGCCGTGGCAGGTTGGAACGCACAAGCATTCCAGCCGCCATGAGGGGAAAGAAATACACTAATCTGAAGACCAGGGGAAACGCAGGCACACAAACCACATATAAAAAATGCCATGGAGAAAGGAATGAGGACACACAGACCTTGCCAGCCGTTGATGAGTCCGTCCGTCGGGCATACAGAGGCGACCACCCATCCACCAAGGGGAAATACTCAAGCCTCTTAAAACTACTCGCCTGCCCGTGGCTGGGCTCTGAGCTGCACCGCACAAAGGTATGCCAAATCTTGGATCCATTCAATCCTGACGCGAACAGCATTTATAGGTCCAAAAAAAAAGAACGCAGTAGCTAGTAGTGAGTACTCATTTATGGGAATGGGGTCCTATAGCATTGGAGAGGAGGCGGGGTTAACCCCACACGTAGGCTGCCATAGAGTCTGTCAGGAAACTCTTTTTTCAAGATCGCAAAGGGGAAAAAAACACGATGATGATTAATCGTGCAGCTCTAATAAATATGAATGGAAATCATGAGGGACAACTTTTCATGTGACTCTGAGGTCCAAAGCTGCATGAAAAGTAACCCAAGTGTGAAAGTAACCTAATGAGATTAATTGATAACACCTTTGAATAAGGCCCCATTTGCACTTGTGCGACCTTAAAATTGCACAGCTTTGCCATGACTTGAAGCAATGTCTGTGTAATCTTGTGGTATATGGACCTCAAATTGCATCAAAGTCAAACCAAGGTAGTGCAGGAACAAATTTGCCCCACTTTCAGGATGCACAAGTGACAATAGGGCCAAATTCAAAGATGTTATCCTTGAATCTCATTCACACTGCTGCGACCTGAAAGTCACACTATTTTGCTGCCACTTTGCCGCTGCAACTTGGCCCCAACTTCTGGGAATGCCTGTGTAATATTGTACACAATATACCTCAAGTCACATGAAAGTCACACAAAGTAGTACAGGGACTACTTTGATGTTGGTGCGACTTAAAGTAGCACAGATATGAATGGTTATCATTGAGAATCATGGGGTACAACTTGTCATGCAACTCGGAGGTCCAAATTTGCTGGAAAATTCGCCCAACTATGAAACAAGTCATAAATATTTTAATAAAAGGAGCTCTCATTTATACTTGCATAGTCCTTACTGATTTACATCAGCAGAACAAATGCAGGAAGTGACGTGTGCACATGGGACGGAAGCAAATGTGTGGTGATGCCAAACAAATCAATGAACCCCGCCCACACCAAATCTAACTACCACATCCACCCCCACATTGATTAAGTACAAGTACATATCCTACACTTACCCGGCCAATGAGCAGCACCTCTTCTTTGCTAAAGAGACCTCGCCATATCCACCTAGATGGAGATCCTGACCAGCACAGGGACTTCCGGGTGCATACAATGACTAATTTCTGGGTCAGAAGGTGAAACCATGCTTTTGATTGCAGCTGCGAATATTTCATCTCAACCACGATTAGTATTTTTTATTTTCTGATATGCAAATCTGTATTTCTACATATATTTGAAGGAAAACTTAAGAGAGTTTGATAAGAAATGGTGTCCCTGGGTGAGCAGCAGGTGAATTACAAAGACAAAAGGCCCAGTTTTAGCCCTGGTTCACACTGACAGATGGAGAAAAGCGTTCAGCTGAACTCACACAATTTCATTCCCGCATGTCAGTCCCGACTGTGGGGGCAATATCAGAGACATCAGTGCAGGTTTCTGCACCAATAGGAATACAAATCGCACGGTGCAATATCAATACAAATTAGAACGGTGCAATTGCCACCGATTTGAGATGTCAAATCACACCAATGTAAACCAGAGCTGACACATTCAAACACTGCCTATCCACCAGCTGTTCATTACCTGCAGTTCTCCACAGAGGTTATATATAAAGATTCCACCTTTATCACTTACTTGCAGGTGTGCTGAAGCCTAGGTTTGCATTGGAGCGACTTGAGAGATCAAATTGCATGACAAGACACAGCCCATTAGTGGCAATGGCACTGTTCCAATCAATGCAACACCAATTTTGTGGCACCGCACCAATTTGCTAAAGTAGTTCCTGCACTACTTTTGCCAATTTCAGGTGCGACTTTAATAGACATTTGTGTATGAAGCCACACGGATGTCTATCAAGTCGCACCTGAAATCGCACTGACCTTCAAGTGAAGTAGCGTGATTTCAAAGTAGCCTCAATGTGAACCAGGGCAAATATTTGTTTTTTGGTGCACAAATACATATTGAAATAAAATATAAGAGATATTGCATTTTCCCAAAACCACCACCCACAAAAACTAAAGAGAAAGAAAAGTAGAAGAAAAAAAAAAAAAAACAACCCACTACAAAAGCTCAATAATGTACTTTTATTTTACCAGCAGAAAAAAAAATTACATTCATTTACTAACTTCAAAAAAATTTGGACAGGATATATGGTGCTACATTTAGCAATGAGATTTTAAGGGCCCTGCTCATAGGTGCTTACAATCTAAAATTTGACAAAACCTTAGAGTGGACACAGCTTTAATTTCAGTGTATAGCGGGCAACACATCACATTGCTATCTGCAAGATTATAGAAACATACTTAACAGCCATTCTTACAAAGCATTCCAACATAATATTACAAAGACTTATTCAAAACACCCACCACCAGCCCACAATCCACACCTACATACATTGGTGACCATGTTCTGCTGGAATCTGTATTTCGGTGTACACGATTAAACAAGATAAAAAAAAAAGGGTATGTCAGCAGATGCTTCCAAACAATGTTTGCATGATCAGACAGGAACAATACACGCACAACATTGACAGCATGGCCACATAAATCCACTTGTGATTGAAAAAATGCACAAGAATTTCATCAAATCTCCCAATATCATTCCTTCTCCCCCACAAATTTTTTTTTTTTTTTCTTATTTTTTGTCAATTCAGTAAATGGACAACAACACACATATACTGTCAGTACTTAGTGACTGCGTCCTTCACATCATATGACCAAACAAATTAATACAGAGCACATCTTAATCATGCAAATATATCAAAAGACATTCCACTTATCCCTCTTCCAATATCTCCCAGCTTCTTCCTCCCCCATCACTTTCACATCAAAAAGATAAACAATATACATCCTAGCCAAAAATATCCTCACCGCATCTTCTACAGAAATTAACCTCTTCCTTCCTACCCATATATTCCTAACATCCCACATTACTTCTTTGTAGACAACAGAAAAGCACCATGCCTTCCTGGCTGCATACAAACCACACTCTTGCAAACACAAGACATCACACTCAATCTTAGCCAACTCAGACAAAACAGCTGCACGACAATAGACAGATCCAATCGAACGCACATTCACACTACATATAGACAAAGCCATGAGAAGGATCAAAAAAATCCTGCAGAACACACTAAACCCCTCCATCAGGAAGCTGTTTTCCACTTCTGTTCCCTGTACCTTTTACAAGAGGATCAACTGATTCCCTCTCCAAATATTGCATGGCAGGAGAGCCTACCAAGCACAATGGTGATGTTGCCCCACTTGAATCATCTGACACTTGTGAATCCATACTTAAACTTGGCAGTACACACCCACCACCACCTGGGCTCGAACCCAGAGACAAGTCCCATTTAGGCTTCTTTCTCCGTGCCTCACTCTCCTGCTCCACCTCAGGCCCTGGTCTTTGAGTAGCCATTAAAAGGTCTTTTGATCCTGACCCCTCCTTCCTCCTCACCTCCAGCACCTCCATATCCTCAGCCCACTCACCAAGCTCCTCATCTACATATTGGCTCTCCTGTTCTGCCTCCACCTGTTTTATCAAAGCGATCAGTTCTTCACACACTCCACTCACCTCCCTCCCCCCTCCATGCCTTCATCCGCCACAGCTTCTTCCGCCTCACCAACCTGCATCTCATTATCCCCCTCTGTCAGATTAATATTCACTCCACTTTTACCCATACTCCCTTGCAGTTCCTGTCCGACACCTTCCTTGGAGCTACTACTGGGGTTTTCAGCGTCTGGGGGGGGTCAGCGCCTTTCCACCTTCTGTGCCGGCCACCTGCTCACCCCCGTCATCCGCCCGCTCAGTCTCCTGCTCCTCCGGTTCTCGGCTCACATTCTGCCCTGTAAACCGCCATCTTTGCACAGCCTCCGCATACGAGAACATCTTCCTCCCCACTATTTTCGGACAGTTTCTGACCATATGCTCCCCTGAACCACACAGATCACATTTCTTTTCCTTGCACTCTGCTGCATTGTGTCCCGGCTTCAAGCACACTCTACAGCAAAGCTTAGAAGGGCAGTCCTCACGAATATGTCCATACTGAAAGCACCCCCTGCAGTAACGGGGTTGCCCAGAATAGAAAACAGTACACCGCTCCCCAGCAATGGTAAATGCCGGGGGAGGGTGACACACTCCACAAAAACCTGATGTGTCCCTCTTCATGCGTACTTTAAAACAGTTTACCTCTATACATGCCATACTGGTTATAAAGCTTCTCTCCTCGATCAGCCCCCACACAATACCAGCAACAAAAATTGTCTCACCAATTCCGGCTCCAAAAAAGGATTATAACAATGTACAGTCATGGTCTTCAATCCAGGATCAAACAATAAACTGACTTCCATCTTCTTAGTTAGCAAATTTCCTCCCAGATTAGCCTTCACCCAATTCTCATATGCAGCTTGGCAGGTATCCTCAGTATGAAAAGAAACATCGTATTGACCACTGACCACAAAATCTTGGAGAGCAAATATATCACTGACCTTTAAATTCAGCAACTTCTGTAAAACATCCACAGCGATCGTCTTCAGACCCACTTCACCACGATATTCAGGCTTTACCTGGATTCTCATAGAATTTCGCAAACGCATCGGACCTCGCGACATGGCGACGTCCTTTTTTGGTTCTGCCTTTCTTTGGCCTCTCGTTTATCCGGGGGTCCCCCCCAGAAGAGGGGCCCCAGAACACCCCCGACTCAAAACCTAGGCAAATATGACACCTGATCTTAAGTTAGGAAGCCGAGCAGCACTCCGTAAGGAAGATTTTAGCCCTCCCCACAAATCACAGCAAAAAACCTGACCTTCTCAGGCCAAACAAACCCCCCAACTGCAGGCCTTTATATAAGAGAGGCTGTATTGTTAGCACACTGACACACCCAATAGAAGTACACGCCCACCAGTATCTTTCAATCCATCTCTTCATGTATGTCTAAAGTGATTGCACCTAAAGGGCAGGAACACATAATACTATTCGCAACTGTGTTAGCCCTTGGCTATGTGCATCAAATCTCCAACTACAGGACAAAGATCAAAGTCCATTTGCATCCACATAAACAAAGCAACAGTTTTCTAAGCATACGTACCTGTGCAGTGTAAACCCTAAAATTTGAAATGTCCAAGTCCCTGGGCATGATTAGTGCTAATAAACATTAACATCAGTCCCTGGCTGCAATGAGCTTCCAATATAAAGTCCAAAATTAACTTTCTTACATTAGAACCTATTTCGACAGGAGACAAATAAAATGCCAGCATGTCTTTGGATTGTGGTGAGAAACCCACACAGGGAGAACATATAAACTTCAACACAAGGATTAGTATGTTGGGGAATTGAACCAACATCCCAGGTGCTGCTAGACAGAACTGCTACCCACTTAGCCACCAGGCAGCCCCACACATGTTTTCTGCATCTCTGTGGTGTGAACCAGCCCTAAGTCCATAGCCATGCTCAATGTCACAAGCAATATACAATACATTGGCCTAAGCATTGGGACGCCTGCCTTTAAACGCACATGAACTGTAATGGCATCCCAGTATTAGTATTGGGTTCAAAACTCATTTGGCCCACCCTTTGCAGCTATAACAGCTTCAACTCTTCTTGTCCACAAGGTTTAGGAGTGTGTCTATGGGAATGTTTGACCATCTTCCAAGTGCATTTGTGAGGTCAGGCACTGATGTTGGATGAGAAGGCCTGACCTACAGTCTCCTCTCTAATTCATCCCCAAGGTGTTCTGTTGTGTTGAGGTCAGGACTCTGTGCAGGCCAGTCAAGATCCTCCACCCCAAAATCACTCATCCATGTCTTTATGGACCTTGCTTTGTGCACTGGTCCAAATGATTTGGTGGAGGGGGGTTATGTAGAGTTGCCACCTCATCCCTTTAAACCCGAACACCTTTGAATTACACAGGTTCTGAGGCTAATTAAATGCAGATAAGGCACCAAGTGAGTTTAAATACCACCTTAATCAGCCACATAACCTGTGTAATTAATATGTGTTTGGGTTTAAAGGGATGAGGTGGCAACCATAGGGTTATGGTGTGGGGTTGTTTTTCAAGGGTTGGGCTTGGCCTCTTAAGGGAACTCTTAAGGCGTCAGCATAACAAGACATTTTGGACAATTTCATGCTCCCAATTTTGTGGGAACAGTTTGGGGGCAGCCCCTTCCTGTTCCAACATGACTGCACACCAGTGCACAAAGCAAGGTCCATAAAGACATGGATGAGCAAATTTGGGGTGGAGAAACTTGACTGGCCTGCACAGAGTCCTGGCCTCAACCCGATAGAACACCCTTTGGCTAAATTAGAGTAGAGACTGCAAGTCAGGCCTTCTCATCCAACATCCGTGCCTGGCCTTACAAATGCACTTCTGGAAGAATGATCAAACATTCCCATAGGCACACTAAACCTTGTGGACAGCCTTCCCAGAAGCTGTTCTAGCTGCACAGGGTGGGCCAAATCAAATTTTAACACTACGGACTAATGCTGGCCATACACTATACAGAAAATCGGCCAAACCCATTTTCGAAAAATGAACGTTCGACCGTGACCGCAAACGATCGTGCCATCATATAATGACCGATAAATTGTTCAGTGGACATGAATAAATCATTTTTTGTTCGTTTTTTTACATATACCTAGTGCAGAAAGTTCGGACGGGAAACACATTAACCTTGCAATTTATCGTACGTTCGGCAGAAATTTACCAAACTTCCCGTTCGTTTTTTTACCACAAAAACATCACAAACGATTATCGATTTGTGCCCATTAACTTGCCGAAAAACGAACAAAGTGTCTATACGAATGATTTTTCGGCCGATTTTTCGTATAGTGTATGGCCAGCATAAGACTGGGCTGCCATTAAAGTTCATGTGTGTGTAAAGGCAGGCGACCCAATACTTTTGGCTAAATAGTGTATCTGAAAAGGACTTACAATGGTGGTAGAACCCTCCTACACATAAATACTACATTTAGACATAGTTATAGGACCTGGGAGATGAGACAATTTCTCCACATGAAGTAACATGGTTGGTATTTGAACCCAGGCACTCAGGGATGATAAGCAGAAGTTCTAACCTCTAAGCCACAGAGCTGCCACATGTGAGTACCTCCTACACATAAATACACATAAATACACATAAATACACATAAATACTGCATTTCTATGGACATACAAGTGATGGAATTACATTACTCAAGAGTTTTTCTTCTTGATTTATTCTGTGATATTTGGTGTTTGTACGTGAGAGTAGAATATTACACTCAAATTTTTGGGAATGACATTTTGATTTCTGATGTTGGTACACATATCACATTTTTTGGGCTCCAATTATGAATATTTGGAAATAATAAAAAGCACAAAAAATTGTGATTCATTTTAAATTTGCATCAGCAATGCTATTTTTTGTGGATTGTAAAGACACCTGTGTGAGTTTGGGGTGAAGATTGTTGTGAGATGGAGAGTAACAAGTGACAGTGACAGAGAAAAATCTATTTTACCCAAAAACATCAAAACATTCCACATTCTAGTATTCTTAAAAACAAAATATTTTAAGTAGAAGCAACAATGTTGCAAAGGAAAATTTATTTCACAGAAAGATACATTTCATCTCAACATTAAAAGGTTTTTTTTTTGTGAAAGTTACAATTGTTCCATTAGAATCAATGGCTAAAACTTCATTTGGACTGAAATAGAGGAGATTTTCACT
Source organism: Aquarana catesbeiana (assembly GCA_037953035.1). Taxonomy (NCBI): domain Eukaryota; kingdom Metazoa; phylum Chordata; class Amphibia; order Anura; family Ranidae; genus Aquarana; species Aquarana catesbeiana. The sequence continues at coordinate 834,792 of JBBHAA010001354.1, read as the reverse complement.
TTAAAAAAATGATCTCTAATTAGCTCTCATTTTGGTATTCACTATAGCGCCGGCTAAAAAAGACACTTGAGTTAAAATGAGTTATTTTCAGGTCTGAGCATGCTCAGTTGTGTTGGCACCTAGTTGTCCAAAACGGGGAATTTTTCACTTTTCAGACTTTTAAAGATATTTCAGTGTAGAAATCACTTTTTCACACAGTTTAAAAGCAGATTATTTTTAAGTAATATACCGCATATTTCAGTACCATTTAGGCAATTATATCATGCTCTAAACATTATTTCCATGTGCAATTCTCCAGGTTTTAGCAGAGTAAGGGTTTGGGTGCTATTTGGTTTCAGGGAACTATAGTAAATTCGATTTTGGGAGTATTTTCTCACCAGCGCTATAGTGAATACCATTTTAGCATGAAATAGCGCTAGTTTTGCTAATTTGCGCTAAATTGACACAAATTAGCACTAATTTGCGGCAATTTGCGCAAATTAGCGCCGTGGCGCTATAGTTAATGACCCCCTGTATCTATCCAGAGATGCAGTGGCGGTATTTTGAGTAGTGGCACCTTTTTTTCAATTACACCCTCAGGATTACAAAAATGAAGTTTCAGCCATTGATTCTAATGGAACTATTCTAACTTTCACAAAAAAAACCTTTTAATGTTGAGATGAAATGTATCTTTCTTTAAAAAAAAATTTCCTTTGCAACATTGTTGCTTCTACTTAAAATATTTTGATTTTAAGAATACTAGAATGTGGAATGTTTTGATGTTTTGGTAAAATATATTTTTCTCTGTCACTTTCACTTGTTACTCTCCATCTCACAACTAGGGATGAGCCGAACACCCCCCTGTTCGATTCACACCAGAACATGCGAACAGGCAAAAAATTTGTGTGAACACCGTTAAAGTCTATGGGACACGAACATGAATAATCAAAAGTGCTAATTTTAAAGGCTTATATGCAAGTTATTGTCATAAAAAGTGTTTGGGGACCTGGGTCCTGCCCCATGGGACATGTATCAATGCAAAAAAAAGTTTTAAAAACAGCCGTTTTTTCGAGAGCAGTGATTTTAATAATGCTTAAAGTGAAACAATAAAAGTGTAATATCCCTTTAAATTTCGTACCTGGGGGCAGTTTATAGTATGCCTGTAAAGGGGTGCATGTTTCCCATGTTTAGAACAGTCTGACAGCAAAATGACATTTCTAAGGAAAAAAAGTAATTTAAAACTACTCACGGCTATTAATGAATTGCCGGTACGACAATACACATAGAAGTTCATTGATAAAAACGGCATGGGAATTCCCCACAGGGCAACCCCGAACCAAAATTTAAAAAAAAAATGACGTGGGGGTCCCCCTGAATTCCATACCAGGCCCTTCAGGTCTGGTATGAATATTAAGGGGAACCCTGGCCAAAATTAAAAAAAATGGCATGGGGTCCCCCCAAAAATCCATACCAGACCCTTATCCGAGCACGCAACCTGGCAGGCCGCAGGAAAAGAGGGGGGGACGAGAGAGCGCCCCGCCTCCTGAACCGTACCAGGCCACATGCCCTCAACATTGGGAAGGTGCTTTGGGGTAGTCCCCAAAACACCTTGTCCCCATGTTGATGAGGACAAGGGCCTCATCCCCACAACTCTGGCCGGTGGTTGTGGGGGTCTGCGGGTGGGAGGCTTATTGGAATCTGGAAGCCCCCTTTAACAAGGGGACCCCCAGATCCCGGCCCCCCCCCTGTGTGAAATGGTAAGGGGGTACCCTACCATTTCACTAAAAATCTGTCAAAAATGTTAAAAATTACAAGACAGTTTTTGACAATTCCTTTATTTAAATGCTTCTTCTTTCTTCTATCTTCCTTCATCTTCTTCTTCTTCTGGTTCTTCCTCCGGTGTTCTCGTCCAGCATCTCCTCCGTGGCGTATTCTTCCCTTCTTCTCCTCGGGCCACTCCGCATCCATGGCATGGAGGGAGGCTCCCGCTCTTCTCTTCATCTTCGTCTCTTCATCTTTCTTTCTTCATCTTCTTCTCTTCATCTTCTTTTCGGGCCGCTCCACATCCATGACGGCATGGAGGAAGGCTCCCGCTGTGTGATGCTGCTCCTCTTCCGATGGTCCTTAAATAACGGAGGGCCGGGCCACCCAGTGACCCCGCCCCCTCTGATGCACTGTGACTTGACGGACTTCCCTGTGGCGTCACAGGGAATGCCACAGGGAAGTCCTGTCATGTCCCCTTGCGTCAGAAGGGGGTGGGGTCACCGAGTGGCCCCACCCCCCGTTATTTAAGAACCGTCAGAAGAGGAGAAGCGTCACACAGTGGGAGCCTCCCTCCATGCCATCATGGATGTGGAGCGGCCCGTAAAGAAGATGAAGAGAAGAAGATGAAGAGAAGAGTGGGAGCCTCCCTCCATGCCATGGATGCGGAGCGGCCTGAGGAGAAGAAGGGAAGAAGATGCCATGGAGGAGATGCTGGACGAGAACAACGGAGGAAGAACCAGAAGAACCAGAAGAATAAGAAGGAAGATAGAAGATAGAAGAAAGGAGAAGCATTTAAATAAAGGAATTGTCAAAAACTGTCTCTTGTCATTTTTAACATTTTTGACAGTTTTTTAGTGAATTGGTAGGGTACCCCCTTACCATTTCACATAGGGGGGAGGGCCGGGATCTGGGGGTCCCCTTGTTAAAGGGGGCTTCCAGATTCCGATAAGCCCCCCCGCCCGCAGACCCCCACAACCACCGGCCAGGGTTGTGGGGATGAGGCCCTTGTCCTCATCAACATGGGGACAAGGTGTTTTGGGGGCTACCCCAAAGCACCCTCCCAATGTTGAGGGCATGTGGCCTGGTACGGTTCAGGAGGGGGGCCACTCCCTCTTTTCCTGCGGCCTGCCAGGTTGCGTGCTCGGATAAGGGTCTGGTATGGATTTTTGGGGGGACCCCATGCCATTTTTTTTTAAATTTTGGTGCAGGGTTCCCCTTAATATCCATACCAGACCTAAAGGGCCTGGTATGGAATTTAGGGGGACCCACAACGTCATTTTTTTTAAAAAAAATTGGTTTGGGGTTCCCCTGTGGGGAATTCCCATGCCGTTTTTATCAATGAACTTCTATGTGTATTGTCGGACCGGCAATGCATTAATAGCTGCGAGTAGTTTAAATGACTTTTTTCCTTTGAAATGTCATTTTGCTGTCAGACTGTTCTAAACACGGGAAACATGTGTCCCTTTACAGGCATACTATAGACACCCTACAGCTACGAAATTTAAAGGGATATTACACTTTTATTGTTTCACTTTAAGCATTATTAAAATCACTGCTCCCGAAAAAACGTCCGTTTTTAAAGCTTTTTTTGCATTGATACATGTCCCCTGGGGCAGGACCTGGGTCCTCAAACACTTTTTATGACAATACCATGCATATAAGCCTTTAAAATTAGCAGTTTTGATTTCTCCCATAGACTTTTAAAGGGTGTTCCGCGGCATTGGAATTTGCCGCGAACACCCCAAATTGTTCGCTGTTCGGCAAACTTGCGAACAGCCAATGTTCAAATCGAACATGAGTTCGACTCGAACTCGAAGCTCATCCCTACTCACAACAATCTTTACCCCAAACTCACACAGGTGTCTTTACAATCCACAAACAATACCATTGCTGATGCAAATTTAAAATGAATCACAATTTTTTGTGCTTTTTATTATTTCCAAATATTCATAATTTGAGCCCAAAAAATGTGATATGTGTACCAACATCAGAAAGCAAAATGTAATTCCCAAAAATTTGAGGGTAATATTCTACTCTCATCCACAAAAAAACACCAAATATCACAGAATAAATCAAGAAGAATAACTCTTGAGTAATGTAATTCCATCACTTGTATGTCCGAAGAAATGCAGTATTTTTATGTGTATTTATGTGTAGGAGGCTCTCATATGTGGCAGCTCCATGGCTTAGAGGTTAGAACTTCTGCTTAGTATCCCTGAGTGTATGGGTTCAAATCCCAACCATGTTGTTTCATGTAGAGAAGTTGTCTCATCTCCCAGGTCCTATAACTATGTCTAAATGTTGTTTTTATGTGTAGGAGGGTTCCACCACCATTGTAAGTCTTTTCCAGATACACTATTTAGCCAAAAGTATTGGGACACCTGCCTTTACACACACATGAACTTTAATGGCAGCCCAGCCTTAGTCCGTAGGGTTAAAATTTGATTTGGCCCACCCTTTGCAGCTAGAACAGCTTCTGGGAAGGCTGTCCACAAGGTTTAGTGTGCCTATGGGAATGTTTGATCATTCTTCCAGAAGTGCATTTGTGAGGCCAGGCACTGATATTGGATGAGAAGGCCTGGCTCGCAGTCTCTACTCTAATTCAGCCTAAGGGTGTTCTATCGGGTTGAGGCCAGAACTCTGTGCAGGCCAGTCAAGTTTCTTCACCCCAAACTTGCTCATCCATGTCTTTATGGACCTTGCATTGTGCACTGGTGTGCAGTCATGTTGGAACAGGAAGGGGCTTTCCCCAAACTGTTCCCACGAAGTTGGGAGCATGAAATTGTCCAAAATGTCTTGGTATGCTGATGCCTTAAGAGTTCCCTTAACTGGAACTAAGAGGCCAAGCCCAACCCCTGAAAAACAACCCTTCACCATAATCCCCCCTCCACCAAATCATTTGGACCAGTGCACAAAGCAAGGTCCATAAAGACATGGATGAGGGAGTTTGGGGTGGAGGAACTTGACTGGCCTGCACAGAGTCCTGACCTCAACACAACAGAACACCTTGGGGATGAATTAGAGAGGAGACTGTAGGTCAGGCCTTCTCGTCCACCATCAGTACCTGACCTCACAAATGCACTTGGAAGAATGTCAAACATTCCCAAAGACACACTCCTAAACCTTGTGGACAAGAAGAGTTGAAGCTGTTATAGCTGCAAAGGGTGGGCCAAATGAGTTTTGAACCCAATACTAATACTGGGATGCCATTGCAGTTCATGTGTGTATAAAGGCAGGCGTCCCAATACTTAGGCCAATATATTGTATATTGCTTGTGACACTGAGCATGGCTGTGGACTTAGGACTGGTTCACACCACAGAGATGCAGAGAACATGTGTGGGGCTGCCTGGTGGCTAAGTGGGTAGCAGTTCTGTCTAGCAGCACCTGGGATGTTGGTTCAATTCCCCAACATGCTAATCCTTGTGTTGAAGTTTATATGTTCTCCCTGTGTGGGTTTCTCACCACAATCCAAAGACATGCTGGCACTTTATTTGTCTCATGTCGAAATAGGTTCTAAAGTAAGAAAGTTAATTTTGGACTTTATATTGGAAGCTCATTGCAGCCAGGGACTGATGTTAATGTTTATTAGCACTAATCATGCCCAGGGACTTGGACATTTCAAATTTTAGGGTTTACACTGCACAGGTACATATGCTTAGAAAACTGTTGCTTTGTTTATGTGGATGCAAATGGACTTTGATCTTTGTCCTGTAGTTGGAGATTTGATGCACATAGCCAAGGGCTAACACAGTTGCGAATAGTATTATGTGTTCCTGCTCATCAGGTGCAATCACTTTAGACATACATGAAGAGACCGATTGAAAGATACTGGTGGGCGTGTACTTCTATTGGGTGTGTCAGTGTGCTAACAATACGACCTCTCTTATATAAAGGCCTGCAGTAGGGGGTTTCATTTGGACTGAGAAGGTCAGGTTTTTTGCTGTGATTTGTGGGGGAGAAGGAATGATATTGGGAGAATTGATGAAATTCTTGTGCATTTTTTCAATCAAAAGTGGGTTTATGTGGCCATGCTGTCAATGTTGTGCGTGTATTGTTCCTGTCTGATCATGCAAACATTGTTTGGAAGCATCTGCTGACCTTCTACTCTTTTTGATCTCGTTTAATCGTGTACACCGAAATGCAGCTTCCAGCAGAACATGGTCACCAATGTATGTATGTGTGGATTGTGGGCTGGTGGTGGGTGTTTTGAATAAGTCTTTGTAATATTATGTGGGAATGCTTTGTAAGAATGACTGTTAAGTATGTTTCTATAATCTTGCAGATAAAAATGTGATGTGTTGCCCGTTATACACTGAAATTAAAGCTGTGTCCACTCTAAGGTTTTGTCTAATTTTAGATTGTAAGCTCCTATGAGCAGGGCCGTTAAAATCCCATTGCTAAATGTAGCACCATATATCCTGTCCAAATTTTTTTGAAGCTAGTAAATGAATGTAATTTTTTTTTTCTGCTGGTAAAATAAAAGTACATTATTGAGCTTTGTTGTGTGTGGTGTTTTTTTTTTTTTTTTTTTTTTTTTTTTTTTTTTTTCTTCTACTTTTCTTTCTCTTTATTTTTTGTTGGTGGGGGTTTTGGGGAAGTGCAATATCTCTTATATTTTATTTCAATATGTATTTGTGCACCAAAAAACGAATCTCTTTGCCCTGGCTCACATTGATGCTACTTTGAAATCGTGCTACTTCACTTGAAGTAGCACGATTTCAAAGTAGCAAGGTCAGCGCGATTTCAGGTGTGACTTGATAGACATCTGTGTGGCTTCATAAATGTTTATTGAAGTCGCATCTGAAATCGGCAAAAGTAGTGCAGGAACTACTTTAGTAAATTGGTGTGGAGCCACAAAAAAAATGTTGCATCGATTGGAACAGTGCCATTGCTGCCAATAGTTATGCGATTTGATCTCTCAAATCGCATGACAAATCACCCCAATGTAAACCTAGGCTTCTGCACACCTGCAAGTAAATGTTAAAGGTGGAATCTTTATATATAGCAGCTGTGGAGAATTGCATATAATGAATTCAGCTGGTGGATAGGCAGTGTTGTATGTGTCAGCTTTAGTTCACATTGGTGCGATTTGACCTTTTTAAAGCGGTGACAATTGCAATGTTTTAATTGGTGCGACTTTGGGGTGCAATTTGTATTGATATCAGTGCAGAAACCTGCACAGATGTCTCTGAAATTCCCCCCGCAGTCGGGACTGACATGCGGGAATGAAAGTGTGTGATTTCAGCTGAACGATTTCCTCCCGCTGTCAGTGTGAACCAGGGCTCAAACTGGGCCTTTTGTTTTTGTCATTCACCTGCTGCTAACCCAGGGACACCATTTCTTATCAAACACCTTTAAATATTCATAAGTAGAAATACAAATTTGCATATCTGTAAATAAACAAAAATAATAAAATTCTAATAGTGGTTGCGATCAAATATTCGCAGCAGCGATCAAAAGAGTGTGGTTTCGCATTCTGACCCAGAAATAAGTCATTGTAATCACCCGGAAGTTCCTGTGCTGGTCAGGATCTCCATCTAGGTGGACATGGCGAGGTCCCTCTTTAGCAAAGAGGAGGTGCTGCTCATTTTCCGGATAAGGGTATGATATGTACTTGTACTTAATCAATGTGGGGTGGATATGGTAGTTAGATTTGGTGTGGGTGGGGTTCATTGATTTGTTTGGCATCCCCACACATTTGCTTCTGGCCCATGTGCACACGTCACTTCCTGCATTTGTTCTGCTGATGTAAATGCAAGTATAAATAAGAGCTCCTTTCTATTAAAATATGTATGACTTGTTTCACAGTTGGGCGACTTTGGACCTCCGAGTTGCTTGACAAGTTGTACCCCATGATTCTCAATGATAACTAGGGATGGGCCGAACATCCCCCCTATTCGGTACACAGCAGAACATGCGAACAGACAAAAAATTTGTGCGAACACTGTTAAAGTCTATGGGACACGAACATGAATAATCAAAAGTGCTAATTTTAAAGGTTAATATGCAAGTTATTGTCATAAAAAGGGTTTGGGGACCCGGGTCCTGCCCCAGGGGACATGTATTAATGCAAAAAAGTTTTAAAAATGGATGTTTTTTCAGGAGCAGTGATTTTAATAATGCTTAAAGTGAAACAATACAAGTGTAATATTCCTTTAAATTTCGTACCTGGGGGGTGTCTATAGTATGCCTGTAAAGGGGCGCATGTTTCCCGTGTTTAGAACAGTCTGACAGCAAAATGACATTTCAAAGGAAAAAAAGTCATTTAAAAGTACTTGCGGCTATTAATGAATTGCCGGTCCGACAATACACATAAGAGTTCATTGATAAAAACGGCATGGGAATTCCTAACAGGGGAACCCCAAACCAAAATTTAAAAAAAAATGGCTTCAGGTCCTTCAGGTCTGGTATGGATATTAAGGGGAACCCTGGCCAAAATTTTTTTAAAAAATGGCGTGTGGTCCCCCTCAAATTCTATACCAGACCCTTCAGGTCTGGTATGGATTTTAAGGGGAACCCCACACCAAATTTAAAAAAAATGGCGTGGGGCCCCCAAAAAATCCATACCAGACCCTTATCCGAGCATGCAACCTGGCAGGCCGCAGGAAAAGAAGAGGGGGGCGAGAGAGCGCCCCCCCTCCTGAACCGTACCAGGCCACATGCCCTCAACATTGGGAGGGTGCTTTGGGGTAGCCCCCAAAACACCTTGTCCCCATGTTGATGGGGACAAGGGCCTCATCCCCACAACCCTTGCCCGGTGGTTGTGGGGGTCTGCGGGCAGGGGGCTTATCGGAATCTGGAAGCCCCCTTTAACAAGGGGACCCCCAGATCCCGGCCCTCCCCCCTGTGTGAAATGGTAAGGGGGTACAAATCCACCATTTCACAAAAAAAGTGTTAAAAATGACAAGAGACAGTTTTTGACAATTCCTTTATTTAAATGCTTCTTTCTTCTATCTTCTATCTTCATTCGGTTTCTTCCTTCATCTTCTTCTACTTCTGGTTCTTCTGGTTCTTCCTCCGGTGTTCTCGTCCGGCATCTAACTCCGAGGCGTCTTCTTCCCTTCTTCTCCTCAGGCTGCTCCGCATCCATGATGGCATGATGGGAGGCTCCCACTGTGTGACGCTTCTCCTCTTCTGACAGTTCTTAAATAATGGAGGGCGGGGCCACCCGGTGACCCCGCCCCCCTCTGACATCACTGGGAATGCCACAGGGAAGTCCCCGTGCTTCAGAGGGGGGCAGGGTCACTTATGGTCCCGCCCTCCGTTATTTAAGAACCGTGAGAAGAGGAGAAGTGTCACACAGTGGGAGCCTGCCATCATGGAAGCGGAGCGGCCCGAGGAGAAGAAGGGAAGAAGACGCCGCAGAGTTAGATGCCGGACGAGAACACTGGAGGAAGAACCAGAAGAACCAGAAGAAGATGGAGGAAGAAACTGAATAAATATAGAAGAAAGAAGAAAGAATATAGAAGAAAGAAGAAGCATTTAAATAAAGGAATTGTCAAAAACTGTCTCTTGTCATTTTTAACATTTTTGACACTTTTTTTGTGAAATGGCAGGGGTAACATTAACAATTCACACAGGGGGGAGGGCTGGGATCTGGGGGTCCCCTTGTTAAAGGGGGCTTCCAGATTCCAATAAGCCCCCTGCCCGCAGACCCCCACAACCAGCGGGCAAGGGTTGTGGGGATGAGGCCCTTGTCCCCATAAACATGGGGACAAGGTGTTTTGGGGGGCTACCCCAAAGCACCCTCCCAATGTTGAGGGCATGTGGTCTGGTACGGTTCAGGGGGGCGCTCTCTTGTCCCCCCTCTTTTCCTACGGCCTGCCAGGTTGCGTGCTCGGATAAGGGTCTGGTATGGATTTTTTTTTAATTTTGGCGTGGGGTTCCCCTTAAAATCCATACCAGACCTGAAGGGCGTGGAACCCCCACACCATTTATTTTTAAAATTTTGGTTCGGGGTTCCCCTGTGGGGAATTCCCATGCCGTTTTTATCAATGAACTCTTATGTGTATTGTCGGACCGGCAATTCATTAATAGCCGCGAGTAGTTTTAAATGACTTTTTTTCCTTTGAAATGTCATTTTGCTGTCAGACTATTCTAAACACAGGAAACATGCGCCCATTTACAGGCATACAATAGATACCCCCAGGTACGAAATTTAAAGGAATATTACATTTTTATTGTTTCACTCAAACATTATTAAAATCACTGCTCTCGAAAAAACGGCTGTTTTTTAAAAAAAAATTGGCATTGATACATGTCCCCTAAGGCAGGACCCGGGTCTCCAAACACTTTTTATGGCAAAGAACTTGCATATAAGCCTTCAGTGAGAACTTTGGATTTTGCAGGTTCAAGTCCCATTGACTATAATAGCGCTGCTTCCCATTTGCATTAGCGCTGACTTTCTGAGAGTTGAAGTCTTTCTGGCCTTTTTTTAGAGTTATTTTTTGGTACTGCAGAAAATTTTTTGGCGCTATAGTAAATGACGTCAAAATGTCACTTCTGCCCATAGCTCTTAAAGATATTTTTTTTAATTTTAATTTTTATTGCATTTCAGTGTAAATATGAGATGTAAAGTCTTTTTGACCTCAGATCTCATATTTAAAAGGTCCTGTCGTGATTTTTTTCTATTACAAGGGATGTTTACATTCCTTGTAATAGGAATAAAAGTGACACATTTTTTTTAAAAGAACGGTGTAAAAATAAAAGGTAAAATAAATAAGAAATTTTTTTTTTAAAATGAGCCCCGTCCCACCGAGCTCGCGTGCAGAAGCAAACGCATACATGAGCAGCACCCGCATATGAAAATGGTGGTCAAAGCACACATGTGAGGTATCTCCAGCATCAATAGAGTGAGAACAATACTTCTAGCCCTAGACCTCCTCTGTAACTCAAAACATGCAACCTGTAGAATTTTTTTTAAACATCACCTATGGAGATTTTTAAGGGTAAATGTTTGTCACCATTCCACAAGTGGGCACAATTTTGAAGCGTGACATGTTGGGTATCAATTTACTTGGCGTAACATCTTTCACAATATAAACAAATTGGGCTAACTTTCCTGTTTTCTTATTTTCTCATTCAAAAAAGTGTATTTTTTCCAAAACAAGTGCTCTTGTAAGACCGCTGTGCAAATACGGTGTGACAGAAAGTATTGAAACAACTGCCATTTTATTCTCTAGGGTGTTAGAAAAAATATATAATGTTTAGGGATTCTAAGTAATTTTCTAGCAAAAAAAAATGTTTTTAACTTGTAAACACCAAATCTCAGAAAGAGGCTCTGTCCTTAAGTTGTTAAAAAGAAACCTACCCAAAATAAACTAACCCTGACCCGTAACATGACCTCTGACCTTGGACCCTAAATCTAAATCTGGCACTAACCCAGATCAAACATTGATCTAGCTATTTTTTCTTTATTAGAAAGAACACAATGTATGATATAATATATCCTGTATGTATACAATGTATTATATAATATATCCTGTATGTATACAATGCATTATATAATGTATTCTGTATGTATACAATGTATTATGTAATATATCCTGTATGTATACAATGTATTATATAATGTATTCTGTATGTATACAGTGTATTATATAATGTATTCTGTATGTATACAATGTATTATATAATAGATCCTGTATGTATACAATGTATTATATAATATATCCTGTATGTATACAATTTATTATATAATGGATCCTGTATGTATACAATGTATTATATAATGTATCTTGTATGTATACAGTGTATTATATAATGGATCATGTATGTATACAATGTATTATATAATGTATCCTGTATGTATACAATTTATTATATAATATATCCTGTATGTATACAGTGTATTATATAATGTATTCTGTATGTATACAATGTATTATATAATGTATTCTGTATGTATACAGTGTATTATATAATGTATTCTGTATGTATACAATGTATTATATAATAGATCCTGTATGTATACAATGTATTATATAATATATCCTGTTTGTATACAATTTATTATATAATGGATCCTGTATGTATACAATGTATTATATAATGTATCTTGTATGTATACAGTGTATTATATAATGGATCATGTATGTATACAATGTATTATATAATGTATCCTGTATGTATACAATTTATTATATAATATATCCTGTATGTATACAGTGTATTATATAATGTATTCTGTATGTATACAATGTATTATATAATGGATCCTGTATGTATATAATATATCCTGTATGTATACAATGTATTATATAATGTATTCTGTATGTATACAATGTATTATATAATGTATTCTGTATGTATACAATGTATTATATAATGGATCCTGTATGTATACAATGTATTATATAATGGATCCTGTATGTATACAATGTATTATATAATGGATCCTGTATGTATACAATGCATTATATAATGGATCCTGTATGTATACAATGTATTATATAATGGATCCTGTATGTACACAATGGGGGTTTATTTACTAAAGGCAAATCCACTGTACACTACAAGTACACTTGGAAGTGCCGTCGCTGTAGATCTGGGGGGACATGAAAGGAAAATAAAAAACAGCATTTTTGCTTGCACATGATTGGATGATAGAAATCAGCAGATCTTCCCCTCACATCTACAGCGACTGTACTTCCAAGTGTACTTGTAGTACACAGTGGATTTGCTTTAGTATATAAACCACCCCACATTCAGAAGACAAAGAGTACACGGGGTGGGCTGCACAGTGACTAATCACTTTGATTGCCAGTCAGAAACTATCGCAGCAATCAGGTGACCAGAAACCATCAGTCCCTGGTCCCGATCAATAGAACAATACTAATAATATTAACAATACTGAGTGCCCCCAGCACAAAGAGAGGTACCAAGATATGTGGCCCCTAGGATAAAGACCCTTTTCTGTGAGGCCCCCATATGTGCGTACTGTCAGTGAGAAGGGGTTCATCCAGTTGGAAGCTCCTGATTGGTCACTGGCTTTCCCTGGATGACATTCCAAGTTCTTCTTCACACAGATATTGAACAGGAATTGGTAGGAAATGGTCACTATAGAAGGTAACTCACCATTTGGTGCTCTCCTCTCCCGGAGGTCATTTGCAGGTCCCATCAGACCAATCAGTTCAAGGACATTAATGGTGACATCCAGAGCCTCTTCTCCATATGTGTCTATCAGGAGGTCCTTGGTGGTGATCCAGTCTGTATTTTCTAGTCTTCCTCGGGGGATGGGACGTTTATCTCCATAGGAGAAATCAGATAATTTGTTCCTAAATCTCTTGAAGTCACTTCTATTCAGGTCCTCCAGAGAATATAAGATAAGATCCCCGGGGGTTTGTTTCCTATTCCCCCCCACACCAGGAGCTGACCCTGCAGAGAGGACAATCATTAACCATAAACATTCATCCTGATTGGTTGATTTCGGACACATGACAGCAAATGAGTCTGCACTGGCAGCCGGTAATAGAGATGGGCCTCCTATTTGGTTTGTAGCAGAACTCCCGAACAGGGGAAATGTTTGCCCCAAACAGCGAACCCCATTAAAGTCTATGGGAGTCACATAGTTACATTCAGTTCAGTTGGACATGAAAAATCAAAAGTGCCCATTTTGAAGGCTTATATGCAAGGTATTGGCCATAAAAGGGGTATGGGGGGTCCGGGTACTGCCCTAAGGACCATGTATCAATGCAAATTTTTTTTAAAACAATATTTTTTTCAGAAGCAGTGATTTAATGATGCTTAAAGTGCAACAATAAAAATGAAAAAATCATTTAAATATCATGTCTGGTCGGGTCCCCTTAGTCTACTGGTAAAGTAGCACATCTGTACCATATATAGAACCTAAACTGACATTTCTAAAGAAAAAAAAAACGAGTCAAATCACATTGACTCGCGGTTGCAATTGCTGGCACCCGGCTATTTAACCACTTTTTGACCGGGCCATAGCCAAATGATGGCTACAGCATGGTAGGACGATTCTGGGAGGGCGTACTATGACATCCTCCCAGAATCAAACTCTCGTGCACCCTGTGAGTATCTGTGACCGCTGATGACAGTGGCCTTTTACCATGTGGGACATAGTGATCAGTAAACAAGTCGGCACATGCCTGGTTCAGCTCTTCCCCTCCCCTTACCGATCGGTACGGTGTGAGAGGAGAGGGGTGAGATTGAGTGCAGCAGCACTGTGGGCTGGATCTGAAGTGCCCACAGCACTGATCTGTGCCAATTCCTGCACTCATCCCCATCCATACTCAGCCATCCCTATCCATGCTCAACCACCCCATTCACAGCTCAGCCATCCACATTCACGGCTCAGCCATCCCTATCTGTGCTCAGCCATCCCCATCTATGGCTCATCCATCCCCATTCATGGCTCAGCCATCCCCATCCATGCTCAGCCATTCCCATCCACGGCTCATCCATCCCCATCCATAGTTCATTCATGCTCATCCATGGCTCATCCATCCTCATCCATGACTCATCCATCCCCATCCATGACTCATCCATCCCAATCCATCCCCATCCACAGCTCATCCATTCCCATCCATGGCTCATCCATCCCCATTTCAATCTCATCCATCCCCTTCCACAGTTCATCCATCCCCATCCACGGCTCATCCATCCCCAACCATGGCTCATTTATGCCTCAATCATGTTCATCCATGCCACATCAGTTCTCATCTTTGCCACATGCTCCCACTACCATGCCACTACAGAGCCCATAAGTGCCTCACAAAAGTGTAATAGGTAGGAATGAAATTAAATGTGTAATTTATGGCCTTAGAACACCTGAAGGTGCTCCCTGCATGTTGGGCCTCTGTATGTGGCCAGGCTGTGTAAAAGTCTCTTACATGTGGTATCGCCATACTCATGAGGAATAGTAGAATGTATTTTGGGGTGTAATTTTTGGTATGTACATGCTATGTGTTAGAAATATCTTATAAATGGACATTTTTTTTGGTATGTACATGCTATGTGTTAGAAATATCTTATAAATGGACAACTTTGTGTAAAAAGAAATGCATTTTAATTTTCTTTCTACATTTTCCAAAAACTTGTGGAAAAAAATGACATGTGCAAAAGACTCATTATCCCTCATAGAATATATGTTGGGATGTTTCTTTCCAAAATGGGGTCATTTTTGGGGCATTTCCATTGTCCTGGTGCTCCAGGGTATTCAAAAGTGGCCCTGGAGCCTCTTTTGGGACTTCTAGGGACATCAAATGAGATGTGTATTTTATGTCCCTAGAACGGCCAATGGTGCTCCCTGCATGTTGGTCCTCTGTATAAGTCTCACACATGTGGTATGTGGTATTGCCATACTCAGGAGGAGTAGAATGTGTTTTGGGGTGTAATTGAAAGTATGTATATGCTGTGTGTCAGAATTAACCTGTTAATATGACAATTTTGTGGAAAAAATAAATAAAAAAATCTTAATTTTTGCAAAGAATTGTGGGAAAAAAATTACAACTTCAAAAACTCTTACTAAATACATTGAAATGTCTATTTTCCAAAAAGGTGTCGTGTTGGGGGTATTTTTACTGTCCTGGCTTGTTAGTGCTGATTCACACTGGGGCAACCTGTCAGGCGACTTGTCAGCGTGACAAGTTACACTCCATTCAGTACAATGGAACTCTTCTATTAGGAGCGACTGGCGGCTTCAGAGTCGGACGACTTGTGTGAACCAGCACTTAGTGTCTCAAGAAATGAGATAAACTGTCAGTACATCAGGTGTGATCAATTTTCAGTGATTGGTACCATAGTTTGTAGACTCTAAAGCCTCGTACACACGCTTCTATTTTCAGATGAACGAACGTCCGTCTTCTGTGGCATGCGAGTCTCATGTGGAAAGTGAAGAGGAATACGAAAATACGAAAATTTTCGTACGACAGAATACAACGTCAGAAGTGACGTAATGTGTTGAATAGTTTTGTATGTATTCTTTCATTTCTGAGCATGTGTAATCTTGCTCTTACGATTTTTTTCCTTGTCAAAAGAAGTTTATTGAGTATACAATGTTATAAAGATACATAAAGTAAGTTTACAAGGATCTATAAAGTAAGCTCATTGTTTTACAGTAGGGTTTATATAGGTAAATATCATGAAATTTCAAATATTAAACATTGGGTTCACGTAAACCTAAATTAAAGATATATATCATTTCCTTAGTTACTTTTGTAGGTATTTAAATGATTTATACCTACTATACATATTGTTTACAAGTAGAGTGTATATAGGTCAAATAAATTCTGATAATGAGCTTTAATCGTAAGGTGGAGAAAAGGAAAGAGAAAGAAGAAAAAGGGTTGAAAGGTAGAGGTATGGTCCACAAGGTTGTCCCGCTCGTCAGTTTATTATTCTTTTTAGTTCTCTTTGAAGCCTTAGAATGGGTGTCTCTGTAAGCTTACGATTTTTTTCATACGAAATCCGTACTGATGAAACGAAAATCCGGCGTTGTGTTCACATCCGCCAAAAATGTTATAGTCTGCACATCTAGCGTTTGTCTTTTGACAGCTTGTCGTACAAATTTTTCCATTTGATTTTCATATCATGTGTACGGGCCTTTACTTTCACAAAGACCAAATCATATACACCGATTTGGGTTATTTTTACCAAAGATATGTAGCAGTATAAAATGTGGCCAAAATGTATGAAGAAAAATTACTAATTTGAAAAATGTTATAAGAGAAACGAAGAAAAATGCATTTATTTTACAAAAGTTTTGGTCTTTTTTTTCAATTATAGCACAAAAAATTAAAACCAAGTGCTGATTAAATACCACCAAAAGAAAGCTCTATTTATGGGGAAAAAAAGGACAAAATTTCATATGGGTACAGTGTTGCATGACTGAGTAATTGTCATTCAAAATGTGAGAGCACTGAAAGCTGAAAATTGGTCTGATTAGGAAGGGGGTTTAATTGCCCAGTGGGCAAGTGGTTGAAAAAAAATAAAGAAAAAAAATGGCATGGGGTCCCCCTCCCCAATCCATACCAGACCAAAGGATCTGCTATAGATTTTAAGGGGAACCCCATGCCAAAATTTTTGGGTGTGGGGTCTCCTCCAAAATCCATACCAGACCCTTATCTGAGCATGCAGCCTGGCAGGTCAGGAAAGGGGGAGATGAGCAAGTGCCCCCCCTGAACCATACAAGGCCACATGCCTTCAATATGGAGGGGCTTTGGGGCAGCGGGGGTCTGTTGATGGGTGCAAGGGTCTCTTCCTCACAACCCTGGGCTGTGGTTGTGGGTGTCTGTGGGCGGGGGGCTTTTCAGAACCTGGAAGCCCCCTTTAACAAGGGGCCCCCCAGATCCCGGTCCCCCCATGTGAATGAGTATGGGGTACTATCCTACCCATTCACCAAAAAAGTGTCAAAAAGTAATAAAAACACTGAGACAGTTTTTGACAATTCCTTTATTAAAAAATAAAAAAACAATGTACCCCAATGTAAATCCATTGTCAATCATGCCACCCACCGCACTGCCAACCTAAAAAAGAAAAAATCCCTCCGCCCGTCCTAAAGGCGTACTGTATATAGATATTGGCAGGGCCACCTGGAAATGTCAGCAGGTGGCACTGTCCCTTTGTGACATCACCGACACAGCATGCACCGGTTGGTGATGTCACAAGAGGGGTGGTGCCACCAGGTGACGTTGCCCTTACCGATATAAGACCTATCAAACGGCAAGCCAGCCATTCAGTGTTTTGCCTTCACGGTGGGCGGAGCATTTTTGTTTTTTTTTCGGGTCAGCGGGTGATGTAAGCGATGATGGATTTACATTGGGGGACACAATTTTTTTATTTTTTTAATAAAGGAATTATCAAAAACCTGTCTCTTTGTTTTTATGACTTTTTGACACATGTTTGGTGAATGGGTAAGGG
Organism: Aquarana catesbeiana; assembly: GCA_037953035.1. Lineage (NCBI taxonomy): Eukaryota > Metazoa > Chordata > Amphibia > Anura > Ranidae > Aquarana > Aquarana catesbeiana. The sequence continues at coordinate 817,163 of JBBHAA010001354.1, read as the reverse complement.
TACAATGTACCCAATACTCATTTACATGGGGGGTGGGATCTGGGGGCGCCCTTGTAAAAGGGGGCTGCCAGGATTCGATAAGCCCTTTGCCCACAGACCCCAACAACCACAACCCAGAGTTGTCAGGGAGAGACCCTTGTCCCCATCAACATGGGGAGAAGGTGCTTTGGGGTGGGGTAAAGAAAAAAGGGGGAAGGAGGACCACCCTAAAAATACATGCCTTATCATAAATCAAAGTCTCTCATCCAATGCCTCTCCTCAAGTATAGAGGCCGTATCCGTAACCTTAAATAAGAAAGGGACCAAGGAGAAGCACAAGGGAGTGGTCCCCCTTGGTCTAAAGATGGTTACCATGGATATGGTGGGCAGTAATGGGAGAGCGGTATATATAAAAATACGCCCATTCACCAGATACACAAAAACAACGCTTGTTTTTGTGTATCTGGTGAATGGGCGTACCCTGTGCTGCTTGCACCGGATAGGCCCATTTATCAGTGTCTGGTGGATCAGCTTTATTTACTTGTTTAACTGTTGGTGTTATCATTGTATATTTTAGACTACTTAATAAACTTTGAAAATATTTTTATATATACCACTCTCCCATTACTGCCCACCATATCCATGGTAACCATCTTTGGACTAAGGGGGGACCACTCCCTTGTGCTTCTCCTTGGTCCCTTTCTTATTTAGTATGCTTTGGGGTGGGGGCAGAGCTCCCCCTTCCCCAAAGCACCCACCTCCCCATGTTGAGGGCATGTGACCTGGTCTGGTATTATTTGGGGGGCTCTTGGTCGCCTCCCCCTTTCCTGATCTGCCAGGCTGCATGCTCGGATAAGTGTCTGGTAGGGATTTTTGGGGACCCCACATGTTTTTATTTTTATTTTATTATTTTTATCGCAAAGTTTTGAAAATTTGAATTGCTGAAGGTGGTTATATTCCTTATATTTGATTCTATTCTATTCAATTTTATTCTTTTCTATTCTGTTATTTTGGATTCCATTGTTTTGGATTCCATTCTAATCTATTGTATTTGAATTTCGGAAGCCAGTCAGTCTATTCTATTCTTAAGTATGTTTTTCATTTTTATTCTATTGGTTTATGATTTTGTATTCCAAATTATTGTAATCTTTTTTTGAAAATGTATTTCTATTTTTTTCTAATTTGATTTTGATTCAAATTTGTTTTCAAATTCGATTTGAGTTTGTATTCTAATCAAATTTTGCCTGAATTGTGATTCATTATTTCCGATTCATTTAAATTTGTTACCATTGTAAATTGGTAATTCAGATACATCCGATTATCGAATAATAAAAATTTGTTTGAATTTTGATTCAGAATGAAACGAATCGCACATGTCTAGTGCAAACACCTAGGTGTCTATTTATACAAAAAAATCCCCTTAGTGAATAATCCCCATAATGTGTCTAATATGTTTATTTTATATAATCATCAGCTCCATCTAGTGGCCATAATGCCATAGCTTACTGTTGAGGTATTTCAAGAAAATACTGTATTATGGCCACTAGATTAAGCTCATGAACATAGGAAGTAAACCTATTAGACACATTATGGGGATTATTAGTGACAGCTGCACAAATTCTACAAACTCATAGCATATATTTTTATATATAGACCTCCTAATGTAGATGTATGGATGATCATTTTAAACATCATGTGTAATGATTTTCATAGTAAAACTAAAAAACTATAAATCCTTTAAAAATCTTCCCCCTGAATAATGATGTGTCTGATCAGTATGAACTAAGAACTCTGATCACCCCCAAATCTCCCAGCAGTATGTGTCATGTGACACGGGGCTGTTTTCTTCTTAGGATTATAGACAAAGTATTCCACTGACAACTAGACATACAATTTGGGATCCTCCAGTCATTATGGATCACTAGACCATCTCAGAAGATCATTTCCATCAATGATAAATAAAATCTGAAGACACGGGAATGTGATGGTGGAATTGATGAAAGCTCCTGAACTCTTCCAATGGGTGGACTGACCAAATGTCTACAGGGAATGTCCAGACTATGGAGACATAAGATGTCCTATCATCGAATTCCAATCTCTGGAGATGTGAGATGGAGCAAAACATTGGAAAGGATTGTCAGGATCAGCAGTCATACCTTGTGAGGAGGAGACTTTGGAGCATAAGGTCCCCATGACATCAAGAGATGATCCGAGACGACATCACCTGGAAGGAGTAAAAACAATATTAAACTAATTTGTAGTGTGATGAATGTAACCAATAAGAAGGATTTTTTTCCCTTACGTGGATAAAGATTGGCTGCCTAGTTGTCCAATCAGAGAAGATCAGAATTGGATGGACCTCTGTCATTTACAACCCAAAAAAATAAGAGGGTCATTCAGAACCTTCATCCTGGCATTCATCTGATTGATATATTGGGGACACAAAGGAATTTTACCCTTTTTATGGCCACAATTTTTACAGATTCAAATTTTAAGTAAGGGCCATCTTTAATGTGGGGCAAAAGGGGCAGCTGCTTGGGGCCCAGTTATTGTTTTTTAGGCCCAAAGTAGCTGCCCTTTGAGCCCACGCTGCCTGCAAACTGGGGGCCCCATTGGCACTGCAGAACGACTGGGTAAACTGACAGGAGACAGGCAGTGGCATGATGTGCTGTATTTTCTTCATCCAGGGAGCAAGGAGTGGGCTGGGCCATGAGCTCCACTGACATTCTGACCCTACACCGTGCCATGCTGCCTGAATGCTGGGTACTGGGGAGGCCATGAAGTAGGAGCCAATATGGGAGCAGCAGCTGTCAGCACTGGTGAGCCAGCAGATGGTGAGTGGAGCTTGGCTGGCCAGGACCAGGTAGGCGCTTCTTCCCATATATAATCTGTGGACTGTTCCAAAACCTGGCTGTGGCTGTTGTAATATAGTTAGAAAGCATGGCCCACCAGTAGCACTTACACATCTTCCACACCGACAGTGAAACACAACACAGATTAATGGGCTTCTTTTAGGCCTAAAAGGAAGGAAAGGTGATGGGACTTTGCATGAGGCGTGTCATTGCAATGAAGATACATGAATTATATATATATATAAACATAATTTGATAACACAATCTAAATAGGATAATCCATGATTGAGAAATGCATAATATATTATAAACAATAATAATAATAATAATTATGGTGAAAAAAATATATAATTGGATTTAACCATAAAAGATTAATTAACATACCAAATATGATAATAATAAATATTTAATACTGATAATCAAGAAAAAACGATTGGTACAAAGAATTCAGAAACAATGATACAGATCATCATATATAAACATAATTAACAGGATAAATAGGTCATACATCCTAAATAGAAGCCAATAAATGGTTAATTTGGAAACTCAAAATTCATAATTTGGGCAGGCTACTCTTGGCACCCTGAGTTGGAAACTCTACGCGTTTCATGGCTTACAGCCACTCGTCAGGAGTAAGATGCAAAATCATAAAATCAGTTTAACCACTTGCCGACCGCTGCATGACGATGTACGTCGGCAGAATGGCACGGGCAGGCATAAGGACTTACCTGTACGTCCTTGCCTGCTCACGGGCGGGGGGTCTGATCGGACCCCCCCGGTGCCTGCGGTGGTCGGATTATCATCAGGGGCGATCAAAGGTGAAGGGGAGGCCACTCATTCGTGGCTCCCCCCTCGCTATCGCTCCTGGCGAATGACAGGCTTCCCTCGGCTTCTGTAATGTAAACAGAAGCGGAGGAAGTGATGTCATCTCTCCTCGAGCCGGTCTTTTTATTCCGGCGCTGAGGAGAGAAGACATCAATGTGAGTTTGCACAACACTACACTTACAGTAGACCACGCAGGCACACTTTTCACCCCCCAGTCACCCCCCGATCACCCCCCTGTACCCCCTGTCACAGTGACACCAATAGCAATTTTTTTTTTTTGCATTGGTGTCAGTTTGTGACAGTTATAAGTGTTAGAGTGTTAAGGCAGTTAGGTTAGCCCCCTTTAGGTCTAGGGTACCCCCTAACCCCCCCTAATAAAGATTAACCCCTTAATCACCCCCCCGTCGCCAGTGTCGCTAAGCGATCGTTTTTGTGATCGCTGTATTAGTGTCACTGGTGACGCTAGTTAGGGAGGTAAGTATATAGGTTTGCCGTCAGTGTTTTATAGCGACAGGGACCCCCATATACTACCTAATAAAGGTTAACCCCTTGATTGCCCCCTAGTTAACCCTTTCACCAGTGATCACTGTATAAGTGTTACGGGTGACGCTGGTTAGTTAGTTTGTTTATTATAGTTTATTTTAGTTTCAGGGCACCTGCCGTTTATTACCTTATAAGGGTTTAACCCCCTAATTGCCCAGGGGTGATATAAGTTAAGTTTTTAGGGTCAGATAAGGTCTGCGTCGCCCCAAGCAGCGTCAGGTTAGCACCAGTACCGCTAACACCCACGCACGCAGCATACACCTCCCTTAGTGCTATAGTATCTGAACGGATCAATATATGATCCGATCAGATCTATACTAGCGTCCCCAGCAGTTTAGGGTCTCCAAAAACACAGTGTTAGCGGGATCAGCACAGATATCTGCTAGCACCTGCCTTTTGCCGCCCGGCCTGCCCAGCCTCCCCAAGTGCAGTATCGATCGATCACTGACACTTACAAAACACTAAACACACATAACTGCAGCGTTCGCAGAGTCAGGCCTGATCCCTGCAATCGCTAACAGTTTTTTGGTAGTGTTTTGATACAGTCGCTGACAGTCAGGAGCTTTTTTTGCCTGTGAGTCTCACTAGTGTACCATTAAATTTAGAGCCCAAAACGGCAAATCGAAGGTACACTAGTGAAGGGGCCTACACGTTTCTGAGCATGACAGATAGTGAAGAGGAAGTCACTCATCTGTCAGATTCAGGCTCAGAATACGATCCAGTAGACGACAGCGGCTCCATGACAGATAGCTCTGACGATGGAGTTGTGGTCCCTGCCAAGGTCAAGCGTACCAGACCCCAAACTTCTTCTGTCCTTGATGTGCAAGAACCGCAGGGCTCTCATATGGAGCAGAGCAGTACTAGCGCCGCTATTCCTTCTGGTGAACTGGCAAGCATCAGCGGCCTAGTACACCCTGGTCGTACATCCAGCACTGCAGTATCACGTGGTGACGTGGTGAGTCCCATAAGTGCAGTTCAAGCTGGCGAGGTGGCAAGCACAAGTAGTGTACCGCTGCCACCAAGAAGACGAACACAGGCCCATCGTGCCCATAGTGCCCTTCCTGCTGCATTCGCAATCCGAATTGAGAGCCCACCACTTCTGCAGCACCCGTACTGCCCCCATTCACTGGCCAACCCGGAATTCAGGTGGAAACAGTTGATTTTACGCCACTGGATTTTTATTCGCTGTTTTTCAGATCTATTGTGGACCAAAGCAATTTATACACTGGTTAACACACCGCCACTATTCCCCAGTCATCCCTTGCCAGAGATTAGAGACCAATTACAGTCTCCGTATTTAAGCTCTTTCTGGGCCTTTCCCTCAACATGGCCATAACTAAAAAGAGTGAGTTGCGGTCATATTGGTCCACTGACCCAATTCACCATATGCCCTTGTTCTCTGCCTCCATGATACGAGCAGATCTTGCGGTTCATGCACTTTAACAACAATGAACTCTGTCGTCCTCGTGGAGACCCTGAATACGATCTGCTCTACAAAATTCGGCCCCTCGTAAACCACTTCAACCAACGTTTTTGCAGACTTGTTTACTCCCCATCAAGTTGTCTGCGTTGATGAGTCCCTGATTAAGTTTTCAGGCCGCTTGTCATTCAAACAGTACCTTCCCAGCAAGTGTGCCAGATACGGGGTCAAGATGTATAAGCTCTGTGACAGGGCCATCCCCTACACTCCGACCTAACCAACCCCTCCCCTTTTCTTAAAAGGGGAAATCTCCTCTTAAAACGGCATCTGTGCTGTCCAGCACTGTCATGCTGTCCCTGCGCCCATTGTTTCACCTTAGCTCCGGGACTCTCTTTCAAACAGTACCTTACCAGCAAGCGTGCCAGATACGGGGTCAAGATGTATAAGCTCTGTGACAGGGCCACAGGCTATACATGTAGTTTTATGGTTTACGAGGGCAAAGATATTCACGTAGAGCCGAAAAACTGCCCTCACTACATAGGAAGCGCTGGCAAGATTGTGTGGGACTTGGTGTCACCCTTATTCGGAAAGGGGTACCATTTATATGTGGACAATTATTACACGAGCGTGCCACTTTTTAGTCACCTTTTTGATCATCAAATTGGAGCGCGGTGCGACCTAGTCGCCGGGGCTTTCCCCAGCGGCTTGTAGATTCCCGTCTTAGGCTGGGGGAGAGAGAGCCTGCTTGCGGTGTAATAATTTGCTCGCTATGAAGTGAAGGGACAATAAGAATGTTTTCGTTCTTACCTCCCTTCATGCAGACACGACGGTCCAAATTACTACGGCGACTGGTGTTGTGGAGAAACCCCTCTGTGTCCACGAATATAACCAAAATATGGGAGGGGTGGACCTCAACGACCAGTTGTTGACGCCGTACCTAGTTGCCTGTAAGGCTAGACGCTGGTATAAAAAAGTGTCTGTATACTTATTTCAATTGGCTTTGCTGAACGCTCATGTGCTATACAGAGCTTCAGGACAGACTGGATGCTTCCTTAAATTCCAGGAAGAGATCGTCAGAGCCCTTCTGTTTCCAGACGGTGCTCCACCTCACCATCCCCAACCAAATGCAGTAAGCTGGCTGCATGAGAGGCATTTTCCTTATGTCCTCCCGAGTACCCCTACCCAACGAGCCCCCCAAAGAAGATGTCGTGTCTGCAGAAAGCACGGATATAGGCGTGACACCCGGTATTATTGTCCCTCCTGTTCTGACAATCCTGGTCTATGCATTGGTGAATGTTTTGAGCGCTACCATACACTAGTTAAGGTTTAGCGTAGGGTACAGCATTGCACAGACTAGGACACGTTTTCACAGGGTCTCCCAAGATGCAATCGCATTTTGAGAGACCTGAACCTGGTACCAGTTACAGTTATAAAAGTTAGTTATAAAAAAAAGTAAAAAAAAAAAAATACACAAAAAAATATAAAAAAATAAATAAATAAAAAATAGTTGTTTTATTGTTTTCTCTCTCTCTCTCTCTCTCTCTCTCTCTCTCTCTCTCTTACTGTATTCTATTCTGCAATGCTTTATTGTTGTTATGTTTTATCATGTTTGCTTTTCAGGTATGTCATTTTTTTTAAAGTTTACTGTGTTTTATTGTTAACCATTTTTTTGTTTTCAGGTACGCCATTCAGCTGCAGCGCGGATTTATTTATCTTGACAGCAACAGCATTTGCTCCCACGATACATAAAGCCATGACTCCAGCGCTGTCGGAGGTGATTTCACCACCACAGTTACATACTTTAGCATATATGCCGAAGCGTGGGGGCAGCAGTGGGTGGAAGAGAGATTTGCTCCTACCTTTTGCGGGAGGATGCCCCCATATATATATTTTAGTCACAGGTTGCGTTAAATGTTTTATTTTTTACTATGTTTTTTTGTATTTGCTTTGCAGGTATGGTAAGTCTTACTGTTATACTGCAGTGGCGTCAGTAGGGTTGGTGTCACCCGGTGCCGAAAAAATTGGTGTCACCCCCTCCTCCACCAACTACCTCAGTACAGACCCCCCTCTACTAACTACAGACTCCACTCCATCAATATAGCCCCCTCCCTCAGTACAGACCCTCTTCCATCAATATAGACACCCCCACTAATTACAGACTCCCCTCTCTCAGTACAGACCCCCCTCCATCAGTACAGACCCCCGCTCAGTGCAGACCCCCTTTCCTCAGTATAGACCCACCACTAAGTACTGACCCCCTCCCTCAGTACAGACTCCCCTCCCTTATTGCAGACCCCCCATCAGTACAGACACCCTCCCTCAGTGCAGAGTCTGCAGACCCCCCTCCATCAGTATCAACCTCCCACCTCAGTGCAGACCCCCCATCAGTACATACACCCCCCCTCGGTGGTGACCCCCATCAGTATGGAATCCTCCTCTCAGTGCAGACCCCCCCATTAGTATAGAATCCCCCCTCAGTGCAGACCCACATCAGTATAAAATCCCCCCTCAGTGACAACCCCCATTAGTATAGACTCCCCCCTCAGTGCAGACCCCCATCAGTATAAAATCCCCCCTCAGTGCCAACCCCCATTAGTATAGACTCCCCCCTCAGTGCAGACCCCCATCAGTATAAAATCCCCCCTCAGTGCCAACCCCCATTAGTATAGACTCCCCCCTCAGTGCAGACCCCCATCAGTATAAAATCCCCCTCTCAGTGCCAACCCCCATTAGTATAGACACCCCACTCAGTGCAGACCCCCCATTAGTATAGACACTCCCCTCAGTGCAGACCCCCCATTAGTATAGAATCCCCCCTCAGTGCAGACCCCCATCAGTATAAAATCCCCCCTCAGTGCCAACCCCCATTAGTATAGACACCCCCCTCAGTGCAGACCCCCCATTAGTATAGAATCCCCCTCAGTGCAGACCCCCCATTAGTATAGAATCACCCCTCAGTGCAGACCCCCCATTAGAATAGAATCCCCCCTCAGTGCAGACCCCCCATTAGTATATAATCCCCCCCTCAGTGCAGAGCCCCCCATTAGTATAGAATCCCCCCTCAGTGCAGACCCCCCATTAGAATCCCCCCTCAGTGCAGACCCCCATTAGTATAGACACCCCCTGCACATGTCCATCCACATATACATAAAGTTTACAGACCTCAGAACAGCGTGGACGATACACACAGCCGTGTGTGTCCCTCGGGCTCCTCCTCCTCTTGTGTGGATGTAAACAGAGAGGAGGGGGAGGCAGCTTCAGTCCGCTGTGCTGAGGGACACAGCACAAGACCTGAGGCGCAGATCAGGGCAGTGGGCAGTGTTAGCAGTGCGTGCCGCTACCTACGGGTGTCACCCCTCTGGTGGGTGTCACCCGGGTGCGGCCCACACCCCCCCGCACCCACCTAACAATGCCACTGTTTTACTGTGATGTTATTTTGTTTTATTGTTAACAATCATTTGCTTAGCAGGTACGCCACTCAGTTGCAGCGCAGATTTATTTATCTTGACAGCAACAGCGTTTGCTCCCACGATACATAAAGCCGTGACTCCAGCGCTGTCGGAGGTGATTTCACCACCACAGTTACATACTTTAGCATATATGCCGAAGCGTGGGGGCAGCAGTGGGCGGAGGAACGATTTGTTCCTACCTTTTGCGGGAGGATGCCCCCCTGCTTCGGCATATATATATTTTAGGCACAGGTTGCGTTAAATGTTTTATTTTTTACTATTTTTTTTTGTATTTGCTTTGCAGGTATGGTAAGTCTTACTTTTATACTGTAATATTACTTTGTTTTATTGTTAACCATCATTTGCTTAGCAGGTACACCATTCAGTTGCAGCGCGGATTTATTTATCTTGACAGCAACAGCGTTTGCTCCCACGATACATAAAGCCGTGACTCCAGCGTTGTCGGAGGTGATTTCCCCACCACAGTTACATACTTCAGCATATATGCCGAAGCGTAGGGGGCAGCAGTGGGCGGAGGAGTGATTTGCACCTACCTTTTGGGGCGTATGCCCCCATGCAGTGGCGGAATTACCGGGGTCGCAACAGTCGCAGTTGCGACGGGGCCCGGCATTCCGCCACTGTGGGGGGGCCCAGCGGGGTTGCTCTTCACATCGCTGAGGCTAAGCCGCTGAGCGTGTCTCTCATCTAACAGCAGAGAGACACCGGCATTGTTTGTTTTATTTCCCTGCTCTCCGTGTGTCCTCTCTCTCTCTCATGGCATGACAGGACACACAGCTGATCTCCCCCCTCCCCTCTCTGTGTGCTCCGCGGGCAGTCAAGTGTGAAGCTAAGGAGCTCACATTTCCCGCGGACTCGGAGCACACAGAGAGGGGAGGGGGGAGATCAGCTGTGTGTCCTGTCATGCCGTGAGAGAGAGAGAGGACACACGGAGAGCAGGGAAATAAAACAAACAATGCCGGTGTCTCTCTGCTGTTAGAAGAGAGACACACAGGCGTACAGCGGAGCGGACCGAAGCCGCCTCCCCCTCCTCCCTGGTTATGGAGGGGGAGGAGGAGGAGTCTGAGGGAGAACGCTGTTCTGAGGTCTGTAAAGTTTGTATTCAAATTGACATGTGCTGGGGGAACACTATGGGGTGGGGGTATGCACTGATGAGGGGTCTGCATTGATGAGGTGGGGGTCTGCACTGAGGGGGGTCTGCATTGATGGGGTGGGGGTCTGCACTGAGGGGGGGGGCTGCATTGATGGGGTGGGGGTCTGCACTGAGGGGGGTCTGCATTGATGGAGGGAGAGGGGACTGCACTGAGTGGGGTCTGCATTGATGGGGGGTCTGCACTGATGGAGGGAGGTGGTCTGCATTGTGGGGGGCCTGCACTGATGGAGGGGGGTCTGTACTGAGGGGGTGTGAACTGATGGAGGGGGGGTTTGCAATGAGGGGAGGGGAGGTCTGCACTGAGGGGGGAGGATGTGAACTGATGGAGGGGGTCTGCACTGATGGAGGGGAGGTCTGCACTGATGGAGGGGGGTCTGCAATGATGGAGGGGAGGTCTGCACTGATGGAGGGGGGTCTACACTGGGGTCTATAGTGATAGAGGGGGGACTATACTGATAGATGGGGGTCTGCACTAAGGGGGTCTACACTGATAGATGGGAGTCTAGGCTGATAGAGGGGGGCTATACTGATAGATGGGGGGTCACTGAAGGGGAGGCACTGATAGGGGACACCGATGGGAAGCACTGATAGGGGACACCGATGGGAGGCACTGATAGGGGACACCGACGGGAGGCACTGATAGGGGACACTGATGGGCACTGAAGGGAGGCACTGATAGGGGGCACTGGTGGGCAATGATGGGGGGCACTGGGAAGGCACTAGGGGGCACTGATAGGGGGCACCAATGGGAGGCACTGATAGGATTTACTGATGAGCATTGATAGGGGGCACTGATGGGAGGCACCAATGGGATTTACTGATGAGCACTGAAGTGAGGCACTGATAGGGGGCACTGATAGGAGGCACTGAAAGAGGGCATTGATAGGCTGCACTGATAGGAGGCATTGATGGGCATTGATGAGCACTGATAGGCAGAACTCATAGGCTGCACAGATGGGCACTGAGGAACACTGATAGGCAGAACTAAGGCAGTATTGATGGGCAGTATTGAAGAGTACCGATAGGTGGCATGGATGGACGCTGCAATAATGAGCACTGATAGGTGGTGCTGATAGGCAGATTTGATGGGCACTAATAGGCAGCATTAATGAGCACTGATAGGTAACACTTGTAGGTGGCATTGATGGGCACTGATAGGTGGCATTGATGGGCACTGATACATGGCACTGATGATTGGGGCACTGATTATCAGTGTAAACAATTTACTGACATTCTTGACAGTTAATGGCAGTCCTTTCCTCACACAGACATAGCACGGGAGGAAAGGGCTGCGGATAACCAGCAAGTCTGTTTACATGTGATCAGCTGACATCACATGGTAAAGGGCCACTGTGATTGCGCTGGATGCACGTCCCAGGGGGCATGCGGGAAGCATGGTTTTGGGAGGATGTCCATGGATGCCCTCCCAAAATTGGAAGCCTGGAGCTCGGATGGAAGGGGGGGGCCATCATTGTTTCTTGCACCGGGGCCCTGAAGGTTCTAGTTACGCCTCTGCCCCCATGCTTTGGCATATATAAACGGTGCATATATGCCCATCATTAGAAGTGGGTGGATGAAGGGAGGTATTCTAATGGTGGGCATACCCACCGATCAATCTCTTTTTTTCATGCAGCCCACAGGCTGCATGAAAAAAAAAGTTTACAATATATGACCAACAAGGACCAGGAAGGTACTGTTATGTTGCTGGACTTTAAGTGGTTATACCAGAATGATGCCTGCAGGTTTAGGTATTATCTTGGTATCATTCTTTTCAGCCAGCGGTCAGCTTTCCATAGAGCTGCTCAGAGACCAGAGTGGCTCCAAACATCTCTATGGCCTAAGAAACCGGAAGCTACGAGCATTTCATGACTTAGATTTCGCCAAATGTAAACAGCGCCATTGGGAAATTGGGAAAGCATTTTATCACACCAATCTTGGTGTGGTCAGATGCTTTGAGGGCAGAGGAAAGATCTAGGGTCTAACAGACCCCAATTTTTTTCAAAAAAGAGTACCTGTCACTACCTATTGCTACCATAGGGGATATTTACATTCCCTGAGATAACAATAAAAATGCTAAAAAAAAAAAAATGAAAGGAACAGTTTAAAAATAAGATAAAAAAGCAAAAAAAATAAGAAAAAAAAAAAAAAAAAAAAAAAAAGCACCCCTGTCCCCCCCCCCGCTCTTGCGCAAAGGCGAACGCAAGCGTCGGTCTGGCGTCAAATGTAAACAGCAATTGCACCATGCATGTAAGGTATCACCGCGAAGGTCAGATCGAGGGCAGTAATTATTTACCTCCTCTGTAAATCTAAAGTGGTAACCTGTAAAGGCTTTTAAAGACTTTTAAAAATTTATTTAGTTTGTTGCCACTGCACGTTTGTGCGCAATTTTAAAGCATGTCGTGTTTGGTATCCATGTACTCGGCCTAAGATCATCTTTTTTTTTTTCATCAAACATTTGGGAAATATAGTGTGTTTTAGTGCATTAAAATTTAAAAAAGTGTGTTTTTTCCCCAAAAAATGTGTTTGAAAAATCGCTGCGCAAATACTGTATGAAAAAAAAAATTAAACACCCACCATTTTAATCTGTAGGGCCTTTGCTTTTAAAAAAATATAAAATTTTTGGGGGTTCAAAGTAATTTTCTTGCAAAAAATAAATGTTTTCATGTAAACAAAAAATGTCAGAAAGGGCTTTGTCTTCAAGTAGTTAGAAGAGTAGGTGATGTGTGACATAAGCTTCTAAATGTTGTGCATAAAATGCCAGGACAGTTCAAACCCCCCCAAATGACCCCATTTCGGAAAGTAGACACCCCAAGCTATTTGCTGAGAGGCATGTTGAGTCCATGGAAAATTTATATTGTGACACAAGTTGCGGGAAAAAGACAATTTTTTTTTCACAAAGTTGTCACTAAATGATATATTGCTCAAACATGCCATGGGAATATGTGAAATTACACCCCAAAATACTTTCTGTTGCTTCTCCTGAGTTCGGGAATACCACATGTGTGAGACTTTTTGGGAGCCTAGCTGCGTACGGGACCCTGAAAACCAAGCACCGCCTTCAGGCTTTCTAAGGGTGTAAATTTTTGATTTCACTCTTCACTGCCTATCACAGTTTCGGAGGCCATGGAATGCTCAGATGGCACAAAACCCCCCAAATGACCCCATTTTGGAAAGTAGACACCCCAAGCTATTTGCTGAGAGGTATGGTGAGTATTTTGCAGACCTCACTTTTTGTCACAAAGTTTTGAAAATTGAAAAAAAAAATACATTTTTCTTGTCTTTCTTCATTTTCGAAAACAAATGAGAGCTGCAAAATACTCACCATGCCTCTCAGCAAATAGCTTGGGGTGTCTACTTTTCAAAATGGGGTCATGTGGGGGGGGTTTGTGCCATCTTGGCATTTTATGGCCTTCAAAACTGTGATAGGTAGTGAGGAGTGAAATCAAAAATTTACGCCCTTCGAAATCCTGAAGGCGGTGCTTGGTTTTCGGGGCCCCGTACGCGGCTAGGCTCCCAAAAAGTCCCACACATGTGGTATTCCCATACTCAGGAGAAGCAGCTAAATGTATTTTGGGGTGCAATTCCACATATAACCATGGCATGTGTGAGCAATATATCATTTAGTGACAACTTTTTGTAAAAAAAAATGTATTTTTTATTTTTTTATCATTATTCAATCACTTGGGACAAAAAAATGTAATATTCAATGGGCTTAACATGCCTCTCAGCAATTTCCTTGGGGTGTCTACTTTCCAAAATGTGGTTATTTGGGGGGGGTTTGTCCTGCCCTGCCATTTTAGCACCTCAAGAAATGAGATAGGCAGTCATAAACTAAAAGCTGTGTAAATTCCAGAAAATGCACCCTAGTTTGTAGATGCTTTAACTTTTGCGCAAACCAATAAATATACGCGTATTGACATTTTTTTTACCAAGGACATGTGGCCGAATACATTTTGGCCTAAATGTATGACTAAAATTGAGTTTATTGGATTTTTTTTATAACAAAAAGTTGAAAATATAATTTTTTTTCAAAATTTTCGGTCTTTTTCCGTTTATAGCGCAAAAAATAAAAAATGCAGAGGTGATCAAATACCATCAAAAGAAAGCTCTATTTGTGGGAAGAAAAGGACGCAAATTTTGTTTGGGTACAGCATTGCATGACCGCGCAATTAGCAGTTAAAGTGACGCAGTGCCAAATTGTAAAAAGTGCTCTGGTCAGGAAGGGGGTAAATCCTTCCGGGCTGAAGTGGTTAAAGGCTGTGCTCAGCTTTAAATGGGAATAATCGGTGGGCTAGGATATGATGTCCCACCCGGGGTTGAGGCGGGAGACCCCCCAAAGAAATGAAGACCAGGGAGAACAGCCATTGGAAAAGACAGACCTCCCTGACACAGTTCCCGAGTGTGATGCATGTGCACTCTACACCCAATAAGGTTACGGTGGTAGGACAGATAATAATGCCAAGGAGGAATGTGTGCAAAACTGCAGGCATGTGAAAAGGGATGTCAGAGAGAGCAATTCCTGTGTAAGGTCAGCAGTAGAGTGATCTATCACATGTGAAGTGAAGGAGTAAAATGAAATTACCTTTTAGTTGTACTTTAGGCCTAGTTTACATTTATTCGAGTTTGCGGGGGGACAGCAGCCCACTCATTTGAATGGGCTGCCGTGTGTGTGTTTCCCGCAGAAAAAAGGCTTTTGCACCATGTGATTTCCCTGCGATTCCCGCACCTGCAAACATGCTGCTTTTTTATATGTTTGGGCCCACGCATCTTAAAATGCAGTGCGGGAACTGATGAGCGGGCTGTAAATTTGATGTGAGCTGTGTATGTGTGGCTGAAAATCACATTAGCACTGGCAGGTGGGGAGGGGGGGGCATTTATAACAGAGACCACTAGGGCCTCTTCTGTTATAATCACTCAGTACTGGACACTTTTACCTTCCTGTCCAGGCCAATTTTCAGCTTTCAGCTCTGTTGTACTTTAAATGACAAGTTTTATCATTTTGCTCACAGAAATAGAGCTTTCTTTCGGTAGTATTTAATCATTACTGAGAGTTTTTTATTTCATGCTAAATAAAACAAAAAAAGTCCCAAAATTTGGGGAAAATAAATTGTTTTTCTTTGTTTCTATTATAAAATTTTGCAAATAAATAACCTTTCTTCAGGAATTTAAGCCAAAATGTGTTCTGTTATTTACATTACTTTGGTGAAAATAACTCAAATCAGTGTTTGGTAAAGAAAAAAGCTCCTATGCTATAAAATTGCTATAAACATTGATACATTATAAAATACATAAACACATATTAGGTAAATAAATAAAGTCCCAACAGTCCACACATAAAGACCTCTAGTGCATTTTCATATTTCAATATGTGCTCCACCATATAAGAAGAGTGCTCCGTCATCGGTGGAAATACTCGCTCACCTCAGAACAAGACTAGGGATGAGCTTCGAGTTCGGGGTGTTCGCGGCAAATTCGAATGCTGCGGAACACCCTTTAAAAGTCTATGGGAGAAATCAAAAGTGCTAATTTTAAAGGCTTATATTCATGGTATTGTCATAAAAAGTGTTTGGGGACCTGGGTCCTGCCCCAGGGGAAATGGATCAATGCAAAAAAAAAGTTTTAAAAACAGCCGTTTTTTCGGGAGCAGTGATTTTAATAATGCTTAAAGTCAAACAAGAAAAGTGTAATATTCCTTTAAATTTCGTACCTGGGGGATGTCTGTAAAGGGGCGCATGTTTCCCGTGTTTAGAACAGTCTGACAGCAAAATGACATTTCAAAGGAAAAAAAGTCATTTAAAACTACTCGCGGCTATTAATGAATTGCCGGTCCCACAATACATATAGAAGTTCATTGATAAAAACGGCATGGGAATTCCCCACAGGGTAACCCCAAACCAAAATTTAAAAAAAAATGACATGGGGGTCCCCCTAAATTCCATACCAGGCCCTTCAGGTCTGGTATGGATATTTAGGGGAACCCCGTCCAAAATTTTTTAAAAAAACGGCGTGGGGTCCCCCTACAGATCCATACCAGACCCTTATCCGAGCACGCAACCTGGCAGGCCACAGGAAATAAGGGGGGATGAGAGAGCGCCCCCCCTCCTGAACCGTACCAGGCCACATACCCTCAACATTGGGAGGGTGCTTTGGGGTAGCCCCCCAAAACACCCTTTCCCAATGTCCATGAGGACAAGGGCCTCATCCCCACAACCCTGGCCAGTGGTTGTGGGGGTCTGCGGGTGGGGGGCTTATCGGAATCTGGAAGCCCCCTTTAACAAGGGGACCCCCAGATCCCAGCCCCCCCTGTGTGAAATGGTAAGGGGGTACTTACCCCTACCATTTCACTAAAAAACTGTCAAAAATGTTAAAAATGACAAGAGACAGTTTTTGACAATTCCTTTATTTAAATGCTTCTTCTTTCTTCTATCTTCCTTCGGTTTCTTCCTCCATCTTCTTCTTCTTCTGGTTTTTCTGGCTCTTCTGGTTCTTTCTCCGGTGTTCTCGTCCGGCATCTCCTCCGCTGCGTCTTCTTCCCTTCTTCTCGGGCCACTCCGCATCCATGATGGCATGGAGGGAGGCTCCCGCTGTGTGACGCTTCTCTCTTCATCTTCTTTTCTTCATCTTCATCTTCTTGTCTTCATCTTCTTCTCTTCATCTTCTTTTCGGGCCACTCCGCATCCATGCATTGAGGGAAGCCCCCACTGTGTGACGCTTCTCCTCTTCTGATGGTTCTTAAATAATGGGGGGTGGGGCCACCCTGTGACCCCGCCCCCTCTGACACATGGTGACTTGACGGGACTTCCCTGTGGCATTCCCCGTGACGCCACAGGGAAGTCACGTGACTTCCCTGTGAAACCCCTCTCACCATGCGTCAGAGGGGGTGGGGTCACCGGGTGGCCCCGCCCCCCGTTATTTAAGAACCATCAGAAGAGGAGAAGCGTCACACAGCGGGAGCCTCCCTCAATGCATGAATGCGGAGTGGCCCGAAAAGAAGATGAAGAGAAGAAGATGAAGACAAGAAGATGAAGGGAAGAGCGAGAGCCTCCCACCATGCCATCATGGATGAGGAGCGGCCCAAGGAGAAGGGAAGAAGACGCCGTGGAGGAGATGCCGGATGAGAACACCGGAGGAAGAACCAGAAGAGCCAGAAGAAACAGAAGAAGAAGAAGATGGAGGAAGAAACCGAAGGAAGATAGAAGAAAGAAGAAGCATTTAAAGGAATTGTCAAAAACTGTCTCTTGTCATTTTTAACATTTTTGACAGTTTTTTAGTGAAATGGTAGGAGTAAGTAAAAATTTTGGCCGGGGTTCCCCTTAAAATCCATACCAGACTTTTTACACACACAGATCCACGGTTCGGCCCGGTTAATGGGCAATCACGGGTGCCTGGCGGACATTGCGGCCGCTGGGCACACGCACAGGGTCCCGAGCAACGCGGTGCGCGCACGCGCCCCCTAGGCGGCCGGGAACCCGAGGCCATCATATGATGTCCACCCAGGATGGGAGATCCCACCTGTGGACGTCATATTACAATAGCCCGGTATTGAAGTGGTTAATATCCATACCAGACCTGAAGGGCCTGGTATGGAATTTAGGGGGACCCCCCACGTCATTTTTTTAAAAAATTTGGTTCGGGGTGCCACTGTGGGGAATTCCCATGCAGTTTTTTATCAATGAACTTCTATGTGTATTGTCGGACCGGCAATGCATTAATAGCCGCGAGTAGTTTTAAATGACTTTTTTCCTTTGAAATGTCATTTTGCTGTCAGACTGTTCTAAACACGGGAAACATGCGCCCCTTTACAGGCATACTATAGACACCCCCCAGGTACGAAATTTAAAGGGATATTACACTTTTATTGTTTGACTTTAAGCATTATAAAAATCTCTGCTCCCAAAAAAACGGCTGTTTTTAAAACTTTTTTTGCATTGATCCATGTCCCCTGGGGCAGGACCCGGGTCCCCAAACACTTTTTATGACAATACCATGAATATAAGCCTTTAAAATTAGCACTTTTGATTATTCATGTTCGTGTCCCATAGACTTTAGCGGTGTTCGCGTGTTCGAACAAATTTTTTGCCTGTTCGCATGTTCTGGTGCGAACCGAACAGGGGGGTGTTCGGCTCATCCCTAAACAAGACCCTCAAAAGGGACAACAGAGCATAAGGGTAATCACTCCTGTACACCAGATAGTGGGTCCTCTTCTCACTTCCTCCTCTGATGATGGATTTTCCCCCAGTTGGGATGAGAGAGAGACAGAGACAGAGAGACACAGAGACAGAGAGAGAGAGAGAGAGAGAGAGAGAGAGAGAGAGAGAGAGAGAGAGAGAGAGAGAGAGAGATAGAGAGAAAAAACTGATCAGTAAAATCTGTTATCTGGAAAAACACTTATAAACAAAAACGCTCATAAACGGCTGCAAACGGGGCGTAAAAGTGTCAAAATTGAAGTTTTTTAACATTGGTTACTAGCTGTCAAGTTCCAGCGTTCAGAAGTTGTTTTCAAATGTCCTGTGTACGGTTATTACAGACCGAAGTTCATCACTTTGATACAAAAGAACCAAATTATACTTTGTTTATAGTTATAGTTCTCTCAGCGCCAACAATGTTGATAAACATTTGCCATTATTTTTTTGACAGCTCTGAGCAGAGAACAGCTCTACACTTGTTTAACATGAATCATGGAAATGCCTTATTAAGATCATGAGGGGAAGTTGAATCGAGATCGCAATTTTTTAACGATTAATCGTGTAGCTCTAATGCGTATATAAGACATCATACTATCTAAAAGGACTCAATCATAATAAGAAGAATATTAGCATGTCTATGTTTTACTGTAATACTTATAATAAGGAATACGTGTGTATTTAGTAATCTATGTTTTCAGGAGTAAGATGGAAAATGTATCCAAACATAGTCATGCTTAATCATTCTACTCATCTTTTGTGATCATCCTCATCAGCTCACTCTCATACACCACGCTCTCTCGGTCTGAGACGATCAATTGCTTTCCTTGAAGGTCCTACAGGGGTGTGACTCATAATTAAACATCAATCATTTTCTGGGTAACGTATAATCTTATTACCTTGAAAAATCGCATCTTACTCCTGAATATAAAACATACCTATTTCCTTATTTGTGTGTTTGATTTTGACATTCTCTGCCACTTACAGGATCACAATCTCCTAGGGAATAGGTAATCCAAATCCAAACTGTATCATCACAGAAAGACTCCACCCCTTTATTCTGCTGCAGAAGAAGTAAGAGGGGACAGTCTGATAAATGCAGACCTAGTTGTGTGCTAAGTTAGTTAGATTGTTGGTACTCTGTACTAGGGATGAGCTTCGTGTTCGAGTCAAACATCGTGTGTTCAGCCGTTCGTCGAATTATGAACGTTATGGGCCATTCGCGCCAAATTCGAGTGTCGTGTCATGGCCCATAATTCACTGCGGCATCGCAGTGCAATGCTGGCTGATGATTGGCCAAGCATGCACTATGACCCACATGCTTGGCCAATCACTGCGCCGTGTGTACAGAGAGCCGTAATTGGCCAAAGCCAGGGAGGCTTTGGTCAATTATGGCTCAGGGGGTTTAGTACACGCCCCACACTATATAAGGCCGCCTGCATGGCGGCCTTGTGTAGTGTGTTGCGGTGGAGACAGATAGACAGAGAGTCAGTGTCATTTGATTTAAGTTAGATAGCGTAGGCAGGTCGAGTCAGTTAGCTGCAGTTACAGTGTATTGTGTATATATATGCATCCTAGGTGTTGTATGTATTTATATATATATATATATATATATATATATATATATATATATATATATATATAGTAATGTTTGGGGAACCAGCTAGATCGCAGGACACAGGCTTTTCACTCAAAAGGAGATTTATTCAACTTAAATAGCTTTACAGCAGCAAAAACAAAAGAAAAGGGTTTCAGTCTCACCGACTTGCAAAGTCCAGAACTGCTATTGCCGTTAAACAGTCCTTAGTTTCTGTTGCAGGTACGTTCCCCTAGCAAGAAGCTTCCAGGCAGGACACTGCTATTCACTGTTGCTGCACAACAAAACACCATCCACCATCCACATTCTCTTCTACACTCCTCCACACACTCTCTAACTTCCTGTCTTGTTTTAAACCCACTTCCTCTGACAGGTGAGTTAACCCTTTTTTGTTCCCTTAAAGGGACCACAGTCCAAACAGAGGGGAAACATAGCGTCCTTCCAGGACCCAGCCATGGCGTCCTGTACATATCCCCCCTGTGCCCCAACGCCATGGAGGTGGAGGCAACAGTGGAGCTCAAACAATGGACTCGGGAGAGGGCATCTGCATTTTGATGCAGTCTCCCGGGCCTATGCTCCACTACAAATTTAAATTCCTGGAGTTCCAAGAACCACCGAGTAACCCTGGCATTATTCCCTTTACCCTGTCTCAACCATGTTAAAGGGGCATGGTCAGAAATCAGCCTAAACTTCCTCCCCAAAAGGAAATATCTGAGGGACTCCAGAGCCCACTTAATGGCCAGACACTCTCGTTCAATTATAGCGTAGTTTTTCTCCACTGGTGTTAACTTCCTACTGAGGAAGACTACCGGGTGCTCCTCTCCATGAACAACCTGAGACAACACCGCTCCCAATCCTACATCGGAAGCATCAGTTTGGACAACAAACTCTTTTAAAAAATTGGGTGCTACCAGGACAGGGTGTTGGCACAGTGCCGACTTGAGCTCCAAAAAGGCCTTCTCAGCGTCTGCATTCCACTCCACCATGACCGATTTCTGACCCCTAGTCAGATCGGTCAATGGAGCCGCCAACGTGGCAAAGTTGGGTACAAACCTCCTGTAGTATCCCACCATGCCCAAGAATGCACGTACCTGCTTTTTTGTGAGGGGACGGGGCCAACTCTGTATAGCCTCTACCTTGCTGACCTGAGGTTTCACCACCCCTCTACCCATGATATAGCCCAGGTATTTCACCTCCTCCATTCCCAAAGCACATTTTTCAGGGTTTATTGTAAACCCCTCCTTCCAAAGAGAGTCCAGCACTGCCTGGACTTTGGGCAAGTCTGATTCCCAGTCTCTGCTAAAAATGACTATGTCGTCCAAGTACACTGAGGCATACTTCCGGTGAGGTCGTAAAATCCTATCCATTGCTCGCTGGAATGTGGCTGGAGCAGTTTGCAATCCAAAAGACATCCTTTTGTACTGAAAACTCCCCTCTGGGGTAGAAAAAGCCGTTTTCTCCCTAGCAGCCTTAGTCAACGGGATTTGCCAATATCCCTTGGTAAGGTCTAACGTAGTGATAAACCTGGCTGGACCTAGTCTCTCAATAAGCTCATCTACCCGGGGCATGGGGTAGGCATCAAACCGTGAAACTTCATTAAGTTTCCGGAAATCATTGCAGAACCGCAGAGTCCCGTTGGGCTTCAGTACCAACACAATCGGGCTCGACCACTCACTCTGCGATTCTTCAATAATCTCCAGGTCTAACATCTTCTTCACTTCCTCTGAAACAGCCTTCCTTTGGGCCTCTGGGATGCGGTAGGGCCGGACAAAAACTTTGACTCCTGGTTCCGTGATGATATCATGCTCTATGGTACTCGTGAGCCCTGGCAAGTCTGAAAATGTTTCTTTATTTCTCTGCAAGAACTCCTTTGCCTGCTGACTTTGGGTTTTAGACAGGGTATTTGCTACTTGGACACTCTCCACCCCAACCCGAGGCTCCAATCTTGCACTAGCCAGGGAGGTCACTGGTTCCCTCTCTGTCCAGGGCTTTAACAAGTTTACATGATATATTTGATAGGGTTTCCTCTTAACCGTTTGGTGGACTTTATAATTCACCTCTCCCACTTTTTCTACAACTTCAAAGGGGCCTTGCCACCTGGCTAAGAATTTACTTTCCGCAGTGGGAATCAACACCGCTACTCGATCCCCCACTTAGAAATTCCTTATTTTAGCAGCCCTATTATAGACTCGTCGTTGAGCCTCCTGGGCTTTTTGTAAATGTTCCTTGACTAGTGGCAACACAGGATCCTCTCCTGCATTTGGGAAACATATTCAAGAACACTCTTATGCTGTCTAGGTTCACTTTCCCACTCCTCTTTAACAAAATCCAGTAGTCCGCGAGGTCTCCGCCCATATACCAACTCAAAGGGCGAAAACCCAGTGGAGGCCTGGGGCACTTCCCGGATAGCAAACAGGAGAGCTGGTAACAGACAGTCCAAGTCTTTCCCATCCCTTTGTACAACTCTCTTGAGCATAGATTTAAGGGTCTTATTAAAGCGTTCTACTAACCCATCCGTTTGGGGATGGTAGACCGATGTGCGCAGCTGTTTAATCCGGAAGAGCTTGCACACATCGGCCATAACCCTCGACATAAACGGGGTGCCCTGGTCCGTTAGTATTTCCTTGGGAAAACCAGTCCGTGTAAACAACTGGAATAATTCCCGGGCAATAGCCTTAAAGGAGGTATTCCGCAGGGGTAGCGCCTCAGGATATCAGGTGGCATAGTCGAGAATCACCAGTATGTAGGAGTGACCTCGAGCCGACTTCACCAAGGGACCCACTATATCCATGGCTATCCTTTCAAATGGGACCTCAATTATGGGCAGAGGGACCAAAGGATTCCGGAAGTGGGTCACCGGAGCGGTCAACTGACAGGTGGGACAAGAGGTACAGTATCTCCTTACCTCTGCTTTCAGACCTGGCCAGTAAAACCGGTCGGTGATCCGTGCCTCCGTCTTTTCAACTCCCAGGTGTCCCCCTAAAACATCATCATGGGCCAGGTCCAGGACCTTGCGTCTATACTGTTGGGGTACCAATAATTGCTCTACCACATTTTCTCTCACTTTGGTAACCCGATAAAGCAATTCATTACATATTGCAAAGTGTGGCCACCGCTCATGCACACCTGGCTCTTGGGGAACCCCATTTATTACTACCACCTGTTCCCGTGCATGGGCCAAAGTGGGGTCCTGCATCTGGGCAGTACCAAATGCCCCCTGTGGAACACCCAAATCTGGCAGGGCAGGGGTAACGGCCACTTCCTCATCCTCTTCCCCCAGCATTACCTGAAGTGGGGAAGGTTCCCCCCCCTCTTCAGTGTTCAGGTAGGTCTGTGAACCACACATTTTGACACCCTTAATAACATCAGAACTACTTTCATCACCATTAACCAAATCATTAGCATTTTCAATAACATTCGGCATTTCAGGGTTATTTCTCTCAACCGCAGGAACAGAGGGACTAGTTTCTCCCCAGTCTCTGGACCGTCCAGGCAGTTCTCCTTGTCCCCACAGTTTTGCAAATAATGGACAGTCTCGTCCTATGATAACATCATGTACTAAGTTCTTTACCACCCCCACCTCTTCAGTTCCAGTGCCACATGCTGTGGAGATGGACACCGAGATGAGAGGGTACTCTCTAGTGTCCCCGTGAATGCACACCACCCGTAAAGTTTTTCTTACCGGACTGATCTTCCCAATTACTCTAGGATGGACCAGGGTTACCATGCTTCCGGAGTCCAGCAAAGCCCGGGCAGGGAGGTGGTTCACTTGGACTTCACACTCGAATTTCTCTTCTCCAAGATCAATATGTGTTGTGCATGCTTTCTGGGTATAAAAAGACCCCCTCCGAAGAACCCCGCATTCCATGGGCTCCTCTTGCAGTGGGCAGTGGGCCCGGGTATGGCCCCAAGAATGACACCGCCAACATTGTACATCCCCTCCTCTCCGAACAGGAACAGATCGCTGAGAAGGTATCGGGAGAGACTCTTGACCTTCCGGGTGTTGGTTCCAGGGCTCCGGGGAACGTCCTTTCGAAGGGCAGCAGTCGAACGAATAGGCCGTGGCAGACTGGGTCCTTGGTGCTTGGTAGGGCCAAGCAGATTCTCCACCACTGTGTATCGTTCTACCATCTCGACAAGGAGGTTCACTGTTTTGGGGTCTCCATGGCTGACCCACCGTTGACGGTCATCTGGCAGTGACCTTAGGTATCGGTCCAGCACGACCCGCTCCACGATTTGGAGGCCAGACAACATTTCGGGCTGCAGCCATATTTTTTACCAGTTGCACCAGGTCATGCATTTGAGATCGTGGTGGACGATCTGGACGATACTTTCATTGGTGCACTCGTTGGGCCCGAACAGCTGTAGTTACCCTCAAACGAGCCAATATTTCTGCCTTTAATTTTTGATAGTCTTTAGCGTGATCTGGTGGCAGGTCAAAGTAGGCTTTTTGCGGATCTCCGGTTAGGAAAGGAGCAATTAGGCCGGCCCACTGGTCCTGGGGCCACCCTTCTCTCTCTGCCGTCCTCTCAAATGTAGCAAGAAATGCCTCTACATTATCACTCAGGGACAACTTCTGCAAAAAATGGCTTGCCCTCACGGTCACCTGGTTGCCAGGGGCAACAGCCGCTTGCTCACGGCCCTGAGAAAGCTGCTGCACTACTTCTTTTAAGGCAGTGACCTGAGCCTGCATAACCTCTTGCTGGGTCGCTTGCTGGGCTGCCAACTGGGCCAACAACAGGCGAGTGTTTTCTTGCTGTACCTCATGGCGAGTCTGCGCTTGTATATTAGCCAAGGACAGCTGTTTAATTAGCTCCTCCATTGCTTCAGCTTTCAGGGTTTGTGCGGCTTTAACCCAGGACATAAATCCACTATA
Source organism: Aquarana catesbeiana (assembly GCA_037953035.1). Lineage (NCBI taxonomy): Eukaryota > Metazoa > Chordata > Amphibia > Anura > Ranidae > Aquarana > Aquarana catesbeiana. The sequence goes on along the minus strand of JBBHAA010001354.1, from coordinate 792,269 downwards.
CTGTCCCTTTAAATGTCAGTTTTAAGTCCAATACACAAAAAAAAAAAAACAGCAAGAAAATGCCTGTTACTCTGTCCTGCCCGCATTCGAGCACCACTTGTAATGTTTGGGGAACCAGCTAGATCGCAGGACACAAGCTTTTCACTCAAAAGGAGATTTATTGAACTTAAATAGCTTTACAGCAGCAAAAACAAAAGATAAGGGTTTCAGTCTCACCGACTTGCAAAGTCCAGAACTGCTATTGCCGTTAAACAGTCCTTAGTTTCTGTTGCAGGTACGTTCCCCTAGCAAGAGGCTTCCAGGCACGACACTGCTATTCACTGTTGCTGCACAACAAAACACCATCCACCATCCACATTCTCCTCTACACTCCTCCACACCCTCTCTAACTTCCTGTCTTGTTTTAAACCCACTTCCTCTGACAGGTGAGTTAACCCTTTTTTGTTCCCTTAACCACTTCAGCCCCGGAAGGATTTACCCCCTTCCTGACCAGAGCACTTTTTACAAATTGGCACTGCGTCGCTTTAACTGCTAATTGCGCGGTCATGCAATGCTGTAACCAAACGAAATTTGCGTCCTTTTCTTCCCACAAATAGAGCTTTCTTTTGATGGTATTTGATCACCTCTGCCGTTTTTATTTTTTGCGCTATACACGGAAAAAGACCGAAAATTTTGAAAAAAAATGATATTTTCTACTTTTTGTTCTAAAAAAAATCCAATAAACTCAATTTTAGTCATACATTTAGGCCAAAATGTATTTGGCCACATGTCTTTGGTAAAAAAAATGTCAATAAGTGTATATTTATTGGTTTGCGCAAAAGTTATAGCGCCTACAATCTAGGGTACATTTTCTGGAATTTACACAGCCTTTAATTTATGACTGCCTATGTCGTTTCTTGAGGTGCTAAAATGGCAGGGCAGTACAAAACCCCCACAAATGACCCCATTTTGGAAAGTAGACACCCCAAGGAAATTGCTGATAGGCATGTTGAGCCCATTGAATATTCATTTTTTTTGTCCCAAGTGATTGAATAATGACAAAAAAAAAAAAAAAAAAAAAAAATTACAAAAAGTTGTCACTAAATGATATATTGCTCACACAGGCCATGGGCATATGTGGAATTGCACCCCAAAATACATTTAGCTGCTTCTCCTGAGTATGGGGATACCACATGTGTGGGACTTTTTGGGAGCCTAGCCGCATACGGGGCCCCGAAAACCAATCACCGCCTTCAGGATTTCTAAGGGCGTACATTTTTGATTTTACTCCTCACTACCTATCACAGTTTTGAAGGCCATAAAATGCCCAGATGGCACAAACCCCCCCCAAATGACCCCATTTTGGAAAGTAGACACCCCAAGCTATTTGCTGAGAGGCATGTTGAGTCCATGGAATATTTTATATTTTGACACAAGTTGCGGGAAAGTGACAATTTTTTTTTTTTTTTTTTTTTTTTTGCACAAAGTTGTCACTAAATGATATATTGCTCACACAGGTCATGGGCATATGTGGAATTGCACCCCAAAATACATTCTGCTGCTTCTCCTGAGTATGGGGATACCACATGTGTGGGACTTTTTAGGAGCCTAGCCGCGTACGGGACCCCGAAAACCAATCACCGCCTTCAGGATTTCTAAGGGTGTACATTTTTGATTTCACTCTTCACTGCCTATCACAGTTTCGGAGGTCATGGAATGCCCAGGTGGCACAAACCCCCCCCCAAATGACCCCATTTTGGAAAGTAGAGACCCCAAGCTATTTGCTGAGAGGCATGGTGAGTATTTTGCAGCTCTCATTTGTTTTTGAAAATGAAGAAAGACAAAAAAAAAAATTTTTTTTTTCTTTTTTTAATTTTCAAAACTTTGTGACAAAAAGTGAGGTCTGCAAAATACTCACTATACCGCTCAGCAAATAGCTTTGGGTGTCTACTTTCCAAAATGGGGTCATTTGGGGGGGGTTTGTGCCACCTGGGCATTCCATGGCCTCCGAGACTGTGATAGGCAGTGAAGAGTGAAATCAAAAATTTACGCCCTTAGAAAGCCTGAAGGCGGTGCTTGGTTTTCGGGGTCCCATACGCGGCTAGGCTCCCAAAAAGTCTCACACATGTGGTATCCCCGTACTCAGGAGAAGCAGCAGAATGTATTTTGGGGTGTAATTTCACATATTCCCATGGCATGTTTGAGCAATATATAATTTAGTGACAACTTTGTGCAAAAAAAAAAAAAAAAAAAAAAATTTGTCTCTTTCCCGCAACTTGTGTCACAATATAAAATATTCCATGGACTCGACATGCCTCTCAGCAAATAGCTTGGGGTGTCTACTTTCCAAAATGGGGTCATTTGGGGGGGGTTTGAACTGTCCTGGCATTTTATGCACAACATTTAGAAGCTTATGTCACACATCACCCACTCTTCTAACCACTTGAAGACAATGCCCTTTCTGACACTTTTTGATTACATGAAAAAATTATTTTTTTTTGCAAGAAAATTACTTTGAACCCCCACACATTATATATTTTTTTAAAGCAAATGCCCTACAGATTAAAATGGTGGGTGTTTAATTTTTTTTTTTCACACAGTATTTGCGCAGTGATTTTTCAAACGCATTTTTTGGGGAAAAAACACACTTTTTTACATTTTAATGCACTAAAACACACTATATTGCCCAAATGTTTGATGAAATAAAAAAGATGATCTTAGGCCGAGTACATGGATACCAAACATGACATGCTTTACAATTGCGCACAAACGTGCAGTGGCAACAAAATAAATACATTTTTAAAAGCCTTTAAAAGCCTTTACAGGTTACCACTTTAGATTTACAGAGGAGGTCTACTGCTAAAATTACTGCCCTCGATCTAACCGTCGCGGTGATACCTCACATGCATGGTGCAATTGCTGTTTACATTTGACGCCAGACCGACGCTTGCGTTCGCCTTAGCGCGAGAGCAGGGGGGACAGGGGTGCTTTTTTTTTTTTTTTTTTTTTCTTTATTATTTTTTTGCTTTTTTATCTTATTTTAAAACTGTTCCTTTCATTTTTTTTTTTTTTAATCATTTTTACTGTTATCTCAGGGAATGTAAATATCCCCTATGATAGCAATAGGTAGTGACAGGTACTCTTTTTTGAAAAAATTGGGGTCTATTAGACCCTAGATTTCTCCTCTGCCCTCAAAGCATCTGACCACACCAAGATCGGTGTGATAAAATGCTTCCCCAATTTCCCAATGGCGCTATTTACATCCGGCGAAATCTAAGTCATAAAATGCTCGTAGCTTCCGGTTTCTTAGGCCATAGAGATGTTTGGAGCCACTCTGGTCTCTGATCAGCTCTATGGTCAGCTGGCTGAATCACCGGCTGCATTCTCAGGTTCCCTGTTGAGACAGGAGAGCCAGAGAAAAACACGGAAGACGATGGGGGGGGGGGGGGCATTCTCTCCCACTGCTTGTAAAAGCAGTCTAGAGGCTAATTAGCCGCTAGGATTGCTTTTACATGAAAGCCGACCGCTGGCTGAAAAGAATGATACCAAGATGATACCTAAACCTGCAAGCATCATTTTGGTATAACCACTCAAAGTCGTGAATGCTGTACCTGAAGACAAAAATATGGCTAACAATAAAGCACAGTAAATGGTAAAGTATAAAAAATTGCATACCTGAAAAGCAAACATGATAAAACATAATAACAATAAAACATTGCAGAATAGAATACAGTAAAAAAGAGCAGAACAATAGAGAGAATAGAGAGAGAGAGAATAGAGAGAGAACAATAAAACGACAACTATTACTTTTTATTTTATATTTTTGTTTGTGTTTTTTTTTTTTTTTTTTTACACTTTTTTTTTGTAACTGTAACTTTTATAACTGTAACCGGTTCCAGGTTCGGGTCTCTCAAAATGCGATGGCATCTTGGGAGACCCTGTGAAAGTGTGTCCTAGTCTGTGCAATGCTGTACCCTACGCTAATACTCAGCTAGTGAATGGTAGCATTCAAAACATTCACCAATGCAAAGACCAGGATTGTCAGGACAGGAGGGACAATAATAGCGGGTGTCACGCCTATATCCGTGCTTACTGCAGACACGACATCTTTTTTGGGAGGGTTCGTTGGGTAGGGGTACTAGGGGGAGGACATAAAGAAAATGCCTCTCATGCAGCCGACTGCATTTGGTTGGGGATGTGAATGGGGGAAGTACGGGCGCTGCAGAAGCGGTGGGTTCCCAATTAGGATTGGCGAATGCAGCAAGAAGGGCATTATGGGCACGACGGGCCTGTGTTTGTCTTCTTTGTGGCAGCGGGACACTACTTGTGCTTGCCACCTCACCAGCTTGAACTGCACTTATGGGACTCGCCACGTCACCAAGTGTTACTGCAGTGCTGGTTTGACTATGACCGGGGTGTACTAGGCCGCTGGCGCTTGCCAGTTCACCAAAACGCTACCAAAAAAACTGTTAACGATCGCAGGGATCAGGCCTGACTCTGCGAACGCTGCAGTTATGCGTTTAGTGTTTTGTAAGTGACAGTGATCGATCGATACTGCACTTGGGTGGGCTGGGCTGGGCCGGGCGGAGGGGCAAAACGCAGGTGCTAGCAGGTATCTGGGCTGATCCCACTAACACTGCGTTTTTGGGAACCCTAAACTGCTGGGGATGCCAGTATAGATCTGATCGGATCAGATCAGATATTGATCAGTTCAGATACTATACCACTAAGGGAGGTGTACGGTGCGTGTGTGGGTGTTAGCGCTACTGGCACTAACCTGACGCTGCCTGGGGCTGGTGCTTGCCAGTTCACCAAAACGCTACCAAAAAAACTGTTAACGATCGCAGGGATCAGGCCTGACTCTGCGAACGCTGCAGTTATGCGTTTAGTGTTTTGTAAGTGACAGTGATCGATCGATACTGCACTTGGGTGGGCTGGGCCGGGCGGAGGGGCAAAACGCAGGTGCTAGCAGGTATCTGGGCTGATCCCACTAACACTGCGTTTTTGGGAACCCTAAACTGCTGGGGATGCCAGTATAGATCTGATCGGATCAGATCAGATATTGATCAGTTCAGATACTATACCACTAAGGGAGGTGTACGGTGCGTGCGTGGGTGTTAGCGCTACTGGCACTAACCTGACGCTGCCTGGGGCTGGTGCTTGCCAGTTCACCAAAACGCTACCAAAAAAACTGTTAGCGATCGCAGGGATCAGGCCTGACTCTGCGAACGCTGCAGTTATGCGTTTAGTGTTTTGTAAGTGACAGTGATCGATCGATACTGCACTTGGGTGGGCTGGGCTGGGCCGGGCGGAGGGGCAAAACGCAGGTGCTAGCAGGTATCTGGGCTGATCCCGCTAACACTGCGTTTTTGGGAATCCTAAACTGTTGGGGACGCTAGTATAGATCTGATCGGATCAGATATTGATGCGTTCAGATACTATACCACTAAGGGAGGTGTACGGTGCGTGCCTGGGTGTTAGCGCTACTGGCACTAACCTGACGCTGCCTGGGGCTGGTGCTTGCCATTTCACCAAAACGCTACCAAAAAAACTGTTAGCGATCACAGGGATCAGGCCTGACTCTGCGAACGCTGCAGTTATGCGTTTAGTGTTTTGTAAGTGACAGTGATCGATCGATACTGCACTTGGGTGGGCTGGGCCGAGCCGGGCGGAGGGGCAAAACGCAGGTGCTAGCAGGTATCTGGGCTGATCCTGCTAACACTGTGTTTTTGGGAACCCTAAACTGCTGGGGACGCTAGTATAGATCTGATCAGATCAGATATTGATCCGTACAGATACTATACCACTAAGGGAGGCGTATGCTGCGTGCGTGGGTGTTAGCGTTACTGGCGCTAATCTGACGCTGCCTGGGGCGACGCATATCACCGCCGGGCGATCAGGGGGCTAAATCTTTATTCGGCGGGTGCCCTGACACTATAAAAAATAAACAAACTAACCAGCGTCACCCGTAACAGTTATACAGTGATCAGTGGTGAAAGGGTTAACTAGGGGGCAATCAAGGGGTTAAAACATTTATTAGGTAGTATATGGGGGTCCCTGTCGCTATAAAACGCTGACGGCGAACCTAAATATTTACCTCACTAACTAGCGTCACCAGTGACACTAATACAGCGATCAGAAAAATGATCGCTTAGCGACACTGGTGACGGGGGGTGATCAAGGGGTTAAAACTTTATTAGGGGGGGTTAGGGGGGTACCCTAGACCTACAGGGGGGTAATACTAACTGTCCTAACACTGTAAATGTCACAAACTGACACCAATACAGTAATCAGAAAAAAAAAAAAAAAAAAAAAAAAAACCTGCTGGTGTCAGTTTGTGACAGGGGGGGGGGGTGATTGGGGGGGGATCGGGGGGCGATCGGGGGGGGGATCGGGGTGTTTAGTGTGCCTGGCATGTTCTACTGTGTGTAGTGTGTTGGTGCACTTACATTGCAGTCTTCTCTCCTCGGCCCGGAACGGAAAATACCGAGCCGAGGAGAGATGACATCATTTCCTCTGCCTCTGTGTACAATACAGAGGCAGGGAAATGATCCCATTGGCTGAGAGCGATCGCGAGGGGGGGGCCACGAATGGATGGCCTCCCCCTCACCTCCGATCGCCGGGGGAGATTTGCCGACCGCCGCTGGCACCGGGGGGGGGTCCGATCGGACCCCCCACCCGCGGGCAGGCAAGGACGTACATATACGTCCTTTTGCCTGCCCGTGCCGCTCTGTCGACGTATATAGTCGTGCGGCGGTCGGCAAGTGGTTAAAGGGACCACAGTCCAAACAGAGGGGAAACATAGCGTCCTTCCAGGACCCAGCCACGGCGTTCTGTACAATATATATATATATATATATATATATATATATATATATATATATATATATACACTGTTTTCAGTTTAGCTAGATCCGTTCCTGTTATTCTCTTCCTAATATACTGACAGGCAAGCAGGTGTTTTTACAGTATTTCCAGTTAGTGTACTGTGTACCCTGTACAGTTGCACCTACAGTATAGCCAGTATAGGCAGACAGTCACAAGCCAATAAAAGAGGGCAAGCAGGCTCTGTGTCTAAAGGCAACAGTGCTTGTCATGGACATGGTTCATCATCATCAGCACGTGGCTCAGGGTACTTTATCTAGCAAAGCAGCTGCCATTGCGGCCTCTTCCCTCGGCTCAATGGCATCAGTCACTCCTTCCCTAGCCCCACCATGTTCTCCTGAGGAGTCCCCCGTACTGTTTGACCACAGTGTTGGGTACATGCTGCAGGAGGATGCCCAGCGTTTTGATGGTACTCAGCTAAAGGAAGGCAGTAACATGAGCCCAGACAGAGGGGGAGCCCAAAAAGGACAGCAATCTGGCAGTCATGTTCCCCCTGCTGCAGCATACTGCCAGGTTTGCTCCAGTGATGAGGAGGGAGGGGATGATGAAGTCACTGACTCCACTGACTGGGTGCCTGATAGGAGAAAGGAGGAGGAGGAGGCACATCACCAACGAGGCAGGATGCCCTCCAGGGGCCAGCTTAAGGGCAGCACAGTGACTGCATCACACCACAGAGCTCCGCATGTGCAGGGCACTGCTGTCTCTGCGCGTTACTCCAAAAGTTCTTTGGTGTGGGCTTTTTTGAGACGAGTGCATAAGATCGCACCACTGCTATTTGCAACATATGTCTCAAGCGTATCTTGCGTGGCCAAAACATTACCCGCTTGGGCACCCCATGCTTGACCAGACATATGTTGACCTGCCATGCAGTTCGTTGGCAAGCGTACCTAAAAGACCCACACCAAAGAACAAAGAGGACCTCTCCTTGCTCCTCATCAGCTGGGATCTCCAACTCCACTATACCTTCAGTCCTCTCTGAGACCTGCACTAAGAGGAATGAAGATGTAGAATTAGGTGTGTCACAGCCAAGTACTTGTGGGCAATCTGCTATCAGTACACCAACGTCAGATTGTACCAGGCAAATTTCCCTTCCCCAGCTGCTGCATCGCTGAAAGAAGTTTGCTCCCAGCCATCCACATGCCCAGCGGTTGAATGCTAGCTTGGCAAAATTGCTAGCACTTCAACTGCTACCTTTTCAGTTGGTAGACTCTGCCCCCTTCCCTGAGTTTGTGGAATGTGCGGTTTCTCAGTGGCAGATTCCCAAACGCCACTTTTTCTCACGGAAGGCGATTCCGGCTCTCTACCGGCATGTGGAAGGCAATGTCTTGGCCTCGCTGGACAGGGTGGTCAGCGGTAAGGTGCATATTACCGCTGACTCATGGTCCAGCAGGCATGGACAGGGACATTACCTAAGTTTCATGGTGCATTGGGTGACTCTGCTGGCAGCTGGGAAGGATGCAGGACAGGGTGCAGTATTGTTGGAGGTTGTTCCGTCACCATGCCTCCAAAATACTACTACTGGTGATTCTGACACACCTCCCCCCCACCCCTCCTCTTCTTCTTCCTCCATGGCCTCTTCCTGTGCTTTGTGATTTTTGATGCAATATTTTGCAGGAGGGTTCTTTGCTGTGCTCACCTAGACTATCTGTGAGGGGTTGCAGTGTTGTGGCAGCAGCACCAGTGCCTAAGGCACAGAAGGGCTCATTTCTGCACTCCAACTAGAGTATCTGTGAGGGGTTGCAGTGTTGTGGCACCAGCACCCGTGCCTAAGGCCCAATTTTTCAGCCCCTGTTTAACAGGGGTGTGTAATTACAATTTTTTTATGCAATACTTTGCAGCAGGGCTCGTTTCTGCGCTCCAACTAGAGTATTTTTGAGGGGTTGCAGTGTTGTGGCACCAGTGCCTAAGGCCCAATTCTTCTGCCCCTGTTCAACAGGGACATGTAATTACAATTCTTGATCTAATATTTCACAGCAGGGCCCGTTTCTGCACCCAACAAGAGTAACTGTGAGGACTTACAGTGTTGTGGCACCAGCACCACCACCATCAAAGGCCCAATTTTTCTACCACTGTTCAACAATGGCATGTAATTACAATTCTTGATCTAATATTTCACAGCAGGACCTGTTCCAGCGCCCACCAAGAGTAACTGTGAGGACTTATAGTGTTGTGCCACCAGCACCACTACCACCTCCAAAGGCCCAATTTTTCTGCCCTTGTTCAACAGGTGCATGTAATTACAATTCTTGATATATTTCACAGCAGGGCCCGTTCCAGCGCCCACCAAGAGTAACTGTGAGGGCTTACAGTGTTGTGGCAACACCAACACCTAAGGCCCCAATTTCTGTAGAGTATATAGAGCAGGCCCTTACTTTCAAACATCCAGCTTACAAATGACTTCTACTTGCAAACGGAGGGAGACAACAGGAAGTGAGATAAAATCTACACCCTAGGAAGCGAAATTCTCTCCTGTAAGAGTTAATATGGGAAAAACGTTTCTCATTTCCACTGATGCTTTATCACCAATCCTTGTTTCACTAAAAACCCCAAATTTTCAAAAAGCATTTGTCATTGGGACAGAAAGTGAGGTGAAATCTTCTGAAGAGGAGCACAGACAGCAAAACAAATGTCACAGGGGTGATAACCCTTCCCTATGTTTTCCAAAAAGCTTAAAATAGATTTTTTGGCTGGAGCTAAACACTTTAAAAATGTACCAGTTCAAAATTACAAACAGATTCTACCTAACAACAAACCTACAGTCCCTTCCCTGTCTTGTTTGCACCGCCTGTATATTGCTGTTCAGAGTATATAGGGCCTGGGGGCCCCACGCCTTTCCTTTTTTTCATTTGGGTGCGGGGTTCCCCTTAATATCCATACAAGACCCAAAGGGCCTAGTAATGGACTGGGGGGTACCCATGCCGCTTGTCTCACTGATTTTCATTCATATTGCCAGGACCCGACATTACATTAAAGCCGCAAGCAGTTTTAAATGACTTTTATTCCTTTTAAAAATGTCATTTTGTGCAGGGACTGTTCCAAGCACAGGAAACACGCACCACTTTACAGGCATACTATAGACACCCCCCAGGTACCATATTTAAAGGAATATTTCACTTTTTTTTTACTTTAAGCATCATTAAAATCACTGCTCCCGAAAAAACAGCCGTTTTTAAAACTTTTTTTGCATCGATACATGTCCCCTGGGGCAGGACCCGGTTCCCGGTTCAAACTCTTTTTAGGACAATACCATGCAAATTAGCCTTTAAAATTAGCACTTTTGATTTTGAACGTTCGAGTCCCATAGACTTCAATGGGGTTCTAACGTTCGTGCAAATTTTTGGTCCATTCACAGGTTCTGGTGCGAATCGAAATGGGGGGTGTTCGGATCATCCCTACTCTGTACCTTGGTTGTGATACCTACAAGTAAATTATCCAATTTATCCTATGAGTAGGCATACAATTTTAGTCATATAAGTCACATTAGCACCAATATTTAAAAAGGGCCCAAAATACATCCCTGGGAATTACAGACCAGTTAGCCTAACATCAATAGTATGTAAGCTCTTGGAGGGGATGATAAGAGACTATATACAAGATTATAGTAATGAGAACGGTATCATTAGCAGTAATCAGCAAGGATTCATGAAGAATCGTTCTTGCCAAACCAATCTATTAACCTTCTATGAGGAGATGAGTTGCCATCTAGATAAAGGAAGGCCCGTAGACGTGGTGTATCTGGATTTTGCAAAAGCATTTGATAAAAATCCCCATAAATGTTTAATGTGCAAAGTAAGATCCGTTGGCATGGACCATAGGGTGAGTACATGGATTGAAAACTGGCTACAAGGGCGAGTTCAGAGGGTGATGATAAATGGGGAGTACTCGGAATGGTCAGGGGTGGGTAGTGCGATCAATGTAAAAAGTAAGGCAGATATACCTCACTGTCTACAAAGAATGTTGTGAAAGCAGCTAGCACAGCAATGGATCAATTGCAAAAATGAGAAAACGTGACAGATAAGTGCAGCGCTAAAAATATGATCTCAAAGTGAATTGAAAGAAATATAAAACGGTGTACAAACAGTGATGACGTAGGGAGGAGTGGCATGCTGACATCACTGTAAACAACGCAAAGTCCCGGAAGCAACAGGCAGCTATCGAGAGCCGGCCCTCTCAAATTTAACAGACACACTATTTTATATTCGGCTAAGTGTAAGTGCATTCCTGTTTTTAACCTAATAAATGTTTAAGGAATTACAGTATGGAAGCCCTTTTTATCCTTACATGGGAAATTACTGACTGGTGATAATACCGAGGAGTGGTTGATCTGGGACACCTGGCTGCTAAGCACAGAGACCCGGGGCTGGGGTACAAGCCACAGGTGAATTTGATCTCCTTAAAAAAGAGATCTATCTATTTGGTAAGCGGCAGTGTTTTTAAAGGTGGAGGACCCTGTCTATCATACACCGTCAAATCTTCTTGGGTGTTTTTGATCACAAGTCACAGTGGAACAGAAGGTTGATGAATTTTTATATGAACTATGGTTTTCAGCCTTTATGTTGTGGAACGTCTTCTTCCTTATTAATTTCACTGAGGGTAAAGGACACTTATAGAGCACTCCAGTTCCTTTACTTGTCGCTCATTTGCACACTTATGAGCTTCACTTATTCTATATTGTTTTATCAATGGCTATTTGAAGAGTTGGTAGCCCTCATTGATGTCGGTGTATGCTCTAAGATATACATGTCACTGTATATTATGTTTTCATCATATATAGCACAGCTTAATTTTTATTCCGATTGTTTATAGTGTGTATCTCACTTGAAGTTGCAGCTGTTCACTATTTAATTATTTATATCATTTGGATAATAGTTTCAGAGTGTTTACAGACAGCGCAGTAATCCACTTTTGACAAATACATATACGTATAAAAAGGAGTGCACAGAAATGGTCTCAGAGTGAACTGAAAACAATATTAACAGTGTACAAATACATATAAGTATAAAGTAGAGTGCACAAATATGATGAACCTTTAGAGCAGGGGTAGGGAACCTTGGCTCTCCAGCTGTGGGAAACTACGAATCCCATCATGCCTCTGCATCTAGGAGTCATGCCTGTGAATGTAAGGTTCTTGCAATGTCTCATGGGACTTGTAGTTTCAAAACAGCTGGAGAGCCAAGGTTCTCTAAAATAGTATACCAAATGTCATATCGACAAATGTACAGAGGAAAATTATATGAATAATGTCCAAAAATAATGTGCAAAAAAGACAAATCATTAATACTGAGAACAAATTGTGGAAGTGAACCAAACAATAACCAAACATTAAAAAATCTATTAAAAAAAAAAAAAAAATATATATATATATATATATATATAAATATATAAATATATATATATATATATATATATATATATATATAATATATATATATATATATATATATATATATATATATATATATATATATATATATATATATATATATATATATATATATATATATATATATATATATATATATATATATATATATATAAATATATATATAAATATATATATATATAATTATGTAATCCCCGAGCGCCTCTCTCTGACAAGATGGGGTGTGTTCCAAAACCCTCCGGGAAACTGACAGCACGCAGCACCAGAGCTCTCAGAGCCTGTGATTGGCGGTGGTGATTGGCTAAATAAATAGAAAACAGCGCTCGCAAAAAATAAATTAGATATATACCATCTAACGTGTTGCAGCTGCTGGATACAAGTGCTAGGACTTTAGTTGGAAATATAAACAAAAAACCTGTGCTGGCAACTTCTCCAATAAAAATATAAATATATAAAAAAGCACACAAAAAATATATAAAATATATATACAAAAATACAAAGAAATGTGTATAATTGGCGATAATGCCGCTGAAAGCAGTGCGACTGAAATAGATGTGGTGTCGCTACGCTAATGTGATTAATCAAAAAATGTGACAAATTGGTTGTTGTTATTCGTGACCAAACATAAATAAATGCATAGAACCTTCAAAGATATAAATATTACGTATCCCTAAGTGAAAAGTATAAAATAAATAAAGAATATATAGAAATTAAATAATAACTTCCAAACTGTTTGCGGAGAGTCCTTTGGGAAAAGATATTCCTTCACAGAATAGATCAGCAGACTTCAATCTTCCCATCCGCAAACTATGTTAGACATAGAGATTGAGCAAGGCTTGTACTGCTGATACTATAGCGGGACCTTGGGAGCCACGGACCTCACGTTCCACCCAAAAATTGAAAGGAAATGTATATAGTGTAAATCCTATAACACCACAAGTTCACCTGCGCATAACAGCGCTACTCACGGAACGAACATGCAGAGCAGGCATTCAGATATTCAGTCAGTGTTCGCCGCTGAACGGCGTGCGTTCCACCGACTACAGGAAGTGATGTCACTGGTTCTCAGGCGTAAGCCGGAAGTTGCGTCGACGCGTTTCGCCCCTCCCCCAGGGCGTTATCAAAGACTTAACATTCAGCCCACACACGATTAGATTTATATGCTGCGTCCAATGAGTGACAGCCAGTTACGGCCAATGGGTAAAAGTTACCCACTTCTTCCTAAATCATCATATCCTGTTGCGATTAGAAAACTTTAATTGATGAACAGAAACACAACATCTCTGTCATCACAATATACTAGTATATGCGCTCAATCATCTTATACAAGACACCAAATATATGCGCTCACTTGTCTTATATAAACAAAAACAGAATACAGGTATGCTTCAACAGGATATCTGTGCAGATGAAATATATATATAATGTATGCTAAAATGTCAATTTTCCTAAAAAAAATTATATATATATATTTGTACGACATAGCTTATTTTAAAAAAAATATTCTAATGAATAGTAATTCTTTATTATGAAAAAAATAAAAATGAATTGATACTTTTGTATCTTACAAAAAGAAAATATAAGAATAAAAACATAATAAATGCAATGCAAGAAAAATATATTGTAAAAAATTATTATAAAAAATATACTTAAAAAAAGGACAAAAATTAACCCCTATATGTTTAACCCTCAGAGATATACAATAAGAACACTTAAGAAAAGGGGAAATTGCAAGTGGATATTATACTCAGTTGCAACATAAATTTGCTAAATATGCTTGAGAGAGCTATATATGTAAATAATACATGAAACTATTCATTAAAAAAAAAAAATAGAAATTAAAATTAAAAAAAAAAAAAAAAAAGCTTATTAAACTAATGCTAAAAATTAATTGGTACAAAGGCAGAGCTACCAATTAGATAAAAAACAATTCAGGTCCAACTCAATATTGAGGCCCAAGGGATTCAACGTGCGTAATTTATGGATCCACTGGGTTTCATTCTGCGATATAGCCTTTCTGAGATTGGAACCTCGCCAGTGTTCCTCAACTCTATCAATCCCACAAAAGGTGAGTACACTCGGGTCTCTATTATGGAACAACCTAAAATGGTTGGAAAGGCCATGATATCTATATCCTTTTATGATCCTATTCACATGTTCTCTGAGCCTTACACCCAACTGTCTAGGGGTTCTCCCCACATACTGGAGATTGCATGGACAAGACAGGAGGTAAGTGACATGTGTGGTACTACATGTTATGAATTTTTTGATCTCATAGGATCTGCCATCTGTCAGAGAGCTAAAGTGGGTAGTTTTCCGCCTACGAAATTTGGATGTCTTACACATCACACATCTGCCACAACTGAAAAACCCAATGCTATCCAAAAAGGTGCATACCTTTTTTGGAGGGTTAATGACATTGTTTGCCAATTGTAACCTCAACGTAGGCGGTTTGGTGTAAATAAATTTAGGCTGTTTTGGCAACAATTTCTTCAGATCATTATCCTGAAGAAGAAGGGGCCAATACTTCTTGACAATTCTCTCAAAATCGCGATATTGCCTATTGAATCCAGTCATAAAAGCCAAACTATAATTTTGTTCCTTTTTCTCTTTCGATTAGAACAGATCATCCCTATCCATCTCCCCAATCATTTGTTTTGTTCTCTCTAGATTTTCCAGACTGTAGCCTTTTTCTTGAAACCGTTTCATAATGACATTGGCTTGTACGTTGTAATCCTCTAGGTTGCTACAGTTCCTTCTAATCCTAAGCAACTGGCTTTTTGGGATGCCCCCTAGCCATCTAGGATGATGGCAGCTTGTCAGGGGGATATAGCCATTCCTGTCAACATCTTTGAAGAAAGTACGCGTTAGTAATTTATTCCCCTCTTTGAATAGCGTCAGATCCAAAAAATTGATTTCATAGTAGCTGAAACTCTCAGAAAAAGAGATACCAAACCGATTAGTCCCTATTCTGGCTAGAAATTCCAAGAAAGAGTCTGGTGATCCTGCCCAAATGATCAGGATATCATCTATGTACCTTTTGTATAACCTGAGCTCCGGTATATTAGACTGATAGATAGCTTCGTCCTCCCAAAAACTCATGAACAGGTTGGCCACTGAAGGTGCATACTTGGCCCCCATCGCGACTCCTTTCTTTTGTCTATAGTATTCTTTTTCATGGCAAAAAAAGTTATGGCTCATTGCCAAAACAAGGGCTTTTAAAATAAACTTTTTCTGTTTCGATTTCATATCGGTATTTCCCAAAGCCCACTCGGCTGCTTGCAGTGGATGTACTTGCTGGATTTTCGTATAGAGTGAATTAACATCAATGCTTGCCAGCAAACAATTTTCATCCACTGTCACTGTGTTAGTTAGTTCAATTAAATCTCTGCTATCTTTGAGGTATGCGGGGTATTTTCTAGTAAGTGGTTGCAAGAAATGGTCCAGGTATGCAGAGTCTGGAGAAAAGTGATCCGATCCCACTGACTATCGGTCTACCGGGAGGCTTGGAATGATTCTTGTGTATCTTTGGTAATTGGTATATCACAGGTACTCGTGGTGAATCAGGGATAAGATATCTGGCTTCTTTCTTTTTCAAAACGCCTTCCTCAGTTGCTATTTTGATTAAATTTTTTAGTTTGGCCTTAAATTTCTTGGTAGGGTTACTCTTTAGCTTTTCGTATGTTTCTTATTTTTGGGGGATATTTATTAAAGCAAAAAGTAAAAAATAATGCGTTTTTTTCAAAATTGTCGCTCTCATTTTGTTTACAGCGCAAAAAATAAAAAGCGCAGAGGCGATCAAATACCACCAAAAGAAAGCTCTATATGTGGGAAAAAAAGGACGTAAATTTTGTTTGGATGCTACGTCGCACGACCGCGCAATTGTCAGTTAAAGCAACGCAGTGCCGAATCGCAAAAAGTGCTCTGGTCAGGAAGGGGGTAAATTCTTCCGGGGCTGAAGCGGTTAACAAACGATAACGAAAGTCCAGAATTCGAAAAACAAAATATCCGACATAAACAAATGCTTTATTTTCGTTTTCGTTGCTACAACAGTTGGATATAGATAGGAGATTCGACATGATGATGACAATAACAATCTGTGTCCATCAAACCTGTGGTCGAATGTGCCTAACCTTAACTCTATTAGTCCAAGATTATTCTACATAGAGAGAAAAGATTGTACATAGAGAGAAAAGATTTGACGTAGGTGAAAAAAGATGAATAAAAATAATGATGATGATGAATGTTATTGGCTGATTGTAACCAAAGAGGAGGAGCAGTAGAATATCTAGAACTAAGTACACACGTACTTTGGCCTATGGTGTCTGTTGAAAGTTCTAAGAAGATTTGACGGAGCAGGTAAACTATACGGCATCGTACAGTTTAGCTGCTCCGTCGAATCTTCTTTGAACATTTGACAGACACCATAAGCCTTCAATGACAGATTTGACCTTAATTTGGATTTTCGGACGAATGCAATTTTTAACGAAAAATGAAATAAATAAAAACAAAACTAAACTAAATAAATGTATTTTTTGGACGAAAACGAAATTCCGAAACAAAATATTTCAGTGTGCACATGTCTAATATATATATATATATATATATATATATATATATATATATATATATATATATATATATATATTGGAATACAAGCACATCCTTGCCCTGATCTGAGCCTGGGGGCAGATTACAAATGGGGGCCAGAAAGAATATAAAAAAAAGCTCATCCTTGCCCTGAGCGGAGCTTGGGGGCCACAGAAGTGATAAAGACCAGATTTCTCAGAAGAGAAAATAAATTTTATATATATATATATATATATAGATAGATATATCTATATCTATATCTATAGATATAGATATAGATATAGATATAGATATAGATATCTATATATATCCAAATAACAGCTCATCTTCACCACACACATCCACAAAGGTAGGAGAATTCTTGTTGGGTGGTGTATTAGTGTATCGGAATAACACGCTTAGATCAAAACCTGCGCTCCCATGATTCCCCTTCTGGTCAATTTCTAAAATGTCGACTGTAAATAAGAGAAGGAAAGTTGACTGTAGGGGCCACCACTTCCAGGACAGGTGGAAAGTGGAATATTTCTTCACTGAAATACGGAATCACTGTGTTTGTCTGATTTGCCAAGAGACTGCGGCTGTTTATAAGGAATTTAATGTCAAGAGACACTACCAGTCGAGACATAGCACATACCACAAGCTAACAGGGCGCCACCGCAGTGAAAAGTAACCTGAAGCTGTTTTTCAAAATTGTATTTTTATTGGGTTTTTAAAAGAACAAATATAAAATTGTTACATAATGTACAATACTTGAATATCGAAAACATAATGATATCAGAGAAAAATAAAGAAATAGGAGGCACAGATAAACAATGTCCACAAGTACAGAGCAAAGGGGTGATCTGCACGGCATATCAAAGATATATAAAGTAAACAACTCGTAGGTAGGTAATAGGACTACGAATTGGAAATGAACAAACTGCTGAAAACACCTAACACATACAAAAAACTGAGGGGTAACCCAAAAGTCGAGTATGGAAAGAAATTGAAAGCCTATATCCGAAAAGGTGAAAAAACAGGGATTTTAACCAAAAAGGAAGCCAGATATTTAGTTCCGGAGACGGCAAAAACCCCAATTATCTACTATGTCCCCAAAATTCACAAAGACCAACAGAATCCCCCTGGGAGAACCATAATAAGTGGCATCGAGTCAATGTACTCCAGGTTAGGAGCATACTAAGATGGTTATCTACAACCCATGGTGGGGAAGGGGAAGTCCTATCTGTAGGACAGTAAATAACTGATTGCGGAATTGGGCGATTTTAAAATAAATGAAAACGATATCTTGGTAACCATCGATATAAACTCCCTATATACGAACATCATACAGGAAGATGGCTTAAGGGGTGTCGAATGGGCTTTACACCTACTAATGGACCTAAAAGAAGTACAAATCAAATATATACTAGAAGGATTAGAATTGGCCATGAGCCATAACTATTTTTGGCATAAAGGAGACTTTTACACCCAGATTAAAGGAGTAGCTATGGGGGCTAAATATACCCCCAGTGTAGCCAACCTGTTCCTTAATAAGTGGGAGGAAGAACAAATTTACAGTATCGAGAGAAGAAACCTGAAGTTATACCGGCGATATATAGATGACATTGTCATAGTATGGGACGGCACCGAAGAGGAATTACAAAACTTTTTTGACAAAATAGGTTGTAACATTTATGGACTCACGTTTTCGGGAAAGTGGAATAAGGAAAGCATAGACTACCTCGACTTACAAATATACAAAAATAATGGATACCTGAACACCAGAACATACTTCAAGACCATGGACAGGAATGGGTACATTCCAACCAGCAGCTGTCACCACCCACAATGGATTGGGAATATTCCTAAGGGACAGTTCATGCGAATATACAGGAATTGTACCAATAAACAGGAATATGAAAAACAAACAGATATCCTAATCAACAGGTTTGTGGAAAAAGGGTATAAAAGGAAGGATTTAATAACATTAAAAGAAAGAGTCGGAAATATGGACAGGAAGGTACTAATAGAAGGAACAAGGGACCAACAAAGAAAAGCAGCAAACAAAAAAACTGGATCTAGCCTTCCTAACAGGGTATAACAGACAATATAAGAATGTGGAAACCATAATAAAAAAAACACTGGCCTATTTTAGAATCGGACAAAGTCCTAAATTCTGCATTACCGAAGAAACCTATCTTCATTTACAGAAAGGCCCCAACCCTTAGGAACAAATTAGTGCATAACGCACTTGACCCCCCAAAACAGATAAAGATAGGAAATAATCTAAAAGGGTTCTATAAATGTGGAAATTGCCTGCCATGTAGGGCCAGTAAAAAAACTAACAGGAAAATAACCAGCTTTAGGTCGACATTCAATGGAAAGGAGTTTAACATCAGAGAACTGAAAACTTGCAATAATACCCACATCACCTACGTACTAGAGTGCCCATGCCATAAACAGTACGTGGGAAGAACAACAAGACAGTTACATGTAAGAATTAGAGAGCATATTTCAAATATTAAAAATGGGTTTAATAAACACAGTGTCTCTAGGCACTTTGGAGACTATCACAACAGAGACCCAACGTGTATGACTTTCTACGCGATTGACAAAATTAAGGGCCACTGGAGAGGTGAAAACAAAAAAATTAAGGTTTCACAAAATGAAACCAAGTGGATATTCCAGTTGGATACCCTCCAACCTTTGGGAATGAACATAGACCTCGACCTAAACTGTTTTCTTACCAACTTCTGATATTACAAATATATTAACAACTGTGTGACCACAAAAGGGTAACAAATAGACAATCACGGGGTTTATATTGTTATTACATTCGACCCAATGTAATAGATGTGGTCAGTGTACTGAACTAACGTGACATGCAGTAGGGGGTTCATATATGTATGATTTCAGACACATATTACCCCATGTGATACCTTATTTAATGCTCCACTCCCATTTAACAAAGAAATAACCATGGGGGTTATATTGTTATTACATTCAACCTAATGTAATACATCTGGGTATGGCACTATACCAATGTGACATACATCAGGGGGTTCGCGTATGCAAGATTTCAGGCACACACCATTTCACCTGAAACTCCAATTGATGTTTCACTTTTATTTTTACTTTTACCTGTCATTAATATTTCTCGATGATACATCTGGATATACTAAATGTTCACAGCTTAGACCATGAATATCACACCCTACCCATCTATCTGACTCAATGTCTTTAACCAGAACCATGAATACTAAACTTTATTTGGTATACCCTAGCCATATAGGGGTAAAACATGCATGGTTTGTTTTGTATATATACACCCCACTTAGACATATAGAGGTACATTCGCACTTCCACTAGGTAATCTGTACTTTAACCTATGGAATATACTTGAATTTTGATATCACCCTTTTAGCTATCATAAATAGAATAAGAAGTCAACTCGCACTAAATAAATATACGCCATATGGATTGATTTATAAGCTACTAACAACTGCAGTGCTGCACGGATGTCATTAGACATAAAACCTGTATTCTTCCCCTTCATATATATTTTTGGAATATAACATTTATTACACCATTACGTCTGGCAATGTTAATATTCCCTGTTTTCGGTTCAATATTCATCATAATTACACTCATTTATTACATAGATATAACGAGTTATTTATCTATCAGTAATTAAGAAATGTCGGGGGTGTATGTTTTTTATACATACTTTTTATATATATATTTTTATATACATACTGAACAACTAATTGGGTGGGGGTTTTCCATCTCCCCCTTACCTCCTTTCTTATCTTTTTATGTTCCTCCCTTTTTTATCTTTTTATGTTCTACTTTTATATACAATTTTATTTTATTTTCTACAGATTTTTACACATTTTTAAAAAAAGTTTTCAATATGCATTGTTCTTAATGTTATGCACGATCGTTGGATTACCTGGCTATAGCGTGCGGGATCTCTGATTACACTGCCCTTAACAAAATAGTGGGAAACTACACCTAGATATCGAGATGTGGTGACACTAAGGCAGGAATTGACAATACAATGAAAGGTGTCTCTCGAAACCACAAGTCTACCGTGTATATAGTACAACACGGACTTCTGTCTGTAGAGACACAGGCAAAATGTCCGCCGGCAGACTTGGGTTTATTTGCATGACTGTGGGACATGCTACATAGGAATGGTCTCCGGTCTGCAAAAACATAGACAAAATGACCGCCAGCGGGCTTCGGTCCGCAAAAACACAGGAAAAATGGACACCAATTATACAGATGAGAAATGGAGACCGCACACTATTTAAGGGTGGGAGGCACAGCAGAGGTCACGCTCCCGTAGACGTCCAATGACAAAACGCGTAGGGCATGGCCTAATCTGTGCTTCCCAAACAACACAGGACTGCTGATGGTTAACCGGAAAACTTTTTTTCTCTTGCATATTATGCACTATTAAATTATGAGTACCGCTCTGTTTGTTTTAAATAAACTCTTTTAAAACGGTTTTACGCTATGGGCACCCCTTCTCTTTTTATGTGACATGCCACGATCCTGAGACTGCCAGGAATTGCCGCACAGTGGCATAGACTGGGACTGCCTGATACCCCAGCAGGGGTGAAGATAGTTGGTGAGTGTCCGCACATTAAGAGCACAGGATTTAAACAGCACTTTTTTCAATATTATTACCAAGGGAACCAAAAGAACCAATACTGCACTGAAAATCACTGTGTTACAAATGGGTCAATGTTTTTTGCACATGTGCACTGTATTTGAATGATTTTTCACTTAAAGTTGTATCTTTAAGCAACCACATTCTCTCACCCACATCCCCTCCCCCTTCGCCCTCTCCCCCTTCCCCAATCTCCCCCCCCCTCCTACGCTCTCCTGATTTTTCGCATTTGCGACTACCTCATACATGGTAAAACTAGACACAAGCACTATGTTATACATGGCTAAACCAGCTATATATTGAATGTGATTCTGTTTGTTTTATATTTCTATTTTTTTCATTTTTGTCACGATTATTAGTTTTTCTTTACCTTAAGAGAGGTGAACACAGAACACAATAAGACATCACAGGGCACTATAGGAACAGCGCCACACCCATCCCTGCATTAGGTAATAGAAATTCAAAACCAAAAAACAACCATAAAAGTAAAAAAATAAAAGACAAAGGTTTTTATGAAGGGTATATGGTAAGAAACAAGAGACTCAGAAGGGCACCAAATGGCGTACATAGAAATAGGGGGGGGATACAATCAAAAATAATACAATGCTAGTTTAGTTTAAGATGTGGTAATTGGCATAGGGGTCCCATATTCTGATTGATCCCAAAGTTCCCATACTTTATCAAATGGAGGGATAATATCATGTACAGAGGCCGTTAAATATTCCATCCTCTGAATCTCAGCCACCAGATGTAGAAATTTGGACCAAGAAGGAGGTGTATTGGATAACCAGCACAATGGAATAAGCCTTTTGGCAGCTAACAAAATATAAGAGATAAGCCGATTGACTTTTCTGGTTATACCAGAAAAAGGGAGACCCAACAAATAATTTAAGGGATCGAGCGGAAGGGACACATCCACCACCCTCTGTATTCGTAGCCTCACATCATGCCAAAAGGGTTGGATCATAGAACATTGCCAAAAAATATGAAATAAGGAACCTATGTCAGTCCCGCAACGCCAGCAGTGCGACGAGACTGAGGAAACATATTTGTGAATTACATCAGGGGTTTTATACCAAAATATGAGGAACCTAATGGACGTTTCCCTTTGGGTTACACATTTGGAAGACTTTAAAGTAGAGGACCAAATCCTATCCCATACCTGGACTGTAATGAGTCTACCTATTAAATGGGACCATCTCCTCATGTAGTGGTGCATAGTCTCGGTAAGAGGGGTCGACCCATGGAGGACACGGGAATGGAGGATATTAAATGTAGTTGGGGAGGACCCTGTGCGCATAAATACTCAAAGGCGGTTGGTTTATCAATAGTCAAGGTTGGAGAATTAGAGTGAAAGAAATGCCTAACCTGCAAATAAAAATGGAAAAGTTGGGGGATGTATCAAATTTCTCACGTAGAGTATCAAAAGTATACAATCTTCGCGTGATAGGATGAACCAGATTCCAGAGCTGGAAAAGAGGGGCGTTAAGCCATGGGAAAACCCTGCCCAGGGACATACTGTCTGGTATGATTGGGTTTAAACAACACATTTACAAGAGGAGGACAAGGTGAAGCAAGATGATAACCCTTGAGGCATTTACGCCAAATGGTTAAGGTGAAAGTCATTGGAGCAGTACATTGACGTTTGAAAATGGGATCCAGGGATGGGAGGGCGCCCCAAACTAAGGAGCATGGGTGAACCAGATATAACACTCCCTTTTCAATGGCTGTCCATTGATTTGGTGCATATAAGGAGGACCACAAAACAATAGCCCTCAAATGTGAGGCGTAGTAATATTTAATAATGTCAGAAGCACCCAATCCCCCCTGGATCTTGGGGCAAATACCACAGAACTCGCTATTCGGTGGGCCCTATCGCCCCATATGAACTTTAGAAAACTCCTCTGAAGTGCTTTTAGTTGAGAGGAAGACATGGCAACTGGTAATGTTTCAAAGTGGTATAATAGTCTGCGTAGAATAGACATTTTTAGGACGTTAATCCTACCCAACAGGGACAGGGGATATTTTGCCCAGGCCAGCAGGGATTTGTTGATGTCTAAAACCAGAGGTGGAAAGTTAGCAGAATAAGGGCAATAGTAAGAGGGGGTGAGAAGGACACCTAAATATTTGAGGGAGGTATTGCACCATTTGTAAGGGTATGATTCTTTAAGCTGCGATAACAAGGATGACAGGATGTGTATGGGGAGGGCTTCAATTTTGGAAGTGTTGACCTTATAACCGAAAATGGCACCAAAGGAGGCCAATAATTTATGGAGTGAAGGGAGAGATATCAATAGATTAGTAATAGTGAGCAGAATGTCATCTGCAAAGAGCGACAGTTTATATTCTCCCTGTCGCATCACCACTCCACGGATATCCGGATGAGTGCGAATGGACTCGGCCAGGGGTTCTAGACATAAAATAAAAAGTAATGGTGATAAAGGACACCCCTGTCGAGTTCCGTTTGTCATGGGGAAGCCAGACGACAGGAAGGATGACATCTGGGCTGCAACTGTCGAATAAAGGGCCTCTAAAGCTTTTAGAAAAGTGCCATTAAAACTGAATGCTTTTAATGCAGCAAACATATAAGGCAAACTCAGTCTGTCAAAGGCCTTTTGTGCATCTAAACTTAAGATCAATGCTGAACGGGAGGATCTGTCAAAAATATTTATCAGATCTGTTGTACAGCGGGTGTTGTCCCCTGCATGCCTGCCAGGGACAAAGCCCACCTGGTCTCTATGGATCAGTTTGGGAATAAGTCTAGATAGTCTGGATGCAAGAATTTTGGTAAATATTTTAGAATCTGAATTTAAAAGGGCTATGGGCCTGTAATTATCTGGGATAGAGGGGTCATTACCAGGCTTTGAGATGACAGAAATGTAAGAGTGGGAAAATTGTGATTGTGGGGATGTACCCTTAAGCAGGGAATTGTAGAAGGTCAGCATGTGTGGAGACAGTGTCAAAGAAAGTTTTGTAGTAAAAATAGGGCAAACCATCAGGGGCGGTGATTTATGTAATGGAGGATTCTTAATTATAGTGAAGAGTTCCTCAGCAGTTATAGCCGTATTCAAACTAGCTAAGCCCGCTGAAGATAATTTTGGAAGATTTATGTTAGAAAAAAATGTCTCAAATTTTTCCTGAGTAAAATTAAATTGATTCTCTGGGGTCAGACAGTTGTACAATCTATGGTAGAATTTTCCAAAAATGTTTGACATTTCACGGGGGCAGTGTGCTCTAGATCCATCAGCCTGTAGGGGGAAGTCAGGGAATGAATTGAATGGACGTGGATGTAATTTGTTGACTAACATTCTATGGGGTTTATTTGAATATTCGTAAAATGTTTGTTTTGTCCAGAGTAAGGATCTGGCTGCCCTGCTAAGCTGTATTAATTTGATTTGTTCTCTGAGGGAAGTGACCTTTCGCTGTTTCATCACCGTGGGGCCACACAACAGCCTCCGCTCTGCAGTTACCAGAGCAGATGTAAGGGGCTGTATAAGTCCATTTCTATCTTTCTTCAACCGAGAGCTTTCAGCTATGCAAGCACCACGAAATACAGCCTTCTGTGCCTCCCACAGTGTAGAAAACTCGGAAACCGACCCCATGTTAAGCTGGAAAAAGTAAAACATGAACTGCTTAGCAGAGGGAAGCTTGATCCTCCATGAGTCGAAAAGTTGAGACCTAATACGTTTGCGGAAAGAATTGGCTTGAGATGTAATCTTTTTAGAAGGTGTAGTACTAAGGAGAGTTTGTCTATCTCTAGTGGGTGACAAAACCAGATCATAAACAGTCGTGAACAGTATTGAGGAGAGTCAAAAAGTTTGTTGAGAAAGTCAAACTGACCTGTATTGGGGGCATAGAGATTGACAAGGGTGAAAGAAGTGGTCATAGACTCGCAATCTAAAATGAGGACCATGAGGATCTACCATGAGGATCAGCATGGGAGTTTTTAACCTTAATAGGGCACGATTTCTTAATCAGAATCGCCACTCCCACCCTGCCCGTGGAATCAGAGGCAAGGAAGGAGGTGGGGAAGAACTTCAAGGCAAATTTAAGTGAACCACCTGACCAGAAGTGAGTCTCCTGGATCATCACCACGTCTGCGCCTGAGGCCCTGAAATCCTTCAGGGCCATCCAGCGCTAGCGAATGGAACCCAGACCCTTCACATTATACAACATGATCCTTAAAGCCATGTGTGCAAACCATGCAAATAAGCTTGTGTAAGGACAGTAAATATGAAGAACAGCAAAATATAGAAAACAAAAAATAAATGCAGGACTGTTTATAAACATTGCTGGTAGCAACGACCCTTCGGTACCCAAGTATTAACAAATATACCCTGTAATAGAACTGCAGTTGGTTAGGAAAACAAGAGCATTGCATTTTCGACCTACAGAGCTGACCTATATCCATGGACATAGAAGAAAAAAAAACAACAGGAAAAAAAAGAAAAATAGAACTTACGTTTTTGAAGACCTGAGAGGCATCTGCATCTCAGGAGGCCCCGGGCATAGTCCAAGGCCAGGTAGGGGTACATACAGACTTCCATCAGGAGACTGTGGGTAGAGAGATGGGAAGGACTGCTCACCTTATGAACTAGGTAGCATTTAGAACAAGTCTGACAGTAGAAGGTCTGTTAACAGTAAAAAGAAAATGTCAGCAAATAAACAGGAACAACTGTCAACTGAGGCACGATGACCAAAAACCACTAATAATAGTAGTACCCCATGGGTTGGGGAAAAACTCTACCCCGAACAGGAAACAGGGTAGACAAAAAACTTTGTAAACCCGAGCAGCATTCTTCCTTTCTTTTAAATTATGGAGAAACGGAAATGCACAGAGCAATAAAGTATGGATCCAGGGAGAAATGTGCAAAAGATTCAAGGAGGTTGCTTGGAGGTACGTAGACGTTGGAGTGTAGAGAGATGTTTCTTGGATTTGCCCCTCACGGGGGTCCAAATGCAGCTGGGGGTGTTAGGAGGTGGACAGACCTGGGCGGTGGGAGGAATCAAATCTTCTTCTGGAAGAGGAGGCAGGCTGAGGTTTTTCAGGAATGCCTCACCCTCCAACAATTCACACAGGGTATACTGAACTCCATCTTTGGAAACAATAGGGCAAAAGGGAAAACCCCAGTTGTATGGAATCTTGTGATGTTGTAAATGGCAGGTGATCGGACGCAGATTCCTACATTTATCAAGGGTAATGGGGGAGAGGTCACTAAAAATCTGCAGCTTTGCCCCCTTTGCACATAAGTTGGGATTTATTACGTGTAGCCAATGTTAGTGCCTCTTTGCTTTCAATAAAATGAAACCTCACTATAACATACCTGGGTCTAGCTCCAGCCTGAAGTTTTGGGCCCAGAGACCAGTGGGCCCTATCTAGGCGCCAATCTATATCCACTACTGTGGGGGCCCAGGGTATTAAAAAGACCTAGAAGATAGGCGTGTATGTCAGGGTCACCCACTGTTTCAGGGATACCTCTGAAGCACGAGTTCTGCCTTCTTTCCCTGTTTTTCAAGTCTTCCTGCTGTAATTGTAGTTGAGAAACTGAAAGACGTAGGTTATGGTTTTCCTCCTCAATAGCCTGTACATAATTTATCATCTCATCAAATTTGTTTTCAAGAGTATCTGTATGCTCCTCAATTTGGTTTATTTCCCCTCTCAGTTCTGCAGCTAACTTGCTCACCTCTGCTGAAATGTTGCTTGTGATTTGTTGAAGTAAGAGCTGCAACTTAGCATCCAACTTGGCATCCACGATGTCTGGGGTGAGGATCTCATGCAGAGAGGGTGAAGCGGAATCTGGACCCTGGGTGTTAGCTAGTGGAGGGTTCACAGCATTCTCCGCTCCCAGAGATGGATCCATCATGGCGAAAGGGTCCGTGGGATAACTTGAGGTCGCGGGTTGCCGCCTAGTGACAAAGCGTTCCATGTTTAATCCCTCACGCGGCCCAAACAAAGGCTTGTAATATCGCTGCTGCTGGCCAACTTTGCCCATGAGATGCCCAAGAAGTGTAGTGGATGGTCAGGCTTACCCCTGGAGCTATAAGTGGCTTAAGTAGCATCTCGGAGGTCTCGGAGAGCAGATGGGTCCCTGAGCTCACTCAAATGGCATCCTCCATATTAGCTGGGATGGCCACTATTCAATTGTTAGTTAGTTACATCTGCCAGTTGTGGAGGTGACTACTTTAGTAGCTGTGGAAGGAGGTTAGTAGTCCCAGTGATGCACTAAGCCTGGTGGAAAGGGAGCTGTGCATCAAGTGGGGTGGGATAGGATGAAATAGGGTGTTCCCAGAGTCGTAAAATGGCCGCCAACTTCCAGGAGTAGGCCGAAGCCGTGGACTTTCCTGAGAGTGGTCGCCAACCGGGTGAGTTACGTTCTGTTTATGCCTAAAATTTCCCCACCGAGCACAGGTGTCAGATGCCAGCCGATAGACAGATGGACAGTCTCTTCTAGGGGTATCGGCTATGGAAGGGGTAGGGGAATGTTTCGTTACTCACTGTGCCCGGGAGAGATGGGTGAAGCTGGATCTGCAGGCCGCAAGATGGCGTCAGGCCGTGGGATACCAGAGCTGACAGTCAGGGATCCTCAGGCGACTCTCCCCTGCTGTGGATTTATCCTATGCCCTCTGGAGGTGTAGCAGCTGATGGGCAAGGATGGAGCGTCCGTTTAACCCCCGGATCATGGCAATCAGGAGTGGAGGATACCGGAGGATCTGCAGGCCTCAAGATGGCGACGGGCCTCGGCAATGTGAATCCAGTTGCAGGCCCGAAATAGGTACAGCCGGTCAGAATCCTCAAAAAAAAACAGCTGGGGCTGTAGTAGAGGATGTCCAGGGACTGATGCAAATGATTTAAAGTTTCACCGGGGGGAATAGGGAAAGGATGGCAGTGGATTCTCGCTGTCTGTGTGGAGCTCAGCACCAACACGTCTTCACTGCTTCACGTCTGGACACGCCCCCCAACCTGAAGCTGTTTTAATGTCACAACAGCGATTTTTCACAAGAGCCCGTGAGTCAAATGAAAATGCCACAAGGGCGAGCTATGAGGTGGAAACGTTAATTGCTAAAAATTGCAAATCTTTTGCTGAGGGGGACTTTATCAAAGAATGCGATATGAAAATGGAGAATATCTGTCCGGAGAAGAAGCAAGAGTTTGCCAACATTTGCCTGGCTCGTAACACTGTAGCACAGAGAATCAAAGAGATTTCATCAAATATTAAGAGACAGTTGACATCCAAAGGAGTGGATTTTGACTTCTTTTCAGTAGCCTGTGATAAAAGCATGGACCTATCTGACACGGCTCAGTTGCTGATTTTTATGAGAGGGGTGGACGATGAAATGAATGTGACTGAAGAACTACTTGACCTCCAGAGCCTTACGGATAGGGTTGCCACCTGTCCGGGATTCAGCCGGACAGTACGGGTTTTGAAACATGTGTCCAGGTCTCTGGCCGCCTGAGACCCGGGCACATTATTTAGACCCGCCGGTGGCTCCGTGCGGCGTGCCTTGCCTGCACAGGCGGACTTCTAATTAACTTCCCCCACAAATTATTGTAATGGAATGCCCGCAGCTTGTGCGGGGTATCTTTGTTCCCGCACAACGCCCGTGAGCTCCACTTTTTATGACAGCGCAGACCCGACATCTCTCCCCGCTGTCCAAAGCTGCAGGACACATACACAGTGCAGAGAGAGTGCTGTGGAGTGAACCCGCCCCTCCTCCTCCTGCTGTGTTGTTTTCCTGTGTACACAGAGGAGGAGGAGGGGAAGACTCACCATGCTGCCGACAACGCTGCTGGACTGAGATCATTTATCAACAATTTCACAGTGAGTCTTCCAGAGGATGGGGGCATGAACAAGAGGGTAATGAGGGAACTAGCCTACAGTTCACTTTGAGTAATGGGGGGGGATATATTATAGGGGGCACTTTAATACCTGTGCTACAAGGGGGCTTGGATATGAAATCCAGGCCCCTTAGCACATATCCTCTCCCCCCAATATTAAAGAGATGTCTACCACAGTGCGGGTGGCCCTTGGCACCCCACAAGAGATGTGAAAAATTGCTCCAGGTGCCCATACTAGAGCCCCCCTTCCAAGCAAGTTAGTGGAGCAAAGTGTGGGTTCCAGGTAACAGGGCAGGTTTACACTATGAAAACACAGGAACGCACTGTGCGTTCTGTCTGATTCATATGTGACCCGGTTGCAATTTCAGCCCAACTATGTCTGCAGTCTCTGACCATCTCCTGTACTATGTCTGCAGTCTCTGATCATCTTTTGTACCATGTCTGCAGTCTCTGATCATCTCCTGTACTATGTCTGCAGTCTCTGACCATCTCCTGTACTATGTCTGCAGTCTCTGATCATCTTTTGTATCATGTCTGCAGTCTCTGACCATCTCCTGTATCATGTCTGCAGTCTCTGATCATCTCCTGTATTATGTCTGCAGTCTCTGACCATCTCCTGTACTATGTCTGCAGTCTCTGACCATCTCCTGTATTATGTCTGCAGTCTCTGACCATCTCCTGAACTATGTCTGCAGTCTCTGACTATCTCCTGTACTATGTCTGCAGTCTCTGACCATTTCCTGAACTATGTCTGCAGTCTCTGACCATCTCCTGTACTATGTCTGCAGTCTCTGACCATCTCCTGTATCATGTCTGCAGTCTCTGACCATCTCCTGTATCATGTCTGCAGTCTCTGACCATCTCCTGTACTATGTCTGCAGTCTCTGACCATCTCCTGTATCATGTCTGCAGTCTCTGACCATCTCCTGTATCATGTCTGCAGTCTCTGACCATCTCCTGTATCATGTCTGCAGTCTCTGACCATCTCCTGTATCATGTCTGCAGTCTCTGACCATCTCCTGTACTATGTCTGCAGTCTCTGACCATCTCCTGTACTATGTCTGCAGTCTCTGATCATCTCCTGTATTATGTCTGCAGTCTCTGATCATCTCCTGTATCATGTCTGCAGTCTCTGACCTTCTCCTTTATCATGTATGCAGTCTCTAACTATCTCCTGTACTATGTCTGCAGTCTCTGACCATCTCCTGTACTATGTCTGCAGTCTCTGACCATCTTTTGTACCATGTCTGTAGTCTCTGACCATCTCCTGTATCATGTCTGCAGTCTCTGACCATCTCCTATACTATGTCTGCAGACTCTGACCATCTCCTGTACTATGTCTGCAGTCTCTGACCATCTCCTGTATTATGTCTGCAGTCTCTGACCATCTCCTGTACTATGTCTGCAGTCTCTGACCATCTCCTGTACCATGTCTGCAGTCTCTGACCTTCTTTTGTACCATGTCTGCAGT
Source organism: Aquarana catesbeiana (assembly GCA_037953035.1). Taxonomy (NCBI): domain Eukaryota; kingdom Metazoa; phylum Chordata; class Amphibia; order Anura; family Ranidae; genus Aquarana; species Aquarana catesbeiana. The sequence continues at coordinate 761,467 of JBBHAA010001354.1, read as the reverse complement.
CTCTGATCATCTCCTGTATTATGTCTGCAGTCTCTGACCATCTCCTGTATCATGTCTGCAGTCTCTGACCATCTCCTCTACTATATCTGCAGTCTCTTACCATCTCCTGTATCATGTATGCAGTTTCTTACCATCTCCTGTACTATATCTGCAGTTTCTTACCATCTCCTGAATCATGTCTGCAGTCTCTGACCATCTCCTGTATCATGTATGCAGTCTCTGACCATCTCCTGAATCATATCTGCAGTCTCTGATCATCTCCTGTACTATGTCTGCAGTCTCTGACCATCTCCTGTACTATGTCTGCAGTCTCTGACCATCTCCTGTACTATGTCTGCAGTCTCTGACCATCTCCTGTACTATGTCTGCAGTCTCTGACCATCTCCTGTACTATGTCTGCAGTCTCTGACCATCTCCTGTATTATGTATGCAGTTTCTTACCATCTCCTGTACTATATCTGCAGTCTCTGATCATATACTGTACTATGTCTGCAGTCTCTGACCATCTCCTGTACTATGTCTACACCCACGGTTCACTGCTGCGCATGCCACATTACTACTCCCCTAGGGCACACAGAGGTGTCCCGGGTATTTTACCATCTTATAATGTATGCTACAAAAAAAATGCCAAGCCCCGCTGAAGTGTTCGGGTTTGGCTTGAAGAAAAGGTGGCAACCCTACTTACGGACCAAACATGAGGAAAATATTTATTTTGTTTCTGTAAGTTCTACCATAGATGACATGAAACTTGGAACAAAGTTCCTGGGATTATTACTGATGGGTAGGGATGAGCCGAACACCCCCCAGTTCGGTTCGCACCAGAACCTGCGAACGGACCGAAAGTTCGCACGAACGTTAGAACCCCATTGACGTCTATGGGACTCGAACGTTCAAAATCAAAAGGGCTCATTTTAAAGGCTAATTTGCATGGTATTGTCCTAAAAAGGGTTTGGGGACCCGGGTCCTACCCCAGGGGACATGTATCAATGCAAAAAAAACTTTTAAAAACGTCAGTTTTTTCGGGAGCAGTGATTTTAATGATGCTTAAAATAAAAAAAAAAGTGAAATATTCCTTTAAATATCGTACCTGGGGGGTGTCTATAGTATGCCTGTAAAGGGGCGCACGTTTCCCGTGTTTAAAACAGTCCCTGCACCAAATGTCATTTTTAAAGGAAAAAATCTGATTTAAAACTGCTTGCGGGTTTAATGTAATGTCGGGTCATGGCAATATGGATGAAAATCAGTGAGACAAACACCATGGGTACCCCCCAGTCCATTACCAGGCCCTTTGGGTCTTGTATGGATATTAAGGGGAACCCCGCACCCAAATTAAAATAAGGAAAGGTGTGGGGCCACCAGGCCCTATATACTCTGAACAGCAGTATACAGGCGGGGCAAACAAGACAGGGACTGTAGGTTTGTTGATAGGTAGAATCTGTTTGTAATTTTGAACGGGTACATTTTTAACGTGTTTAGCTCCAGCCAAAAAATCTTTTTTGAGCTTTTTGGAAAACATAGGGAAGGGTTATCACCCCTGTGACATTTGTTTTGCTGTCTTTCCTCCTCTTCAGAAGATTTCACCTCACTTTTGTCCCAATGACAAATGTTTTTTGAAAATTTGGGTTTTTTTGTGCAACAAGGATTGGAAAGCATCAGTGGAAAGGAGAAATGTGTTTCCCATATTAACTCTTACAGGAGAGAATTTCCCTTCCTAGGGGTAGATTTCATCTCACTTCCTGTTGTCTTCTTCCGTTTGCAAGTAGGAGTTGTTTGTAAGTTAGATGTTTGAAAGTAGGGGCCTGCCCTATATACTCAGCAGAAATTTGGGCCTTAGGTGTTGTTGTGGCCACAACACTGTAAGCCCTCACTGGGCCCTGCTGTGAAATATTAGATCAAGAATTGTAATTACATGCCCCTGTTGAACAGGGGCAGAAAAACTGGGCCTTTGGTGGTGGTGGTGGTGGTGCTGGTGCCACAACACTGTAAGTCCTCACTCACTCTTGGTGGGTGCAGAAATGGGCCCTGCTGTGAAATATTAGATCAAGAATTGTAATTACATGCCCCTGTTGAACAGGGGCAGAAAAATTGAGCCTTTGGTGGTGGTGGTGCTGGTGCCACAACACTGTAAGTCCTCACTCGCTCTTGGTGGGTGCAGAAATGGGCCCTGCTGTGAAATATTAGATCAAGAATTGTAATTACATGCCTGTGTTGAGCAGGGGCTGAAAAATTGGGCCTTTGGTGGTGGTGCTGGTGCCACAACACTGTAAGTCCTCACTCGCTCTTGGTGGGCACAGAAACGGGCCCTGCTGTGAAATATTAGATCAAGAATTGTAATTACATGCCCCTGTTGAACAGGGGCTGAAAAATTGGGCCTTAGTCACTGGTGCTGGGGCCACAACACTGCAACCCCTCACAGATACTCTAGTTGGAACGCAGGAACGAGCCCTGCTGCAAAGTATTGCATCAAAAATTGTAATTACACGCCCCTGTTAAACAGGGGCTGAAAAATTGGGCCTTAGGCACTGGTGACGGCACCCAGAACCAAAAATGTTCTTACAAGCTATCAGCGTGATCATTGAGGAGGAAGAGGATAATTACTCAGGATAGTCACTCAACATGAGCATAGGCAGTCTTTGAAGGGATCTGAGATTTCAAAAAAAATATTCGGTTACATCAGCAACAGGTGCTTGGTAGCTGGTGGTGATCCAAGACTGATTCATTTTTATGAAGGTCAGTCGATCGACCGAGTTGGTGGACAGATGCACCCTGTGATCGGTTACAAAGCCTCCAGCAGCACTGAATGTGTGTTCCGAAAGAACGCTGGATGCAGGACAGGCCAGTAGCTCAATTGCATACTGTGCAAGCTCTGGCCAGTGATCCATCCTCAAGAGTCAGTAACCAAGATGATTTTCAGTGGCAAAGGTGTCCAAGTCAGATCTTGCCCCTAGGTATTCCTGCACCATGTAAAACGGACGCTGGCGATGACTGCTGGAACCGATCATACCTTGGGGCTGCGGACTAAAAAATTGTCTGAACGCATCGGTCAGACGGCCACCTTCTCCACCGCTCCTTCTTTGACTGACCGAAGCCTCAGCAACACATTTTCCAGAAACAGGAGTTTCAACCTCCCAGACTCTGGGAACGCGTTGCACAAACCTTTCTGCAAGGCCTCCCAAAGATGTTTCATCCACTGCTCCCTCTGCGACGGCAAGATAAGGTCCGCAACCTTACCCTTGTATAACGTGGATCAAGGAGGGTTGCCAGCCAGTATTGGTCCTTCTCCTTGATACCACGAATACGAGGATCCTTACGCAGGCTTTGCAGGATCAGGGAGGCCATGCAGCGTAGATTTGCTGAGGCATTTGGTCCGGAGTCCTCTGGGTCACTAAGGATGACATGGTCCGCAGCCACCTCCTCCCAGCCACGTACAAGTCTATGTGTTTCTTGGGACTGATCCCTTAAAGACTGCTGCTGATGCTGAGTGCCAGGCTCCACCTCCATACTGACACAATCCTCCTCCTCCTCGTCCTCTTCCTGTGTGATCGGCGGCACGCAGGAACACTGTCTGGATAAAGGGGGCCTTGAGAGGTAAGGAAGTCCTCCTCTTCCTGCCTCTGTTCTGCCTCAAGTGCCCTGTCCATTATTCCATGCAGCGTGTGCTCCAACAGGTGGACAAGGGGGACAGTGTCACTGATGCATGCACTGTCACTGCTCACCATCCTCGTGGCCTCTTCAAATGGTGACAGGACAGTGCATGCATCCCTGATCATGGCCCACTGGCATGGGGAAAAAAAAACAAGCTCCGCTGACCCTGTCCTGGTGCCATAGTCGCACAGGTACTCATTGATGGCCCTCTGCTGCATGTGCAGCCGCTGCAGCATGGCCAACGTTGAGTTCCACCTGGTGGGCATGTCACAGATTAAGCAGAAAATTTTTCACCGCACAGGCATGGATCTACTTCCAGGTATCAACTCAGTTGTCTCCCAGGATAAAGAGCCCCAGTGCTGGCTAATGCTGAGTCATGTTGAAGGTGAATGAGAAAATCCAGACAGCCGCACTCCAGGAAAATGTAGTTCAAAAATTATTTATTGTACTAAATTCTTGAGCATATAGAATACAAAACACTGTGGCAGAAAGTACAGGCAATCAGCTAACGCGTTTTGCGCTTACAACAAGCGCTTACTCATAGTTTCTAGCTCATAACTCAGAGCTATGAGTAAGCGCTTGGGATAAGCGCAAAACGCTTTAGCTGATTGCCTGTACTTTCTGCCGCAGTGTTTTCTATGCTATATGCTCAAGAATTTATTACAATAAATAATTTTTGAACTAAATCTTCCTGGAGTGCGGCTGTCCGGATTTTTTCATTCACCTTCAACATGTCACAGATTAGGCGGTTCTTGGGCAGGTTAAACTCCTTTTGGAGGTCCGCCAGCCAAGCACTGGCATTATATGACCGGCAGAAATGCACACAGACTTTCCTGGCCTGCCTCAGGACATCCTGTAAGCCCCGGTACCTGCCCAAGAACCGCTGCACCACCAAGTTAAGGACGTGAGCCAAACAGGGCACATGGGTCATTTGTCCCTGTCGGAGGGCAGAGAGAAGTTTTGTGCCATTGTCACAAACCACCATTCCTGCCTTAAGTTGGCGTGGCATCAACCACCTCTGAACCTGCCCCTGCATGGCTGACAGAACCTCTACCCTAGTGTGGCTCCTGTCCCCCAAGCACACCAGCTCAAGCACTGCATGGCATCTTTTGGCCTGTGTACATGCGTGGCCCCTTGAACGCCTACGAAGCACCGCTGGTTCTGAGGACAAAGCACAGGAAGAGGCCATGGAGGAAGAGGAGGGGTGGAGGAGAGAGGTGTGTCAAATCATTAGTAGTGGCATTTTGGAGTCATGGTGGCTGAACAACCTCCAACACTACTGCACCTTGTCCTGCATCCTTCCCAGCTTCCAGCATAGTCACCCAATGTGCCGTGAAACTTAGATAACGTCCCTGTCCATGCCTGCTGGACCATGAGTCAGCGGTAATATGCACCTTACCACTGACCGCCCTGTTCAGCGAGGCATGGACATTGTCTTCCATATGCCGGTAGAGAGCCGGAATCGCCTTCCATGAGAAAAAGTGGCGTTTGGGTACCTACCACTGAGGAACCGCACATTCCACAAACTCACAGAAGGGGGCAGAGTCTACCAACTGAAAAGGCAGCAGTTGAAGTGCTAGCAATTTTGCCATGCTAGCATTGGCACAGCAGCTGGGGCAGGGAAATTTGCCTGGTACAATCTGACGTCGGTGTACCAAAAGCAGATTGCCCACAAGTACTTGGCTGTGACACACCTAATTCTACACCTTCATTCCTCTCAGTGCAGGTCCCAGAGAGGACTGAAGGTATAGTGGGGTTGGAGATCTCAGCTGATGAGGAGCAAGGAGAGGTCCTCTTTGTTCATTGGTGTGGGTCTTTTAGATACGCTTGCCAACAAACTTCATGGCAGGTCAACATATGTCTGGTCAAGCATGTGGTACCCAAGCGGGAGATGTTTTGGCCACGCAAGATACGCTTGAGACATATGTTGCAAATAGTAGCGGTGCGATCTGATGCACTCGTCTCAAAAAAGCCCACACCAAAGAACTTTTTGAATAACGCGCAGAGACTGCAGCGCCCTGCACATGTGGAGCTTTGGGGTGTGATGCAGTCAGTGTGCTGCCCTTAGGCTGGCTCCTGGAGGGCATCCTGCCTCGTTGGTGATGTGCCCCCTCCTCCTCCTCCTCCTCCTCTCTCCTATCAGGCACCCACATTGAGTCAGTGACCTCATCATCCCCTCCCTCCTCATCACTGGAGCAAACCTGGCAGTATGCTGCAGCAGGGGGAGCATGACTGCCAGATTGCTGTCCTTCTTGGGCACCCCCTCTGTCCGTGCTCAAGTTACTGCCTTCATCTAGCTCAGTATCATCATCAGAGCCTTCCAAACACTGGGAATCCTCCTGGAGCATGTACCCAACACTGTGGTCAAACAGTTCGAGGGACTCCTCAGGAGGACATGGTGGGGCTAGGGAAGGAGTCACTGATGACATTGAGCCGAGGGAAGAGGCCGCTGCTTTGCCAGACAAAGTACCCTGAGCATGGGTGAGAGAGGATGAGGAGGATGAGGACGGCTTGGTCATCCACTCGACCAAGTCTTCCGCATGTTGCGGCTCAACACGGCCAGCTGCCAAAAAAAGGCCATGCGTGTCCCACGGCCACGTGCTGATGAGGATGCACCGTCTCCATGACCAGCACTAGACACAGAGCCTGCTTGCCCTCTTTTATTGGCTTGTGACTGTCTGCCTCTCCTTGTTGGCCTTCCAGACATACTAATGGCCTGTAGCTGCACTAAGCTGGGATATATATATATATATATATATATATATATATATATATATACTGATACTGCAGCTAGCAAAATCAACTGCCTGCCTGTAGTATGAGAACACCACCAACCTTCTACAGGTAGCTTTAGCTGAACACTGTGCAGAGCTCCCAAAAAACTGACTTGTAGCTTATTTAGCTGCCTGCGGTAGTGATAGAATCAGGAAAACACCACCAACCTTCTACAGGTAGCTTTAGGTGAACACTGTGCAGAGCTCGCAAAAAAATTACTTGTAGGTTTAGCTGAACACTGTGAGGAGGACGCACTACACTAACTTGTAGCTTTAGCTGAACACTGTGCAGAGGTCTCACTACACTAACTTGTAGTTTTAGCTGAACACTGTGAGCAGGACGCACTACACTAACTTGTAGCTTTAGCTGAACACTGTGCAGAGGTCTCACTACACTAACTTGTAGTTTTAGCTGAACACTGTGAGCAGGACGCACTACAATAACTTGTAGCTTTAGCTGAACACTGTGCAGAGGTCTCACTACACTAACTTGTAGTTTTAGCTGAACACTGGGAGCAGGATGCACTACACTAACTTGTAGCTTTAGCTGAACACTGTGCAGAGGTCTCACTACACTAACTTGTAGTTTTAGCTGAACACTGTGAGCAGGATGCACTACACTAACTTGTAGCTTTAGCTGAACACTGTGCAGAGGTCTCACTACACTAACTTGTAGTTTTAGCTGAACACTGGGAGCAGGATGCACTACACTAACTTGTAGCTTTAGCTGAACACTGTGCAGAGGTCTCACTATACTAACTTTTAGTTTTAGCTGAACACTGTGAGCAGGACGCACTACACTAACTTGTAGCTTTAGCTGAACACTGTGCAGAAATCTCACTACACTAACTTGTAGCTTTAGCTAAACACTGTGCAGAGGTCTCACTACACTAACTTGTAGTTTTAGCTGAACACTGTGAGCAGGACGCACTACACTAACTTGTAGCTTTAGCTGAACACTGTGCAGAGGTCTCACTACACTAACTTGTAGTTTTAGCTGAACACTGTGAGCAGGACACACTACACTAACTGTAAATAGTCTAGCTGCCTGACTGTGGTACTAATAGGTTTAAAAGAACACCAGCAATTTTCTTCAGTTAGCTAAATACTGTAACAAGACAAGCCTGCCTGTCAGTAGGATGATAACAGGAACGGATCTAGCTAAATCGAATACAGTGTATATATATATATATATGCATATATATACACAATACACTGTAAGTGCAGCTAACTCACTGACTGTCCTGCCTAATCTAGCTAACTCAAATGAAATGACACTGTCTCTCTCTCTCTCTCAGCACGCTGGAACACACTACACAGGGCTGTCGTGCAGGCGGCCTTATATAGTGTGTGGCGTGTTCTAAACCCCCTGAGCAATAATTGGCCAAAGCCACCCTGGCTTTGGCCAATTACAGCTCTCTCTACCGACGACGCTGTGATTGGCCAAGCATGCGGGTCATAGTGCATGCTTGGCCAATCATCAGCCAGCAATGCACTGCGATGCCGCAGTGAATTATGGGCCGTGACGCGCCACACGAATTTGGCGCGAATGGCCCATATCGTTCGCAATTCGGCGAACGATCGAACAACCGATGTTCGAGTCAAACATGGGTTCAACTCCAACACGAAGCTCATCCCTAATGCTGAGCTTGTTTGGCTCAACATATATGTGTGAGAAGGCATTCTCTGCTATGAACTTTAACAAGACCCGTGTAAGGACAAGTCTAAGTGACTTGTCACCTGCCGGACATTTTGTGCATCAAAACCACTGCCTTTGACCCAGACCTAGCCTATATGCTGCAGTCCAGATCTCAGTTTCACCCTTCACATTAGTGCAGACAAGTTTTCTTTTTCAATTGAGATGAATATATTGTAAAATCTCAATTATTGTTAGTTGGTCTAAATCAGTTATGAATATATTTGGACAGAAGATGTATACTTGGTGTTATGTTCCTGTTCATATTTTTTGAACTTAAAAGTTGACAGACAGCCTTTATTATAATATGTAATATACTTTACAATGTTCCTGACATATATTTCAGCTTCCTGGATTTTTTTTTTCATCCGGCCTTCAGATATGATTTACCACCTGTTTAGATTTGTCATCCATGTGACAAAATGAAAAGTATGCCGTTTGCAATAAACTTTGCATAAAAAATTAAATTTGCATTTAATTTTAATGATTTAAAAAAAGTCAGGCAAAATGGTCGGCCCTCACGCTTCACTTCATGAAATCTGGCCCTCTTTGAAAAAAGTTTGGACACCCCTGGTATAATACTTTGTAAAGTCTGGGCTTTTTCTATTGCCTCTGACCCAATTATCAGGTGAGTAGAATGTAATATCTGGAATGCCCACTTGGGGTCTCCCTTGTATACCCGAAGAAAACTTGTATCACCAGGGGGTTCTTCTAGAACGCTGGTGGAGAGCAAAGCGGCATTTCCAATACTTTACATGCTGATCTTTGTCTTCCTTTATGTAGTTGCAATACAAATGTTTTAAAATAAAAAAAAATACTACACTATGAGAGTGCTCTTTCCTCTCCCTCTTTACCTCTATTTGGCATCATTGGAGTTTTGAATACAGTATTTATCTACACATTGAATGGATGGCAGCAGTAACTTGGATTCCATTTCTGCGACCTCTTGTGTCATTTCTCCTCTTTTGTGCATATTGACTCCCTGTAATGGGGGAAACTAAATCTGGTGAGTGTGTAGTGTGTCTGCATGCTGGTGAAAAGGAGACTTTCTTATACTCACTAAGGACACTATTCATACCTGGGATATATTATCCACTTCACAATTTTTATTCACCTTTTATAAATTTGGAGTCGCTTCTATGTATTTGTATATTTACTGTGGTGATGCTTAATGTGTGATTTATATATTTAGGAGCACCGTTATCTTGGTCTTGCTTATAAAGAACTCATCTATGTGGTCTTTTATTAAACTCTCCAGTATCTTCCCGACTATAGAAGTTACACTAACAGGTCTATAGTTACTTGGTAAAGACTTTGATCACGTTTTAATTTTAAATCATTTTTATTGAGAAATTTACATACAAAGCAATAAAGAGTATACATAACATTCCATATGTGTAAAATCATGGAAAAATAATGGGGAACCATTCAAGAGAAAGAACGAACAAAACCGGTAAATCTGCCTAAGACGAGTGGAGAGGGAGAGGTTACTACCGGAGCTTACTACTGTCACCCTAATCTCTAGGTCCGGTTCGGGCTTCTCTCCTCAAGAAATTTGTAATGGAGAGGAGTAATAATGATCATTTTCAGAATAAGGGCATCTGACTATTCGCCAAGGCCCCACAAACCCCACCCCTGTGGGAACTCACTGTGGAAGTGCGTAGTGCTCCAGGGAAACTCCCTCCTGATTCCTCCCCGAAGCCTCCCTCGGCCCTCTGATAAAAGAGTGTCTGAACAACTGTCTCCAAACTCTCAGTAGAGAGATAAAAAGTTAATTTCGAGTGGTATATGCAGGACAGCTAGTCCTGTTACATCAGTGCAGTTACTACCTCCAAAACCTCTCCATAAGCTGATGTAGAACTGGCTAAAACTGGCTTTATAGAATAGAAGTATGACAGCAGAGCGTCCCAAGCAGAGGAAGAGAGAAAGGTGTAAAAGGGGGAAGAGTAGAAGAGGGGTGGGGTCACTGTGGAGTTTGTGTTCTCTTAGACACCTGCAACATTCCCGGAAGCAGGGGAATGTTGCAGTATATGGCCCAGGGTTCCCAAGTGTCATAGAAATTCCCACTTTTGTCATTTAGCTTTGCCACAATTTGTTCCTGCGCCATGATCCAAGAGACATTCCTCTTGAAACCCTGGAAAGAGACGTTGGGTTTTTTCCAGGCCTTGGCGATGGTGACTTTTGCCCCTAAGAGGATGAAGTATACCAGCGTCTGTGTAAATTTAGGAAGAGCCTCGATCTTCCCATTTAGCAGAGAGATATTAGGGTTAGGGGCTATTACTTTCTTTGTGACGGTACTAACTGTGCGGAATACTTTCTTCCAGAAAGATCTGATGCGCGGACAAGTCCACCAGGTATGTATCATTGATACCTCTAACTCGCAACCCCTAAAACAAAGTGGGGAGGTCCCCGGAAAGATGACCAACAGTCGAGCAGGGACATAGTACCTTCGAGTTATAACCTTTACGCTGGCTTCAATCAGGGAAATGTTTAGTATACCTGTATAAGCACGTTTGAACCAACTAAACCAATCCTTTGGAGTCCAGGAGCTGTCTGTATCCTCCTCCCAGGTCCGAGCATAACATCGCCTGTCTGAGTGTGACTTCAGCACAGTGTAGATCAAGGATATCCCTCCCCTCTGGACTTCTGTATTGGAGCACCACTGTTCATAGGGAGTCAAGGTGGGGTTTCTTGTTTATTTAACCGAATTGAGCATAGATAGTGGGAGATTTGGGAGAATCTGAATACCTCAGAGTCGGGCATATCTAGTTTCTTCCTACAGGGTGTCAACGTGATCGGGCCCCTGGGGGAAAGAAAGTGACCGATCCTGTATAGACCTTTGTCCGTCCACCATTGGAAGGCCTTAATGGCCATCCCCTGTGAGAAATCAAAATGGTGGAACAGATGAGCTAACGGTTTCATGGGTGAAATCAGATTATGTTGTGAAAAAAGCCTGGTGCTCAGTGCCATGGAATGGGAAAGGGTGGGGGACAGGATGACTGGCCTCAATTTTGGGTTACACCAAAGAAGGTAGTCAATGGTATTCAGCGGGATGGCCTGTCTCTCCATCAAGAGCCACCCAGGCTTCGGGCCTTTCAAAAAAAACACTGAAATTTGGGACAATTGTGCTGCCTGATAGTAACCCCATAGATCAGGCAGGCCCAACCCACCCTGGCTTTCAGACAGTAAAGAATACTAGAGGGACATCTAAACCCCCTTTGACCCCAAATAAATCGGACAATCTCCGATTGGAATTTGCCGAGAACTTGTTTCTTTATCGGGATTGGGAGAGAGCGGAATAGATATAAGAGACGGGGGGAGAAAAGTCATCTTTACTGCATGAATTCTGCCCAGCCAGGATAGACCACATCTCATCCACCTCTCCAGGTCCCCTCTGCACCTGTGCAGCATTGGGGAATAATTAGCTCCAAAAAGGCTATTTATGTCTGGTGTTATTTTGATGCCTAAATATGGAATTTCAGTTGTAGCCCAAGAGAAGTCAAAGTTTGTAGAGAGTTGTTTGAGTAGTTCCTGTGGCATTATATTTAAAGCTATTGATTTGGACATGTTGACCCGCAGGCCTGAAACTGTACTAAAAGCCGGTAAGATTTTATAGACCATAGAGGTGGATGTAAGAGGGGAGGTGATATAGGGGAGAAGGTCATCTGCATATAGCGCACACTTATGCTCCTGATCACCGCACCTCACCCCCTTAACATCAGGGTTGGATCTGATCGCAACATCCAAGGTCTTGATGGCTACTGCAAAGAGAAGAGGGGAGAGAGGACAGCCCTGTCTGGTCCCCCGACCAATTGTGAACAGTTCTGAATACCTACCCATGAGACGTACCTGTGCTGACTGTATCGAATAAAGGGACTTAATTAAATTCAGGAATTAGGGGCCAAAACCCCATCTCTGTAAAACGTCAGTTAGGTAAGCCCAGTCTACAGAGTCAAAGGCCTTATGTAAATCAATGGAGAGGAGCAAACCATTTTGAGGGGAGCCCCCATCCCACCTAGATTTGAGAAGGGAGATCACGTTTATTGTTCTGCGTATCTGATCTGGTCCCTGTCTCCCAGGGATGAAGCCCACCTGGTCTCTATGTATATAGGCAGATATAAAGCTTGCAACCCTATTCACCAGAACCTTCATCATTATATTAATTATCATTGTTAATAAGCGAAATAGGTCTATAGTTACCCAGTTCGCTAGTGTCTTTATCTGGCTTTGGGATTACCGAAATATATGCGGAGTTGAGATTAGATCCCAGGAGGGCTCCATCCCGGAGGAAGTTGAAAAATCTGGTTAAGTGAGGGGTCAAGCAGGGGCCAAACTTTCTGTAATAGCCAGTGGAAAAACCATCTGGGCCAGGGGCGGAGCCAGTTTTAAGGGAGCTGATAGTGTCTAAAAGCTCTTTTGAGGAGAACGGGTTCTCCATAAGCTCCCTATGTTCCTTGGACAGGGTGGGCAGAGAAATATTTTCAAAGAATTGGTCTCGTTGCTGTTGGGAGGGGGATTTGATAGGTTTGTATAGATTAGAATAGAATTGTGAGAATGCTTCCATAATCTTTGTTGGGTTCTGGGTCAAATCCCCTGTGGTCGTCTTAATTTTGGGAAATGCTAAGAAGCGTTGTTTAGGGCTGAGTTTTGCAGCTAGTCTGGATCCGATCCGGTCAGATTGGGAATAGAATTTAGCCCCAGTCCATCTCAGATGTTTTTCCGCAGAGGACGTCAGGGCCGGGTTAAGGAGGGCTCGTGACTTGTCAAGGTTCTTTAAAGACTCTGCTGTGAGTTTGAGCACTTCCGCTTTATGTTCAGCTTTGAGTTTGGAGGTTATTTGAATGATTTGCCCCCTGATGACCGATTTGTGTGCTGCCCACACTGTGGAGGGGGAAACATTGTCCGTCTGATTGATACGGAAATAGTCTTTTATGGCTGATTTCAGAACCGTGCATTGGATCAGATCGCTGAGTAGTGACTCCTGCAGTCACCAGTGGGGAGGTCCCCTCAGGGCACTTGCTTTCTGGGCTACTACCAAAACCATTGTGTGGTCTGACAATGGGGAATCTATGATCTTAGAGCCTAAAATAAGTGGTATAGTGTGGGAGCGAGAGAAGATGTGGTCTATCCTGGCAAAGGAGTTGTGAGGAGCAGAGAAATAAGTGTAATCTTTTTTGTGTGGATTGGTTTTCCTCCAGACATCAATAAGCCCTTCTTCATGCAGGAGGGTAGCTATCTTAGCGCTTTGTTTAGATGGGTGCTTTGATCTAGATTTCCCATCCACTAATCTGTTGAGAGCGAAGTCAAAGGCGGTGTTAGAGTCACCTCCCATGAAAACCATTCCTTTCCGGTGAGCTCGCAGTTTGCTCAGCATAGAGTCAAAGAGCGGTCTTTGACCCTTGTTGGGGGCGTAGTCAGTGGTGTATTTAGGTTTTGTGCTGCCCTAGGCCTGACTAAACTCATGCACCCCCCTGATTTAAATATGACCCACCCCTTGCTGCCAAGGCCACACCCCTTCCTGTTTAAGACCCGCCCTATCATCTGTAAACCACACCCCTTCCTCTTTAGGCTCATTTGGCACCTTTCAGGGGGGAGGGGGAACAGGTACCCTTCCCCACTCCCTGGAGACTGCAACTAAATGTGGACTGTTTAAAGGGTTTGCATTGATTTTAGCATGCATGGAGCACTTTGTACATGCCAGTGGCGGCTGGTGCTCAAAATTTTTTGGGGGGTGCAAACAAACTAAGAAATTCAGAAAAAAAGACATCAATTGCAGCCTCGCTGTGCCCCATCAAATGCAGCCACTGTTCCATCAAACGCAGCCACTGTGCCCACCAAACGCAGCCACTGTGCCCACAAAACGCAGCCACTGTACCCACCAAACGCAGCCACTGTATTTATTATTAAATTTGCCTTCTCTTTGTCCCCAGTCACCCCACCCCCCAGATTATTGTGTAAAGGGCCTACATGCTCAGACCCAACCATTTTAGTATAAATAAACTGGAAGATTTTTTGAGGTTTGTCCTATCTTTTGCAATCTGTCATTTGTTTTGCATTTTTGCATCCTTGATTTCCCTTTTACATGTTCTATTATAGTCTTTGTAACACTTTAATACATTGACACATTTTGCACACATATTTTGCTTATCTTCTTATTTTAGTACAAATAGTACAATTTCCAATGGTTGTTTGTAACATGGGAACCTTCATATCACCTGCCATAGTCCTCCCCCCATCCTTCCTCATTCCTCCCACCAATAGGGGCTGACCCCTGTCTGACCCATTATAATCTAATTCACCATCTCCCCTCAATCCTAGTATAAATACTCCTACAGCCTTCCCATAAACCTCTCCCCCAGCACAGAATAACCCCTCCCATTTAAGTGCAAACCATCTTTAACATATAGGTGGTACCCCAAAGAAAGGTCAGCCCAGTGCTCTACAAACCCAAATCCCACCTTCTTACACCAGGTCTTTAGCCATGCATTCAGCTCTCTAATCTCCCCCTGTCTTTCCTGTGGAGCACATGGCACAGAATTGTTAATGACACCCCAATTGTGGTTAGCAGACTTGTGTTAAAATCCAAATCCTAAATCCTTTCCTCCTACTCCAGGTCTTTAGTCATGCATTCAGTTTTCCAATCTCCACACATGGCACGGGCAATAGTTCAGAGATTATCACCTTTGAGGCCCTTCCCTTCAACTTGCAGAATCGTACTTTAAATTGGCCACATCCATGCAACACAATCACTTACACATGAGAAACATCTCAACTGACAGACAGCCCATTCTTTCTTCCTACTTACTATGCAATTACAATAGCTTGTACGTTCAAATGGCCACCATCTCACCTAATGTAGAAAATTCAGTGTTTCTGGTATCTCTATAATAGGTGGTGATCTGGTGGTTTGGTGGAATTTTATTTTATTTTGTCCAATGCATGTTGATTTTATCTGAATGTAATAAATGTATTATATGTGGTTTTAATCCATTGATTGCTGTCACCGTGTATGATTCAGGTGTTCCAATTGTAGACCTGGGGGAAGATAGATCCCTTATCTATTTTTTTATTTTTAGTGTGATATCTATATGGAGCACAATATACAGACTCTCCTCCTCTTTATACAGTCAGTAGACATCATCCATGTATACACTATAAATATGGAGAGTAGGGATGAGCTTCGTGTTCGAGTCAAAACCATGTTCAACTCGAACATAGTGTGTTTTCTACCATTCATCGAATTACGAACGTCATGGGCCGTTCGCGCTAAATTCGAGTTGCGCACCACGGCCCATAATTCACTGCGGCATCGCAGTGCATTACTGGCTGATGATTGGCCAAGCATGCACTATGATCTGCATGCTTGGCCAATCACAGCGCCGTGTGTACAGAGAGCCGTAATTGGCCAAAGCCAGGGTGGCTTTGGCCAATTATGGCTCAGGGGGTTTAGTACACACCCCACACTATATAAAGCCGCCTGTGTGGCGGCCTTGTGTAGTGTTTTGCGGCGGAGAGAGATAGATAGACAAAGAGACAGTGTCATTTGATTTAAGTTAGAGTAGGCAGGTCGAGTCAGTTAGCTGCACTTACAATGTATTGTGTATATATGCATCCCAGGTGTTGTGTATATATATATATATATATATATATATATATATGTATATGTGTATATATATATATATATATATATATATATATATATATATACATGTATATATATATATATATATATATATATACATGTATATGTATATATATATATGTGTGTATATATATATATATATATATATATATATATATATATATATATACTGTATTCAGTTTAGCTAGATCCATTCCTGTTATTCTCTTCCTAATATACTGTCATTCAGGCAGGTGTTTTTACTGTATTTCCAGTTAGTGTACTGTGTACCCTGCACAGTTGCACCTACAGTATAGCTACCTGAAGCCAAGTGCTTGTGTGCTTCTTCTGCTCCTATTAATAGCACAGGCAGGCTCTTGAAGTATTTACAGTTAGTGCACTGTGTAACCCTGCACAGTTGCACCTACAGTATAGCTATCTGAAGACAAGTGCTTGTGTGCTTCTTCTGATCCTATTAATAGCACAGGCAGGCTCTTGAAGTATTTACAGTTACTGTACTATGTAACCCTGCACAGTTGCATCTACAGTATAGCTACCTGAAGACTAGGGATGAGCTTCGAGTTTGAGTCGAACTCATGTTCGACTCGAACATCGGCTGTTCGCCAGTTCACTGAACAGCGAACAATTTGGGGTGTTCGCTGCAAATTCAAAAACCGCGGAACACCCTTTAAAAGTTTATGGAAGAAATCAAAAGTGCTAATTTTAAAGGCTTATATGCATTGTATTGTCAAAAAAAGTGTTTGGGGACCTGGATCCTGCCCCAGGGGACATGTATCAATGCAAAAAAAAGTTTTAAAAACGGCTGTTTTTTCGGGAGCAGTGATTTTAATAATGATTAAAGTGAAACAATAAAAGTGTAATATTCCTTTAAATTTCATACCCTAAATTCCACACCAGGCCCTTCAGAAGAAGAAGGGAAGAAGACGTCGTGGAGGAAGATGCCGGACGAGAACACCGGAGCAAGAAGCAGAGGATTGGAGGAAGAAGAAGATGGAGGAAGAAACCGAAAATAGATAGAATATAGAAGAAAGAAGATGGAAAAAAGAAGACTTTAAATAAAGGAATTGTAAAAAACTGTCTCTTGTCATTTTTAACATTTTTGACAGTTTTTTTGTGAAATGGTAGGGGTACTTTTTTTACCCTGTTACCATTTCACACGGGGGGGCGGGATCTGGGGGTCCCCTTGTTAAAGGGGGCTTCCAGATTCCAATAAGCCCCCATGCCTGCAGACCCCCACAACCACTGGCCAAGGGTTGTGGGGATGAGGCCTTTGTCCCCATCAACATGGGGACAAGGTGCTTTGGGGGGACCCTAAAGCACCCTCCCAATGTTGAGGGCATGTGGCCTGGTATGGTTCAGGAGGGGGGGCACTCTCTCGTCCCCCCTCTTTTCCTGCGGCCTGCCAGGTTGAGTGCTCGGATAAGGGTCTGGTTTGGATTTTGGGGGAACCCCACGCCAATTTTTTTTTATTTTGGCACGGGGTTCCCCTTAAAATCCATACCAGACCTGAAGTCCCCAAAAACCATACATTTTGAGGGGGACCCTACATCATTTTTGTTTAACCACTTGAGCCCCGGACCATTATGCTGCCTAAGGACCAGAGGTCTTTTTTCAATTTGGCACTGCGTCGATTTAACTGCTAATTGCGCGGTCATGCAATGCTGTACCCAAACGAAATTTGCGTCCTTTTCTTCCCACAAATAGAGCTTCCTTTTGATGGTATTTTATCACCTCTGCGGTTTTTATTTTTTGCGCTATAAACGGGAAAAGACCGAAAATTTTGAAAAAAAATGATATTTTCTACTTTTTGTTATAAAAAAAATCCAATAAACTCAATTTTAGTCATACATTTAGTCCAAAATGTATTCGGCCACATGTCTTTGGTAAAAAAATGTCAATAAGCATATATTTATTGGTTTGCGCAAAAGTTATAGCGTCTACAAACTAGGGTACATTTTCTGTAATTTACACAGCTTTTAGTTTATGACTGCCTATGTCATTTCTTGAGGTGCTAAAATGGCAGGGCAGTACAAAACCCCCCCAAATGACCCCATTTTGGAAAGTAGACACCTCAAGGAAATTGCTGAGAGGCATGTTGAACCCATTGAATATTTATTTTTTTTGTCCCAAGTGATTGAATAATGACAAAAAAAATAAATAAAAAATATTTACAAAAAGTTGTCACTAAATGATATATTGCTCACACAGGCCATGGGCCTGTGTGGAATTGCACCCCAAAATACATTCTGCTGCTTCTCCTGAGTATGGGGATACCACATGTGTGGGACTTTTTGGGAGCCTAGCCGCGTACGGGGCCCCGAAAACCAATCACCGCCTTCAGGATTTCTAAGGGTGTAAATTTATGATTTCACTCTTCACTGCCTATCACAGTTTCGGAGGCCATGGAATGCCCAGGTGGCACAAAACCCCCCCAAATGACCCCATTTTGGAAAGTAGACACCCCAAGCTATTTGCTGAGAGGCATATTGAGTCCATGGAATATTTTATATTTTGACACAAGTTGCGGGAAAGTGACACATTTTTTTTTTTTTTTTGCACAAAGTTGTCACTAAATGATATATTGCTCACACAGGCCATGGGCATATGTGGAATTGCACCCTAAAATACATTTAGCTACTTCTCCTGAGTACGGGGATACCACATGTGTGGGACTTTTTGGGAGCCTAGCCGTGCACGGGACCCCGAAAACCAATCACCGCCTTCAGGATTTCTAAGGGTGAAAATTTTTGATTTCTTTCTTCACTGCCTATCACAATTTAGGAGGCCATGGAATGCCCAGGTGGCACAAAACCACCCCAAATGACCCCATTTTGGAAAGTAGACACCCCAAGCTATTTGCTGAGAGGCATGGTGAGTATTTTGCAGCTCTCATTTGTTTTTGAAAATGAAGAAAGACAAGAAAAAACTTTTTTTTTTCTTTTTTCAATTTTCAAAACTTTGTGACAAAAAGTGAGGTCTGCAAAATACTCACTAAACCTCTCAGCAAATAGCTTTGGGTGTCTACTTTCCAAAATGGGGTCATTTGGTGGGGTTTGTGCCACCTGGGCATTCCATGGCCTCCAAAACTGTGATAGGCAGTCAAGAGTGAAATCAAAAATTCACGCCCTTAGAAAGCCTGAAGGCGGTGCTTGGTTTTCGGGGTTCCGTACGCGGCTAGGCTCCCAAAAAGTCTCACACATGCGGTATCCCCGTACTCAGGAGAAGCAGCAGAATGTATTTTGGGGTGTAATTTCACATATTCCCATGGCATGTTTGAGCAATATATCATTTAGTGACAATTTTGTGCAAAAAAAAAAAAAAATTTGTCTCTTTCCCGCAACTTGTGTCGCAATATAAAATATTCCATGGACTCGACATGCCTCTCAGCAAATAGCTTGGGGTGTCTACTTTCCAAAATGGGGTCATTTGGGGGGGGGTTTGAACTGTCCTGGCATTTTATGCACAACATTTAGAAGCTTATGTCACACATCACCCACTCTTCTAACCACTTGAAGACAAAGCCCTTTCTGACTCTTATTGTTTACATGAAAAAGTTTTTTTTTTTTGCAAGAAAATTACTTTGAACCCCCAAACATTATATATTTTTTAAAGCAAATGCCCTACAGATTAAAATGGTGGGTGTTTCATTTTTTTTTTTCACACAGTATTTGCGCAGCGATTTTTCAAACGCATTTTTTGGGGAAAAAACACACTTTTTTAAATTTTAATGCACTAAAACACACTATATTGCCCAAATGTTTGATGAAATAAAAAAGATGATCTTAGGCCGAGTACATGGATACCAAACATGACATGCTTTACAATTGCGCACAAACGTGCAGTGGCAACAAAATAAATACATTTTTAAAAGCCTTTAAAAGCCTTTACAGGTTACCACTTTAGATTTACAGAGGAGGTCTACTGCAAAAATTACTGCCCTCGATCTTACCTTCGCGGTGATACCTCACATGCATGGTGCAATTGCTGTTTACGTTTGACGACAGACCGCCGCTTGCGTTCGCCTTAGCGCGAGAGCAGGGGGCGACAGGGGTGCTTTTTTTTTTTTTTTTTCTTTATTATTTTTTTGCTTTTTTATCTTATTTTTAAACTGTTCCTTTCATTTTTTTTTCTAATCATTTTTATTGTTATCTCGGGGAATGTAAATATCCCCTATGATAGCAATAGGTAGTGACAGGTACTCTTTTTTGAAAAAATTGGGGTCTATTAGACCCTAAATCTCTCCTCTGCCCTCAAAGCATCTGACCACACCAAGATCGGTGTGATAAAATGCTTTCCCAATTTCCCAATGTCGCTATTTACATCCGGCGAAATCTAAGTCATAAAAATGCTCGTAGCTTCCGGTTTCTTAGGCCATAGAGATGTTTGGAGCCACTCTGGTCTCTGATCAGCTCTATGGTCAGCTGGCTGAATCACCGGCTGCATTTTCAGGTTCCCTGTTGAGACAGGAGAGCCAGAGAAAAACACGGAAGACGGTGGGGGGGGCATTCCCTCCCACGGCTTGTAAAAGCAGTCTAGAGGCTAATTAGCTGCTAGGATTGCTTTTACATGAAAGCTGACCGCTGGCTGAAAAGAATGACACCAAGATGATACCTAAACCTGCAGGCATCATTCTGGTATAACCACTCAAAGTTGTGAATGGTGTACCTGAAGACAAAAAAATGGTTAACAATAAAGCACAGTAAACGGTAAAGTATAAAAAAATTGCATACCTGAAAAGCAAACATGATAAAACATAATAACAATAAAACATTGCAGAATAGAATACAGTAAATAAGAGCAGAACAATAGAGAGAATAGAGAGAGAGAGAACAATAAAACGACAACTATTTTTTTTTAATTTTATATATATATATATATATTTTTTTTTTACACTTTTTTTGTAACTAACTTTTATAACGGTAACCGGTTCCAGGTTCGGGTCTCTCAAAATGCGATGGCATCTTGGGAGACCCTGTGAAAGTGTGCCTAGTCTGTGCAATGCTGTACCCTACGCTAATACTCAACTAGTGAATGGTAGCGTTCAAAACATTCACCAATGCAAAGACCAGGATTGTCAGGACCGGAGGGACAATAATAGCGGGTGTCACGCCTATATCCACGCTTGCTGCAGACACAACATCTTTTTTGGGGGGGTTCGCTGGGTAGGGGTACTCGGGAGGACATAAAGAAAATGCCTCTCATGCAGCCGACTGCATTTGGTTGGGGATGTGAATGGGGGAAGTACGGGCGCTGCAGAAGCGGTGGGTTCCCAATTAGGATTGGTGAATGCAGCAGGAAGGGCATTATGGGCACGACGGGCCTGTGTTTGTCTTTTTGGTGGCAGCGGGACACTACTTGTGCTTGCCACCTCACCAGCTTGAACTGCACTTATGGGACTCGCCACGTCACCAAGTGTTACTGCAGTGCTGGTTTGACTACGACCGGGGTGTACTAGGCTGCTGGCGCTTGCCAGTTCACCAAAACGCTACCAAAAAAACTGTTAGCTATCGCAGGGATCAGGCCTGACTCTGCGAACGCTGCAGTTATGCGTTTAGTGTTTTGTAAGTGACAGTGATCGATCGATACTGCACTTGGGTGGGCTGGGCTGGGCCGGGCCAGGCGGAGGGGCAAAACGCAGGTGCTAGCAGGTATCTGTGCTGATCCCGGTAACACTGCGTTTTTGGGAACCCTAAACTGCTGGGGACGCTAGTATAGATCTGATCGGATCAGATATTGATTCGTTCAGATACTGTACCACTAAGGGAGGTGTATGCTGCGTGCGTGGGTGTTAGTGCTACTGGCGCTAACCTGACGCTGCTTGGGGCTGGTGCTTGCCAGTTCACCAAAATACTACCAAAAAAACTGTTAGCGATCGCAGGGATCAGGCCTGACTCTGCGAACGCTGCAGTTATGCATTTAGTGTTTTGTAAGTGACAGTGATCGATCGATACTGCACTTGGGTGGGCTGGGCTGGGCCGGACGGAGGGGCAAAACGCAGGTGCTAGCAGGTATCTGGGCTGATTCCGCTAACACTGCGTTTTTGGGAACCCTAAACTGCTGGGGACGCTAGTATAGATCTGATCGGATCAGATATTGATCCGTACAGATACTATACCACTAAGGGAGGCGTATGCTGCGTGCGTGGGTGTTAGTGCTACTGGCGCTAACCTGACGCTGCCTGGGGCTGGTGCTTGCCAGTTCACCAAAATACTACCAAAAAAACTGTTAACGATCGCAGGGATCAGGCCTGACTCTGCGAACGTTGCAGCTATGCGTTTAGTGTTTTGTAAGTGACAGTGATCGATCGATACTGCACTTGGGTGGGCTGGGCGGAGGGGCAAAACGCAGGTGCTAGCAGGTATCTGGGCTGATCCCGCTAACACTGCGTTTTTGGGAACCCTAAACTGCTGGGGACGCTAGTATAGATCTGATCAGATTAGATATTGATCCGTTCAGATACTATACCACTAAGGGAGGCATATGCTGCGTGCATGGGTGTTAGCGGTACTGGCGCTAATCTGACGCTGCCTGGGGCGACGCATATCACCGCCGGGCGATCATGGGGCTAAACCTTTATTCGGTAATAAACGGCGGGTGCCCTGACACTATAAAAAATAAACGAACTAACCAGCGTCACCCGTAACGGTTATACGGTGATCAGTGGTGAAAGGGTTAACTAGGGGGCCATCAAGGGGTTAAAACATTTATTCGGTAGTATATGGGGGTCCCTGACAATATAAAACGCTGACGGCGAACCTAAATATTTACGTCCCTAACTAGCGTCACCAGCGACACTAATACAGCGATCAGAAAAATGATCGCTTAGCGACACTGGTGACAGGGGGTGATCAAGGGGTTAAAACTTTATTAGGGGGGGTTAGGGGGGTACCCTAGACCTAAAGGGGGGTATTACTAACTGTCCCAACACTGTAACTGTCACAAACTGACACTATGCAGTAATCAGAAAAAAAAAAAAAAAAACTGCTTGGTGTCAGTTTGTGACAGGGGGGGGGTGATCGGGGGGGATCGGGGGGCGATCGGGGGGCGGATCGGGGTGTTTTGTGTGCCTGGCATGTTCTACTGTGTGTGTGTAGTGTTGTGCACTCACTCACATGTTGTCTCTCCTCGGGCCGGAACGGAAATCACCGAGCCGAGGAGAGATGACATCATTTCCTTTGCTGCTGTTTAGCATACAGCAGCAAAGGAATGATTTGATTGGCCGGCGGCGATCGCGAGGGGGGGGGCACGAACGGATGGTCTCCCCCTCACCTCTGATCGCCACTGGACAAAAGACGACCGCCTCGGGCACCGGGGGGGGTCCGATAGGACCCCCCACCCGCGGAAGGCAAATCACGTACATGTACATGATTTTGCCTGTCCGTGCCACCTTGCCAACGTACATCGGCGTGAGGCGGTCGTCAAGTGGTTAAAAAATTGGTGCGGGGTTTCCCTTAATATCCATACCAGACCTGAAGGGCCTTTTATGGAATTTAGGGGGGCCCCCACTCCAGTTTTTTTTTTTTAATTTTGGTTCAGGGTTCCCCTGTGGGGAAATCCCATGCAGTTTTTATCAATGAACTTTTATGTGAATGGTCGGACCGGCAATTCATTAATAGCCGTGAGTAGTTTTAAATGACTTTTTTTCCTATGAAATGTCATTTTGCTGTCAGACTGTTCTAAACACGGGAAACATGTGTCCCTTTACAGGCATACTATAGACACCCCCCATGTACGAAATTTAAAGGAATATTACACTTTTATTGTTTCACTTTAAGCATCATTAAAATCACTGCTCCCAAAAAAACAGCCATTTTTAAAAGTTTTTTTTGCATTGATACATGTTCCCTGGGGCAGGACCCAGGTCCCCAAATACTTTTTAGGACAATACCATGCAAATTAGCCTTTAAAATGAGCACTTTTGATTTAGAACGTTCGAGTCCCATAGACTTCAATGGGGTTCTAACGTTCGTGCAAATTTTGGTCTGTTCGCAAGATCTGGTGCGAACCGAACTGGGGGGTGTTTCGGCTTATCCCTACCTGCCACTGAGGAACCACACATTCCACAAACTCAAGGAAGGGGGCAGAGTCTAAAAACTGAAAAGGTAGCAGTTGAAGTGCTAGCAATTTTGCCAAGCTAGCATTCAACCGCTGGGCATGTGGATGGCTGGGAGCAAACTTCTTTCAGCGGTGCAGCAGCTGGGGCAGGGAAATTTGCCTGGTACAATCTGACGTCGGTGTACTAAAAGCAGATTGCCCACAAGTACTTGGCTGTGACACACCTAATTCTACACCTTCATTCCTCTCAGTGCAGGTCTCAGAGAGGACTGAAGGTATAGTGGGGTTGGAGATCTCAACTGATGAGGAGCAAGGAGAGGTCCTCTTTGGTCTTTGGTGTGGGTCTTTTAGATACGCTTGCCAACAAACTGCATGGCAGGTCAACATATGTCTGGTCAAGCATGTGGTGCCCAAGCGGGAGATGTTTTGGCCACACGAGATATGCTTGAGACATATGTTGCAAATAGCAGTGGTGGGATCTGATGCACTTGTCTCAAAAAGGCCCACACCAAAGAACTTTTGGAATAACACGCAGAGACAGCAGCGCCTTGCACATGCAGAGCTTTGCGGTGTGATGCAGTCAGTATGCTGCCCTTAAGCTGGCCCCTGGAGGGCATCCTGCCTCATTGGTGATGTGCCTCCTCCTCCTCCTCTCTCCTATCAGGCACCCATGTTGAGTCAGTGACCTCATCATCCCCTCCCTCCTCATCACTGGAGCAAACCTGGCAGTATGCTGCAGCAGGGGGAACATGACTGCCAGATTGCTGTCCTTCTTGGGCACCCCCTCTGTCTGTGCTCACGTTACTGCCTTCATATAGCTCAGTATCATCATCAGAGCCTTCTAAACGCTGGGCATTCTCCTGGAGCATGTACCCAACACTGTGGTCAAACAGTTCAAGGGACTCCTCAGAAGGACATGGTGGGGCTAGGGAAGGAGTCACAGATGCCATTGAACCGAGGGAAGAGGCCACGTTGGCAGCTGCTTTGCCAGACAAAGTACATTGAGAATGGGTGAGAGAGGATGAGGATGAGGATGGCTTGGTCATCCACTCGACCAAGTCTTCCGCATGTTGCGGCTCAACACGGCCAGCTGCTGAAAAAAAGGCCAAGTGTGTCCCACGGCCACGTGCTGATGAGGATGCACCATGTTCACAACCAGCACCGTTGCCTCTAGACACAGAGCCTGCTTGCCCTCTTTTATTGGCTTGCGACTGTCTGCCTCTCCTTGTTGGCCTTCCACACATACTAATGGCCTGCAGTGAGATGTAGCTGCACTAAGCTGGGATATATATATATATATATATATATATATATATATACTGATAATGCAGCTAGCAAAATCAACTGCCTGCCTGTAGTATGAGAACACCACCAACCTTCTACAGGTAGCTTTAGCTAAACACTTTGCAGAGGACACACTACATTAACTTGTAGCTTTAGCTGAACACTGTGCCGAGGTCGCACTACACAAGCTTGTAGCTTTAGCTGATCACTGTGCAGAGGTCGCACTACACTAACGTGTAAATAATGTAGCTGCCTGCAGTAGTGATAGGATCAGGAAAACACCACCAACCTTCTACAGGTAGCTTTAGCTGAACACTGTGCAGAGGTCGCATTACACTAACTTGTAGCTTTAGCTGAACACTGTGCACTACACTAACTTGTAGCTTTATCTGAACACTGTGCAGAGGTCGCACTACGCTTACTTGTACCTTTAGCTGAACACTGTGCACTACACTAACTTGTAGCTTTAGCTGAACACTGTACAGAGGACACACTACACTAACTTGTAGCTTTAGCTGAACAGTGTGCAGAGGTCACACTACACTAACGTTTAAATAATGTAGCTGCCTGCGGTTGTGATAGGATCAGGAAAACACCACCAACCTTCTACAGGTAGCATTAACTGAACACTGTGCAGAGGTCGCACTACACTAACTTGTAGCTTTAGCTGAACACTGTGCAGAAGTTGCACTACACTAACTTGTAGCTAAAGCTGAACACTAGGGATGAGCTTCATGTTCGAGTCGAACCCATGTTCAACTCGAACATTGGCTGTTGCAATTCGGCGAACGATACGGGCTGTTCGCGCTAAATTCGTGTGGCGCGTCACGGCCCATAATTCACTGCAGCATCGCAGTGCATTGCTGGCTGATGATTGGCCAAGCATGCACTATGACCCGCATGCTTGGCCAATCACAGCGCCGTCAGTAGCGAGAGCTGTAATTGGCCAAAGCCAGGGTGGCTAAAGCCCCACACTATATAAGGCCGCCTTCACGGCGGCCCTGTGTAGTGTGTTCCGCGTGCTGAGAGATAGACAGAGAGACAGTGTCATTTCATTTGCGTTAGCTAGATTAGGCAGGACAGTCAGTGAGTTAGCTGCACTTATAGTGTATTGTGTATATATATATATATGCATCCCAGGTGTTGCATATATATATATATATATATATATATATATATATATATATATACACACTGTATTCAGTTTAGCTAGATCCGTTCCTGTTATCTTCCTAATGACAGGCAGGCTTGTCTTGTTATAGTATTTACAGCTACCTGAAGAAAATTGCTGGTGTTCTTTTGATCCTATTAGTACCACAGTCAGGCAGCTAGACTATTTACAGTTAGTGTAGTGCATCCTGCTCACAGTGTTCAGCTAAAACTACAAGTTAGTGTAGTGAGACCTCTGCACAGTGTTCAGCAAAAGCTACAAGTTAGTGTAGTGCGTCCTGCTCACAGTGTTCAGCTAAAACTACAAGTTAGTGTAGTGAGACCTCTGCACAGTGTTCAGCTAAAGCTACAAGTTAGTGTAGTGCGTCCTGCTCACAGTGTTCAGCTAAAACTACAAGTTAGTGTAGTGAGACCTCTGCACAGTGTTCAGCTAAAGCTACAAGTTAGTGTAGTGCGTCCTGCTCACAGTGTTCAGCTAAAACTACAAGTTAGTGTAGTGAGACCTCTGCACAGTGTTCAGCTAAAGCTACAAGTTAGTGTAGTGCGTCCTGCTCACAGTGTTCAGCTAAAACTACAAGTTAGTGTAGTGAGACCTCTGCACAGTGTTCAGCTAAAGCTACAAGTTAGTGTAGTGCGTCCTGCTCACAGTGTTCAGCTAAAACTACAAGTTAGTGTAGTGAGACCTCTGCACAGTGTTCATCTAAAGCTACAAGTTAGTGTAGTGCGTCCTGCTCACAGTGTTCAGCTAAAACTACAAGTTAGTGTAGTGAGACCTCTACACAGTGTTCATCTGAAGCTACAAGTTAGTGTAGTGCGTCCTGCTCACAGTGTTCATATAAAGCTACAAGTTAGTGTAGTGCGTCCTGCTCACAGTGTTCAGCTAAAACTACAAGTTAGTGTAGTGAGACCTCTACACAGTGTTCAGCTAAAGCTACAAGTTAGTGTAGTGCGTCCTGCTCACAGTGTTCAGCTAAACCTACAACTTATTTTTTTGTGAGCTCTGCACAGTGTTCACCTAAAGCTACCTGTAGAAGGTTGGTGGTGTTTTCCTGATCCTATCACTACCACAGGCAGCTAAATAAGCTACAAGTTCATTTTTTGTGAGCTCTGCACAGTGTTCAGCTAAAACTACCTGTAGAAGGTTGGTGGTGTTCTCATACTACAGGCAGGCAGTTGATTTTGCTAGCTGCAGTATCAGTTCTGTTTGACCACAGTGTTGGGTACATGCTCCAGGAGAATGCCCAGCGTTTGGAAGGCTCTGATAATGATACTGAGTTAGATGAAGGCAGTAATGTGAGCACGGACAGAGGGGGTGCCCAAGAAGGACAGCAATCTGGCAGTCATTCTCCCCCTGCTGCAGCATACTGCCAGGTTTGCTCCAGTAATGAGGAGGGAGGGGATGATGAGGTCACTGACTCAACATGGGTGCCTGATAGGAGGGAGGAGGAAAAGGAGGAGGCGGCACATCACCAACGAGGCAGGATGCCCTCCAGGGGCCAGCCTAAGGGCAGCACACTGACTGCATCACACCCCAAAGCTCCACATGTGCAGGGCGCTGCAGTCTCTGCGCGTTATTCAAAAAGTTCTTTGGTGTGGGCCTTTTTTGAGATGAGTACATCAGATCGCACCGCTGCTATTTGCAACATATGTCTCAAGCGTATCTCGCGTGGCCAAAACATCTCCCACTTGGGTACCACATGCTTGACCAGACATATGTTGACCTGCCATGCAGTTCTTTGGCAAGCGTATCTAAAAGACCCACACCAAAGAGGACCTCTCCTTGCTCCTCATCAGCTGGGATCTCCAACCCCACTATACCTTCAGTCCCCTCTGAGACCTGCACTGAGAGGAATGAAGGTGTAGAATTATGTGTGTCACAGCCAAGTACTTGCGGACAATCTGCTATCGGTACACCAACGTCAGATTGTACTAGGCAAATTTCCCTGCCCCAGCTGCTGCACCGCCGAAAGAAGTTTGCTCCCAGCCATCCACATGCCCAGCGGTTGAATGCTAGCTTGGCAAAATTGCTAGCACTTCAACTGCTGCCTTTTCAGTTGGTAGACTCTGCCCCCTTCCGTGAGTTTGTGGAATGTGCGGTTCCTCAGTGGCAGGTACCCAAATGCCACTTTTTCTCATGGAAGGTGATTACGGCTCTATACTGGCATGTGGAAGGCAATGTCCATGCCTCGCTGGACAGGGCGGTCAGTGGTAAGGTGCATAGGTCCAGCAGGCATGGACAGGGACGTTACCTAAGCTTCACGGCACATTGGGTGAATCTGCTGGCAGCTAGGAAGGATGCAGGACAAGGTACAGTAGTATTGGAGGTTTTTCCGCCACCACGCCTCCAAAATGCCACTACTAATGATTGTGACACACCTCTCTTCTCCACCCCCTCCTCTTCTTCTTCCTCCATGGCCTCTTCCTGTGCTTTGTCCTCGGAACCAGCGGTGCTCCGTAGGGGCTCCTCAAGGGGCTACGCATGTACGCAGGCCAAAAGATGCCATGCGGTGCTTGAGCTGGTGTGCTTGGGGGACAGGAGCCACACTGGGGCAGAGGTTCTGTCAGCTCTGTAGGGGCAGGTTCAGTGGTGGTTGATGCCACGCCAACTTAAGGCAGGAATGGTGGTTTGCGACAATGGCACCAACCTCCTCTCTGCCCTCCGACAGGGACAAATGACCCATGTGCCCTGTTTGGCTCATGTCCTTAACTTGGTGGTGCATCGGTTCTTGGGCAGGTACCCGGGCTTACAGGATGTCCTGAGGCAGGCCAGGAAAGTCTGTGTGCATTTCCGCCGGTCATATAAAGCCAGTGTTTTAAATAGATAGGGGGCGCTAGAGGCTATACAATAATAGTTATGTGCAAAGAAAAAAGAGCGAACAATAAACTTTGCATTAAAGAGTGAAAAATTAATAAATGCTACCAATGACAATTCACATTTGTGTTACACATTATAGTGATGACAATAATAGTTATTAATTGTCCCCATAAAATAAGTGGTTGAAGTGATATCTTGCAATAGTGCCACAATCTTGCTGCTGTTAGAGAAAATTCTGTCACCAGAAGAGAAAAAAAGGAATACACCTTGAAGTAATAGATGTCTGATTACCAGATACCAATGACTCCTTTAGTTAAAAAGAGAGTCACTAGCGCTTGTGCAGGATTGTGCCTGCTCACATGGATGGCTGGACAATGGATGGTATTTTAGGCATGGATCGTTCCCATCACGCTCGTTCAAGATATGGATATATAGGAAACAAAAACAGTCTCCATAGCGTAAAACCATTTATTAAAAAATATAAACAATAAAAATAGCCAAGTAGCCGCTTACATTGGTAGGTGCCTACCCGGCACTGGGGCTGCTCGTATGTCGGGTAATTTTGAAGTCAAAAAGACCCTTCGTATCTCATCCTAGCTGGCGTGTGTTCCAGCCCGCACGGAAGGACAGCCAGAGGATCCGGATGTTGTAAGACAAAAGGACATGCGACCACGTACCGCTCCGACGTACGTTTTGTTGTGAACGTCTTCAGGGAAGCGTACGTTGGTCACTATGGTGTTGGTTTATATTGAAAAGGAAGGGGGTGGGTAATTAGCGAGCGTAACAGAGAGACTTGTGCTCGTAACAATAAAGTTGGATACTTAGTCAATACTCAGGAGCGGAACTCCATCTAGTGGTTGTAGACTATACTGGTCCAATTTCTCCCAACTAGGACAGATAGTCATTACTACCGACGTCTCCTGGGAACATATGGTAGTCCCCCTACTGGTCAATAACAAGTAGGCGGAAGGAACCCATATGGACAATAATAGAAAGTAAATAAAGGATAGTTGATATTGTAAAGATTTGTTGAATTAAATATCTAATTAATGGAAAAAACTAATTTTACCCTGTATTCTATGCAGCCACAGTCTTGGTTTACATAGTGAAAGATAATATTAAAATAGCCTATGAGGCATTACTAGACGGCAGAGGTCTGTGGGCTCTCCTAAATCAAATCAATAGTGAATGATATGGTCCAATAGGAAGGGCCACGCCTCTGACCTACCCACCCTAATTTACAAAATTCCCCTCAAAGAGTAAAATGCAGTTTAAAAATAATGGGATTATGGGTATAATCTGTCATAACAATGTATCTCTATAAACAAAAAAAAGGTTAATAACTGAAAACCGACTTATTCACATTAGTCACTTGAAAATATGAATATGGTTGATGGATAACCTAAACGTAATCATTTGTTAAAAAACAATTAATGTCTAGATCTATATTAATCCCATGTGGTTGCATACTCTGTAATTTATAAAGCCAGTACGTTTCATTTCTGGATACTGCCCTTTTCATATGGGTACCCCTCCAATCTCTTGAGATTTTGTCAATCCCATAAAATGTACATAATGATGGATCACTGTCATGGTGAAGTTTGAAGTGTCTTGAGTAGGGATGAGCCGAACACCCCCCTGTTCGGTTCCCACCAGAACATGCGAACAGGAAAAAAGTTTGCTCGAACACGCAAACACCGTTAAAGTCTATGGGACACGAACATTAATAATCAAAAGTGCTAATTTTAAAGGCTAATATGCAAGTTATTGTCATAAAAAGTGTTTGGGGACCCGGGTCCTGCCCCAGGGGACATGGATCAATGCAAAAAAAAGTTTTAAAAACAGCTGTTTTTTCAGGAGCAGTGATTTTAATAATGCTTAAAGTCAAACAATAAAAGTGTAATATCCCTTTAAATTTCGTACCTGGGGGGTGTCTATAGTATGCCTGTAAAGGGGCGCATGTTTCCTGTGTATAGAACAGTCTGAGAGCAAAATGACATTTCGAAGGAAAAAACATTTAAAACTACCCGCGGCTATTGCATTGCCGACAATACACATAGAAGTTCATTGATAAAAACAGCATGGGAATTCCCCACAGGGAAACCCCGAACCAAAATTAAAAAAAAAAATGATGTGGGAGTCCCCCTAAATTCCATACAAGGCCGTTTAGGTCTGGTATGGATATTAAGGGGAACCCCAGCCAAAATTAAAAAAAAAAATGATGTGGGGTTCCCCCTAAATTTCATACCAGACCCTTCAGGTCTGGTATGGATTTTAAGGGGAACCCCGCGCCAAAACAAAAAAAAACGGCGTGGGGTCCCCCCAAAAATTCATATCAGACCCTTATCCGAGCACGCAACCTGGCAGGCCACAGGAAAAGAGGGGGGATGAGAGTGTGCCCCCCCTCCTGAACCGTACCAGGCCACATGCCCTCAACATTGGGAGGGTGCTTTGGGGTAGTCCCCCAAAACACCTTGTCCCCATGTTGATGAGGACAAGGGCCTCATCCCCACAACCCTGGCCGGTGGTTGTGGGGGTCTGCGGACAGGTGGCTTATCGGAATCTGGAAGCCCCCTTTAACAAGGGGACCCCCAGATCCCGCCCCCCCCTGTGTGAAATGGTAAGGGGGTACTTACCCCTACCATTTCACTAAAAAACTGTCAAAAATGTTAAAAATGACAAGAGACAGTTTTTGACAATTCCTTTATTTAAATGCTTCTTCCTTCATCTTCTTCTTCTGGTTCTTCTGGCTCTTCTGGTTCTTCCTCCGGTGTTCTCGTCCAGCATCTCCTCCGCGGCGTCTTCTATCTTCTTCTCCTCGGGCCGCTCCGCACCCATGGCATGGAGGGAGGTTCCCGCTCTTCTCTTCATCTTCTTCTTCATCCTCTTCTCTTCTTCCTTCTTCTCTTCTTCTCTTCTTCATTTTCTTCTCCGGGCCGCTCCGCACCCATGCTGGCATGGAGGGAGGCTCCCACTGTGTGATGGCGTCTCTTCATCTGACGGCTCTTAAATAACGGGGGGCGGGGCCACCCGGTGACCCCGCCCCCCTCTGACGCACGGTGACTTGACGGGACTTCCCTGTGACATCACGGGGAATGCCACAGGGAAGTCCCGTCATGTTCCGTGCGTCAGAGGGGGCGGGGTCACCGGGTGGCCCTGCCGCCCGTTATTTAAGAACCGTCAGATGAGGAGACGCCGTCACACAGCGGGAGCCTCCCTCCATGCCAGCATGGGTGCGGAGCGGCCCGGAAAAGAAAATGAAGAAGAGAAGAAGAAAGAAGAGAAGAGGATCAAGAAGAAGATGAAGAGAAGAGCGGGAGCCTCCCCCTATGCCATGGGTGCAGAGTGGCCAGAGGGGAAGAAGATAGGAGGAGATGCTGGACGAGAACGCTGGAGGAAGAACCAGAAGAGCCAGAAGAACCAGAAGAAGATGAAGGAAGAAAGAAGAAGCATTTAAATAAAGGAATTGTCAAAAACTGTCTCTTGTCATTTTTAACATTTTTGACAGTTTTTTAGTGAAATGGTATGGGTAAGTACCACCTTACAAACAGGGGGGGGGCTGGAATCTGGGGGTCCCCTTGTTAAAAGGGGCTTCCAGATTCCGATAAGCCCCCCGCCCGCAGAGCCCCACAACCACCGGCCAGGGTTGTGGGGATGAGGCCCTTGTCCTCATCAACATGGGGACAAGGTGTTTTGGGGGGCTACCCCAAAGCACCCTCCCAATGTTGAGGGCATGTGGCCTGGTATGGTTTTTCCTGCGGCCTGCCAGGTTGCGTGCTCGGATAAGGGTCTGGTATGGATATTTGGGGGGACCCCACGCCGTTTTTTTTTTTTTTTGGCGCGGGGTTCCCCTTAAAATCCATACCAGACCTGAAGGGTCTGGTATGGAATTTAGGGGGAACACCACGTCATTTTTTTTTTAAATTTTGGCCGGGGTTCCCCTTAATATCCATACCAGACCTGAAGGACCTGGTATGGAATTTAGGGGGTCTCCCACATCATTTTTTTTTTTGGTTCGGGGTTGCCCTGTGGGGAATTCCCATGCCGTTTTTATCAATGAACTTCTATGTGTATTGTCGGCAATGCAATAGTTTTAAATGGCTTTTTTTCCTTCGAAATGTCATTTTGCTGTCAGACTGTTCTAAACACAGGAAATATGCGCCCCTTTACAGGCATACTATAGACACCCCCCAGGTACGAAATTTAAAGGGATATTACACTTTTATTGTTTGACTTTAAGCATTATTAAAATCACTGCTCCTGAAAAAACGGCCGTTTTTAAAACTTTTTTTTGCATTGATCCATATAAGCCTTTAAAATTAGCACTTTTGATTTCTCCCATAGACTTTTAAAGGGTGTTCCGCGGCATTCGAATTTGCTGCGAACACCCCAAATTGTTCGCTGTTCAGCGAACTTGCGAACAGCCAATGTTCGAGTCGAACATGAGTTCAACTCGAACTCGAAGTTCATCCCTAGTCTTGAGACACTATGATTAGGATAACCATTTTTAATGTTTGCTAAATGTTCATTAATTCTTACTTTCAATTGGCGTGTGGTTCTGCCCACGTATTGTAGGGAACACGGACATTCCAAAACATAAGTTACGTTGTCAGAATCACAAGTAATGAGAGGTTTAATGTTAAATTGTTGTTGGATTACTACAGATTGGAATTTAGCCTTCTTTTTCTTAGAGCCCGGTTTCCTAGTTATTATACAAGCATTGCATCTAGTACAATAATGGAAACCAGACCCATCTAGGAAAGGGGGGGTTTCCTAGGGGGGTCAGGTACATTTGGGACTAATCGATTTCTGAGAGTACGGGCCCTACGGTAAATGAATTTAGTTTTTTTTGGCAGGGAGGACTGGAGATCTTTATCTTTTAACAAAATGGGCCAGAATTTCTTAAAAATACCTTCTACTGTTCTGTATTGGCGATGAAAGCCTGATATAAAAGCACAGTCACCTTTAAATTCTTTTTTTGGTTTGGGGACTAATAGGGACTGCCTGTCCATGTTTGACACTTGTAAAACCAGTTTGTCCAATACATGGGCAGGGTAACCCTTCTCTCTAAATCTAGTGGTAAGAATCTCTGCTTGTGAAAAATAATCCAAAACATTATTGCAATTCCGCCGTATGCGCATATATTGCCCTTTAGGTACAGCCCCTATCCATTGCGGATGGTGGCAGCTGTGTGTAGGGACATAGGCATTTCGATCTGTTTCTTTAAAAAAAAGTTTTTGTACTGATGTGGTTACCTTGTTTGAAGAGTGTTAAATCCAAATAGTTCACTGTGTTTAAATTATACTCTGCTGTAAACTTTAGATTATATCTATTCAAATTCATACAATCTAAGAACTTCAAAAAACTTTCCTTTGTTCCCTCCCACAGAATAATAACATCATCTATGTATCTTTTGTAGAACAAAAGTGATTGGGGTCTGTTCTTAAAAATGGTTTCTGATTCCCATTTATTTAACGTGATGTTTGCCACACTAGGGGCATAGCGGGCTCCCATGGCTACACCGCCAATTTGATTATAATAGTCGTTTAACACCCAAAAATAATTGTTCCCCATGGCCATAGATAATCCTTCGATCGGGAATTTAATTTGCGATTTTTTCAGGATGGATTTATTAGTGAAGGCCATCCTCACTGCTTCCAGTACATCTGATTGCCGTAGATTGGTATAAAGAGACTCAATATCTATTGTTACTAATAAGGTTTGATCCGTAGTAGCAATAGGTTGTAACAGTGTAATTAGTTCCCGGCTATCTTTGAGATAGGATTGGCTCTGTGGAACTAGAGGCTGGAGGAAGGTATCGAGGTATTCCCCCACCCTAGAGTACAGAGAGCCAATCCCACTCACTATTGGGCGGCCTGGTGGGTTTTCCTTGTTTTTGTGTATCTTTGGTACTATATAAAGTACCGGAATTCTCGGTGTAGTTAGGTTAAGATAGTCAGCTTCTTTCTGAGTTAATATTTTTTTGGTGGTTCCTTGAGTGATCCATTCTAGTAGTTTTTGTTTTAGTTGTGGGGTAGGGTTACTTTTAAGCTTTTTGTATGTTGAGGTGTCATTCAACTGTCTCCTTAGTTCTTTGTTATAATTTTCCTTGGTTAGTATTACCAGACCTCCCCCCTTGTCTGCAGGTCTTACCACTATCTGTTTATTCACTTCCAGTTTTTTAATTCCCTCCCAGAAGGCTCAATTCCAATCTGTAGTAACCCAACAACAATTTAACATTAAACCTCTCATTACATGCGATTCTGACCACGTAACTTATGTTTTGGAATGTCCGTGTTCCCTACAATACGTGGGCAGAACCACACGCCAATTGAAAGTAAGAATTAATGAACATTTAGCAAACATTAAAAATGGTTATCCTAATCATAGTGTCTCAAGACACTTCAAACTTCACCATGACAGTGATCCATCATTATGTACATTTTATGGGATTGACAAAATCTCAAGAGATTGGAGGGGTACCTATATGAAAAGGGCAGTATCCAGAAATGAAATGTACTGGCTTTATAAATTACAGAGTATGCAACCACATGGGATGAATATAGATCTAGACCTTAATTGTTTTTTAACAAATGATTAAGTTTAGGTTATCCATCAACCATATTAATATTTTCAAGTGACTAATGTGAATAAGTCGGTTTTCAGTTATTAACCTTTTTTTTTGTTTATAGAGATACATTGTTATGACAGATTATACCCATAATCCCATTATTTTTAAACTGCATTTTACTCTTTGAGGAGAATTTTGTAAATTAGGGTGGGTAGGTCAGAGGCGTGGCCCTTCCTATTGGACCATATCATTCACTATTGATTTCACTACGATTTGATTTAGGAGAGCCCACAGACCTCTGCCGTCTAGTAATGCCTCATAGGCTATTTTAATATTATCTTTCACTATGTAAACCGAGACTGTGGCTGCATAGAATACAGGGTAAAATTAGTTTTTTCCATTAATTAGATATTTAATTCAACAAATCTTTACAATATAAACTATCCTTTATTTACTTTCTATTATTGTCCATATGGGTTCCTTCCGCCTACTTGTTATTGACCAGTAGGGGGACTACCATATGTTCCCAGGAGACGTCGGTAGTAATGACTATCTGTCCTAGTTGGGAGAAATTGGACCAGTATAGTCTACAACCACTAGATGGAGTTCCGCTCCTGAGTATTGACTAAGTATCCAACTTTATTGTTACGAGCACAAGTCTCTCTGTTACGCTCGCTA
This sequence comes from Aquarana catesbeiana, assembly GCA_037953035.1. Classification (NCBI taxonomy): domain Eukaryota; kingdom Metazoa; phylum Chordata; class Amphibia; order Anura; family Ranidae; genus Aquarana; species Aquarana catesbeiana. The sequence goes on along the minus strand of JBBHAA010001354.1, from coordinate 725,137 downwards.
ATTACCCGCCCCCTTCCTTTTCAATATAAACCAACACCATAGTGACCAACGTACGCTTCCCTGAAGACGTTCACAATGAAACGTACGTCGGAGCGGTACGTGGTCGCATGTCCTTTTGTCTTACAACATCCGGATCCTCTGGCTGTCCTTCCGTGCGGGCTGGAACGCACGCCAGCTAGGATGAGATATGAAGGGTCTTTTTGACTTCAAAATTACCCGACATACGAGCAGCCCCAGTGCCGGGTAGGCACCTACCAATGTAAGCGGCCACTTGGCTATTTTTAGTGTTTATATTTTTTAATAAATGGTTTTACGCTATGGAGACTGTTTTTGTTTCTTATATATCCATATCTTGAACAAGTGTGATGGGAACGATCCATGCCTAAAATACCATCCATTGTCCAGCCGTCCATGTGAGCAGGCACAATCCTGCACAAGCGCTAGTGACTCTCTTTTTAACTAAAGGAGTCATTGGTATCTGGTAATCAGACATCTATTACTTCAAGGTGTATTCCTTTTTTTTCTCTTCTGGTGACGGAATTTTCTCTAACAGCAGCAAGATTGTGGCACTATTGCAAGATATCACTTCAACCACTTATTTTATGGGGACAATTAATCACTATTATTGTCATCACTATAATGTGTAACACAAATGTGAATTGTCATTGGTAGCGTTTATTTATTTTTCACTCTTTAATACAAAGTTTATTGTTCGCGCTTTTTTCTTTGCACATAACTATTATTGTATAGCCTCTAGTGCCCCCTATCTATTTAAAATATTTCAATTTTTTGATCTTTCAAAAATTGGGGGAGCAGCTTGCATAGGTCGATAAACTTATATTATTTTGTTAATTTATATATTTCACTGCTGGGAACGTTTTTTATGATATGTGATTCACCTATGGTTTCTTGAATATTGACACCACTGGCGCGGAGGTTATTGTTTTTTTTATAATGCCAGTGCTCGGCTGGCGGACCTCCAAAAGGAGTTTAACCTGCCCAAGAACCGCCTAATCTGTGACATGCCCACCAGGTGGAACTCAACGTTGGCCATGCTGCAGCGGCTGCACATGCAGCAGAGGGCCATCAATGAGTACCTGTGCGACTATGGCACCAGGACAGGGTCAGAGGAGCTTGTTTTTTTTCCACACACCAGTGGGCCATGATCAGGGATGCATGCACTGTCCTTGTATATAGGCAATAATGAATCAATTAAATTAGATAAATATATAAATACACAATTATAAATATATAAATATATAAAGTGTCTCTTCAGTAATGCAGCAGCGCTGTGCATCCCAATTAAACAGGGTCTCTTTCTTAATCTATTTCAGAAAGTTCAAACAGGGATCTGATAGCCAGAGTCCCACCAATAAATAATCAAGATGTATTCTGTGAGGGTAGTAATCCTTTCACCAAGCGATACACCACGTGCTGGGGTCCCCAATGAAAACTCACTCACCAGAAATCAGATCAATAAAAGCCTTGATTAATAGTAGTAAATCTGCATCAATATCCAAAGCGACCACCAGATGTCAGTATTATTCCCAGTAGTTCCAATAGGATATGTAGAAGAAACAAAAATGCGTGATACTGCTAAACATCTTTATTTAAACCATCCAAACATCCCCTTAAAACCATGCGTACCAAAATTTAATAAACATTGAGCAAAGATAACAAAGTACACTGTGCCTGATTGTGTCCTCCAGTCGTGAAAACCTGTCAGGACGCCCTCAGAAGAAGTCCAAGAAGTGACGAAACGTTAGGGACGTGTCGCACAGGAAGTGACGCATGTGCTCCACCAACCGAAAACCAGGAAGCGTGTGACTGTGGTTACACACAGGGAGCGCTCCTGACAGGTTTTCACGACTGGAGGACGCAATCAGGCACAGTGCACTTTGTTATCTTTGCTCAATGTTTATTAAATTTTGGTACGCATGGTTTTAAGGGGATGTTTGGATGGTTCAAATAAAGATGTTTAGCAGTATCACGCTATGTGAGCATTTTTGTTTCTTCTACATATCCTATTGGAACTACTTGGAATAATACTGACATCTGGTGGTCGCTTTGGATATTGATGCAGATTTACTACTATTAATCAAGGCTTTTATTGATCTGATTTCTGGCGAGTGAGTTTCCATTGGGGACCCCAGCACGTGGTGTATCGCTTGGTGAAAGGATTACTACCCTCACAGAATACATCTTGATTATTTATTGGTGGGACTCTGGCTATCAGATTCGTGTTTGAACTTTCTGAAATAGATTACGAAAGAGACCCTGTTTAATTGGGGTGCACAGCGCAGCTGCAATACTGAAGAGACACTTTATATATTTATATATTTATAATTGTGTATTTATATATTTATCTAATTTAATTGATTCATTATTGCCTATATACATGTTCTACTATTTAAGCAGCTGCTACTAGTCATATAATTATTTATGTGCCGCACATACACCGTTAGAATATTGTACTAAGCACAGAGCATTGTTGTTTTTTTGGGACGGGCATATACAACATACATTCATTCATGCACTGCCCTGTCACCATTTGAGGAGGCCACGAGGATGGTGAGCAGTGACAGTGCATGCATCAGTGACACTGTCCCCCTTGTCCACCTGTTGGAGCACACGCTGCTTGGAATAATGGACAGGGCACTTGAGGCAGAACAGAGGAAGGAAGAGGAGGACTTCCTTAGCTCTCAAGGCCCCCTTTATCCAGACAGTGTTCCTGCGTGCCCACCGATCACACAGGAGGAGGAGGAGGAGGATTGTGTCAGTATGGAGGTGGAGCCTGGCACTCAGCATCAGCATCAGTCTTTAAGGGATCAGTCCCAAGAAACACATGGACTTGTACGTGGCTGGGAGGAGGTGGCTGCGGACCATGTCATCCTTAGTGACCCAGAGGACTCCGGACCGAATGCCTCAGCAAACCTACGCTGCATGGCCTCCCTGATCCTGCAAAGCCTGTGTAAGGATCCTCATATTCGTGGTATCAAGGAGAAGGACCAATACTGGCTGGCAACCCTCCTTGATCCACGTTACAAGGGTAAGGTTGCGGACCTTATCTTGCCGTTGCAGAGGGAGCAGAGGATGAAACATCTTCGGGAGGCCTTGCAGAAAGGTTTGTGCAACGCACTGCCAGAGACTGGGAGGTTACAAACTCCTGTTTCTGGACAACGTGTTGCTGAGGCTTCGGTCAGTCAAAGATGGAGCGGTGGAGAAGGTGGCCGTCTGACCAAAGCTTTCAGACAATTTTTTTAGTCCGCAGCCCCAAGGTATGATCGGTTCCAGCAACCATCGCCAGCGTCTTTTTTACATGGTGCAGGAATACCTAGGGGCAAGATCTGACTTGGACACCTTTCCCACCGAAAATCCTCTGCGTTATTGGGTCTTGAAGATGGATCACTGGCCAGAGCTTGCACAGTATGCAATGGAGCTACTGGCCTGTCCTGCATCCATCGTTCTTTCGGAACGCACATTCAGTGCTGCTGGAGGCTTTGTAACCGATCACAGGGTGCATCTGTCCACCGACTCGGTCAATCGACTGACCTTCATAAAAATGAATCAGTCTTGAATCACCACCAGCTACCAAGCACCTGATGCTGATGTAACCGAATAATTTTTTTTTAAATCTCAGATCCCTTCAAAGACTGCCTATGCTGATGCTGAGTGACTATCCTGAGTAATTATCCTCTTCCTCCTCAATGATCACGCTGATAGCTTGTAAGAACATTTTTGGTTCTGGGCGCCGTCACCAGTGCCTAAAGCCCAATTTTTCTGCCCCTGTTTAACAGGGGCGTGTAATTACAATTTTTGATGGAATACTTTGCAGCAGGGCTCGTTCCTGCGTTCCAACTAGAGTATCTGTGAGGAGTTGCAGTGTTGTGGCACCAGCACCAGTGCCTAAGGCCCAATTTTTCAGCCCCTGTTCAACAGGAGCATGTCATTACAATTCTTGATCTAATATTTCACAGCAGTACCCATTTCTATGCCCACCAAGAGCGAGTGAGGACTTACAGTGTGGTGGCACCAGCACCACCACCAACGGCCCTATTTTTCTGCCCTTGTTCAACAGGGGCATGTAATTACAATACTTGATCTAATATTTCACAGCAGGGCCTGTTTCTGCGCCCACCAAGAGCGAGTGAGGACTTACAGTGTTGTGGCACCAGCACCACCACCATCACCAAAGGCCCAATTTTTCTACCCCTGTTCAACAGGGGCATGTAATTACAATTCTTGATCTAATATTTCACAGCTGGGCCCTGTGAGGGCTTACAGTGTTGTGGCCACAACAACACCTAAGGCCCAAATCTCTGCTGAGTATATAGGGCAGGCCCCTACTTTCAAACTTCCAACTTACAAACGACTCCTAATTGCAAACAGAAGGAGACAACAGGAAGTGAGATGAAATCTACCCCTAGGAAGGGAAATTCTCTCCTGTAAGAGTTAATATGGGAAAAACATTTCTCCTTTCCACTGATGCTTTATCACCAATCCTTTTTTCACAAAAAAACCCAAATTTTCAAAAAAACATTTTTAATTGGGACAAAAAGTGAGGTGAAATCTTCTGAAGAGGAGCACAGACAGCAAAACAAATGTCACAGGGGTGATAACCCTTCCCTATGTTTTCCAAAAAGCTTAAAAAAGATTTTTTGGCTGGAGCTAAACGTTAAAAATGTACCCGTTCAAAATTACAAACAGATTCTACTTAACAACAAACCTACAGTCCCTGTCTTGTTTGCACCGCCTTAACAACAAACCTACAGTCCCTGTCTTGTTTGCACCGCCTGTATACTGCTGTTCAGAGTATATAGGGCCTGGTGGCCCCACACCTTTCCTTTTTTTAATTTGGGTGTGGGGTTCCCCTTAATATCCATACAAGACCCAAATGGCCTGGTAATGGACTGGGGGGTACCCATGCTGTTTGTCTCACTGAATTTCATTCATATTGCCAGGACCTGACATTACATTAAACCCGCAAGCAGTTTTAAATGACATTATTTCCTTTAAAAATGACATTTTGTGCAGGGAATGTTCTAAGCACGGGAAACACGCGCCACTTTACAGGCATACTATAGACACCCCCCAGGTACGATATTTAAAGGAATATTTCACTTTTTTTTTTTACTTTAAGCATCATTAAAATCACTGCTCCCAAAAAAACGGCTGTTTTTAAAAGTTTTTTTTTGCATTGATACATGTCCCCTGGGGCAGGACCCGGGTCCCCAAACCGTTTTTAGGACAATACCATGCAAATTAGCCTTTAAAATTAGCACTTTTGATTTCAAACGTTCAAGTCCCATAGACGTCAATGGGGTTCTAAGGTTCGTGCAAATTTTCGGTCCGTTCGCAGGTTCTGGTGCGAACTGAACCGGGGGGTGTTCGGCTCATCCCTACTGAACACTGTGCAGAGGACGCACTACACCAACGTTAAAATAATGTAGCTGCCTGCGGTAGTGATGGGATCAGGAAAACACCACCAACCTTCTACAGGTAGCTTTAGCTGAACACTGTGCAGAGGTCGCACTACACTAACTGTAAATAGTCTAGCTGCCTGACTGTGGTACTAATATAGGATCAAAAGAACACCAGCAATTTTCTTCAGGTAGCTGTAAATACTGTAACAAGACAAGCCTGCCTGTCAGTAGGAAGATAATAACAGGAACGGATCTAAACTGAATACAGTATATATATATATATATAACACTGGGGATGCATATATATACACAATACAATGTAAGTGCAGCTAACTGACTGACTGTCCTGCCTAATCTATCTAACTTAAATCAAATGACACTGTCTCTCTGTCTTTGTCTCTCAATGCCGGAACACACTACACAGGGTCGATGTGCAGGCGGCATTATATAGTGTGGGGCGTGTACTGCACTGTCTATCTCTTTCAACGCCGGAACACACACTACACGGCCTTATATAGTGTGGGGCGTGTACTAAATCCCCTGAGCCATAATTGGCCAAAGCCACCCTGGCTTTGGCCAATTACAGCTCTCTCTACAGACGGCACTGTGATTGGCTAAGCATGCGGGTCATAGTGCATGCTTGGCCAGTCATCAGCCAACAATGCACTGCGATGCTGCAGTGAATTATGGGCCGTGACGCGCCACTCGAATTTGGCGCGAACAGCCCATATCGTTCGCAATTCGGCGAATGATCGAACAGCCGATGTTCGAGTCAAACATGGGTTCGACTCAAACATGAAGCTCATCCCTACTCACAGGTAAAAAAGCTTCTGACTGTTAGCAACTGTATCAAAACGCTACCAAAAAACTGTTAGCGATCGCAGGGATCAGGCCTGACTTTGCGAACGCTGCAGTTATGTGTGTTTAGTTTTTTGTAAGTGACAGTGATCGATCTATACTGCACTTGGGTGGGCTGGGCTGGGCTGGGCGGAGGGGCAAAACGCAGGTGCTAGCAGGTATCTGGTCTGATCCCGCTAACATAGTTACATAGTTACATAGTAGGTGAGGTTGTAAAAAGACACACGTCCATCAAGTCCAACCTATGTGTGTGATTATGTGTCAGTATTACATTACATATCCCTGTATGTTGCGGTCATTCAGGTGATTATCTAATAGTTTCTTGAAACTATCAATGCTCCCCGCTGAGACCACCGCCTGTGGAAGGGAATTCCACATCCTTGCCGCTCTTACAGTAAAGAACCCTCTACGTAGTTTAAGGTTAAACCTCTTTTCTTCTAATTGTAATGAGTGGCCACGAGTCTTATTAAACTCTCTTCTGCAAATAAGTTTTATCCCTATTGTGGGGTCACCAGTATAGTATTTGTAAATTGAAATCATATCCCCTCTCAAGCGTCTCTTCTCCAGAGAGAATAAGTTCAGCTCTCACAACCTTTCCTCATAACTAAGATCCTCCAGACCCTTTATTAGCTTTTTTGCTCTTCTTTGTACTCGCTCCATTTCCAGTACATCCTTCCTGAGGACTGGTGCCCAGAACTGGACAGCATACTCCAGGTGCGGCCAGACCAGAGTCATGTAGAGCGGGAGAATTATCGTTTTATCTCTGGAGTTGATCCCCCTTTTAACGCATGCCAATATTCTGTTTGCTTTATTAGCAGCAGCTTGGCATTGCATGCCATTGCTGAGCCTATCATCTACTAGGACCCCCAGGTCCTTTTTCATCCTAGATTCCCCCAGAGGTTCTCCCCCCAGTGTATAGATTGCATTCAGATTTTTGCCACCCAAATGCATTATTTTACATTTTTCTACATTGAACCTCATTTGCCATGTAGTCGCCCACCCCATTAATTTGTTCAGGTCTTTTTGCAAGGTTTCTACATCCTGCGGAGAAGTAATTGCCCTGCTTAGCTTAGTACCGTCTGCAAATACAGAGATTGAACTGTTTATCCCATCCTCCAGGTTGTTTATGAACAAATTAAATAGGATTGGTCCCAGCACAGAACCCTGGGGAACCCCACTACCCACCCCTGACCATTCTGAGTACTCCCCATTTATCACCACCCTCTGAACACGCCCTTGTAGCCAGTTTTCGATCCATGTACTCACCCTATGGTCCATGCCAACGCACCTTATTTTTTTACAGTAAACGTTTATGGGGAACTGTGTCAAATGCTTTTGCAAAATCCAGATACACCACGTCTACGGGCCTTCCTTTATCTAGATGGCAACTCACCTCCTCATAGAAGGTTAATAGATTGGTTTGGCAAGAACGATTCTTCATGAATCCATGCTGATTACTGCTAATGATATTGTTCTTATTACTAAAAGCTTGTATATAGTCCCTTATCATCCCCTCCAAGAGTTTACATATTATTGATGTTAGGCTAACTGGTCTGTAATCCCCAGGGATGTTTTTTGGGCCCTTTTTAAATATTGGTGCTACATTGGCTTTTCTCCAATCAGCTGGTACCATTCCAGTCAATAGACTGTCTGTAAAAATTAGGAACAACGGTCTGGCAATCACCTGACTGAGTTCCCTAAGTACCCTCGGATGCAAGCCATCTGGTCCCGGTGATTTATTAATGTTAAGTTTCTCAAGTCTAATTTTAATTCTATCCTCTGTTAACCATGGAGGTGCTTCCTGTGTTGTGTTATGAGGATAAACACTGCAGTTTTGGTTACTGAAGCCCCCCGATTCACTCGTGAAGACTGAGGAGAAGAATAAATTCAATACCTCTGCCATCTCCCCATCCTTTGTAACCAGATGTCCTTCCTCATTCTTTATGGGGCCAATATGGTCTGTCCTCCCTTTTTTACTGTTTACATACTTAAAGAATTTCTTGGGATTTTTTTTGCTCTCCTCCGCTATGTGTCTTTCATGTTCTATCTTAGCCGTCCTAATTGCACCCTTATATTTCTTATTGCATTCTTTATAAATTCTGAATGCTGAGGATGATCCCTCAACCTTGTATTTTTTGAAGGCCTTCTCCTTTGCTTTTATATGCATTTTTACATTTGAGTTAAGCCATCCAGGATTTTTGTACGGTCTTTTAAATTTATTACCCAATGGGATACATTGGCTAATGCCTTTATTTAATATGCTCTTAAAGCAAACCCATCTCTCCTCCGTATTCTTTGTTCCTAATATTTTATCCCAATTTATGCCTTTTAGCAAGGTTTGTAGTTTAGGGAAGTTGGCTCTTTTGAAATTCACTGTTTTTGTGTTCCCTTCATGTTTCCTATTTGTATACTGAAACTAATTGACCTGTGATCGCTGTTACCTAAATTGCCCCGTATTTCCACATCAGTGATCAGGTCTGTATTGTTGGTAATCAGTAGATCCATTAATGTTTTATTTCTAGTTGGTGCGTCTACCATCTGACCCATAAAATTGTCCTGCAAGACATTAAGGAACTGGCGAGCCTTAAATGAATGCGCAGTTCCCTCCGCCCAGTCTATGTCTGGATAATTAAAATCCCCCATTATGATAACACTTCCCATCCTTGCTGCTAATCCAATTTGTGATAGGAGATCCGTCTCCACTTCCTCCCTCAGGTTAGGGGGCCTATAGCATACTCCCAGTATTATTTTCCCCTTAGCTTCATCCCTTTGGAGCTCTACCCATAAGGATTCCACCTCCTCTCTAGCTCCCTCAGTGATGTCATCTCTCACATTCGCTTGTACATTATTCTTGATATATAGGCATACCCTTCCCCCTTTTTTACCCTCTCTATCCTTGCAGTATAGGGTATACCCTTGAATGTTTGCCAGCCAATCATGAGAGCTGTTGAACCAGGTCTCTTAAATTCCCACAAAATCCAAATCCTCCTTGTACAACAGTGCACTGCGTTTTTGGGAACCCTAAACTGCTGGGGACGCTAGTATAGATATGATCAGATCAGATATTGATCTGTTCAGATACTATACCACTAAGGAAGCTTGTCATTGGCTGGGAGCGATCGCCTGTGAAACTTTACCGACCGCCTTGGGCACCGGGTACCCATACGTTACTATGCCTGCCTGTGCCATTCTGCCGACGTATATCGTCGTGAGGCGGTCTGCAAAGTGGTTAAAGTGAAACAATAAAAGTGTAATATTCCTTTAAATTTCATACCTGGGGGGTCTCTATAGTATGCCTGCAAAGTGCTACATTTTTCCCATGTTTAGAACAGTCCCACAGCAAAATAACATTTCTAAAGGAAAATTGTCATTTAAAACTGATCGCAGCTGTAATGAATCGTCGGGTCTCGGCAATATAGCTAAAACTCATTGCAAAAAAAGAGCATGGGGTCCCCCCCAGTCCATTACCAGGCCCTTTGGGTCTGGTATGAATATTAAGGAGAACCCCGAACCAAACTTTAAAAAAAATTGTGTGGGGGTCCCCCTAAAATCCATACCAGGCCCTTCAGGTCTGATATAGAAATTAGGGGAATTCTGCACCAATTTTTTTTTAAAATGCCGTAGGGGTCCCCCCTTAAATCCATACTTTACCCTTCTCTGAGCACGCAACCTGGCAGGCCGCAGGAAAAGAGGGGGACAAGAGAGCGCCCCCCCTCCTGAACCGTACCAGGCCACATGCCCTCAACATGGGGAGGGTGCTTTGGGGTCAGACCCCAAAGCACCTTGTCCCCATGTTGATGGGGACAAGGGCCTCATCCCCACAACACTTGCCCAGTGGTTGTGGGGGTATGCGGATGGGGGGCTTATCATAATCTGGAAGCCCCCTATAATAAGGGGACCCCCAGATCCCGGCCTCCTCCCTGCGATAATTGGTAATAAGGTACCCAATCGTACCCCTACCATTTCACAAAAAAATGTCAAAATGGTAAAAAAAGGCAAGAAACAGCTTGGGACAAGTCCTTTATTAAAAAAGAAAAAAAAAATGTCCCACAATGTAAGTTCATGCCGCCCGGCGGTCCAAAAAAGAAAAAAAAGCCGCAATCGCACCGCCTCCAAGGGAGGCTCCCAGCAAGTGACACTTCCCCATGGCTTCCCCGTGGTGTCAGAGGGGGGTGGGGCCACCTGGTGACATAAATGGGTGACCCCGCCTTCCTCTGACGCCATAGGGAAGCCCCCGTGGCATCAGAGGAGGCGGGGTCACCCGGTTATGTCACTGGGTGGCCCAACCCTCACTTATATACGAATTGTCACAGAGAAGACGCATCACTTGGCAGGAGCCTCCCATGGAGGTGGATCAGTTGCAGCACTTTTTTTTTTGGTCCATCGTTTTTAAATTTTTAAGGTTCCCCTAAAATCCATAACAGACCCAATTTGGGGGGGACCCCTACACCATTTTTTTTTTAATTTGGCGCAGGTTTCCCCTTAATTTCCATATCAGACCTGAAGGGCCTGGTATGGATTTTAGAGGGACCCCCACACAATTTTTTTTTTTAATTTTGGTTCGGGGTTCCCCTTAATATTCATACCAGACCCAAAGGGCCTGGTAATGGACTGGGGGGATCCCATGCTCTGTTTTTCAATGACTTTTATCTATATTGCCGAGACCCGACAATTCATTACAGCCGTAATCAGTTTTAAATGACTTTTTTCCTTTAGAAATGTTATTTTGCTGTGGTATTGTTCTAAACATGGGAAAAATGCTCCACTTTACAGGCATACTATAGACACCCCCCAGGCACGATATTTAAAGGAATATTTCATTTTTATTGTTTCACTTTAAGCATTATTAAAATCACTGCTCCCAAAAAAAGTCCATTTTTAAAACTTTTTTTGCATTGATACATGTCCCCTGGGGCAGGACCCGGGTCCCCAAACACTTTTTATGACAATAACTTTCATATAAACCTTTAAAATTAGCACTTTTGATTTTTCATGTTTGTGTCCCATAGACTTTAAAAGGTGTGTGTTCTTCCAAATTTTTTGCCTGTTTGGTATGTTCTGGTGCGAACCGAACAGGAGGGTGTTTGGCTCATCCCTACTCCTTATTTAGCATCACTTAGCCTTAATATCAATAACATTCCTACACAATTTAGATGCCTCGTCACTCACATAGTAATTGCAGCACGTCTAACTATTACATCGGGATGGAAGTCATATAATGCTCATAATATTTCCGAGGTAATTTATAATCAAGACATTTCACAATTCCAACACTCTTAGTACTTTTACATCACATAAAAGGCCCCCAGGAATCCTTGGGTTCTACGCTACCCAGTAGATGATTAGATAGAACCAGAGCATAGCCTTCCTTCTCAATGGTTCCCAATGGTATCTCTCTGTAATGTGGTACTCTGTTACTGTTGTTGTATTTTCTATATTTTTTTGTTCACTATATACTATATGTATAGTCCGTTATGCAGTTTAGATAATATCTAATGGGCAATAAGGTGCTTGCCTAGTGCAATCTATCAGCACTCTTTTTTCAAGCAATATATACCTAGATATGGTATTATTTGTAACGCTTCCATGTATTCTACTTATTAATTAACCATAGACTGTATGTTAATTATAAGCTAAAATAAAAAACAATTAAAAGAGAAAAACCTGTAAACACGGCACTGGCAGCGTCCAACTTCTTTTTACAGTAGGAAGATGTTCGTGTGAAGAAAGGGCTGATCTATACCTCGATGTCCTAATGCAGGAAGAGGAGGAAGTAGGGGGACAGTAGTATGGGGGGGATTTCTCTTCCTCTATAAGAATCTGGTCTGCCTTCCATCACTTCTTACACAACACGGCACTGGGAACTTCCTCTTACTGTAAGAAGTGATGATCAGTGATTTTTTGGCGTTTCTTAATTTTTTAAAACTTCTCTGCCTGGCTACTTTACTTTCTCTTTTGAAATTCTCACAATCATTCTCAGTGACTTCAATGATAATAATGGGTACAGGCTTCTATTCACTCTTATGGCAACACCCTTGATCTTGTATTCTCCTACCTATGCACTCCATGCAACATCTCTAACAATCCTCTCTCTGATCACCACCTTATTAGTTTCTCTCTCTCCTTGTCTTCCACCTCTTCTCCTTCCAACCGCCTAACATCTAAAACCTTAAAGCGGGAGTCCCACGAAAAACAATTTTAAAAGTCAGCAGCTACAAATACTGCAGCTGCTGACTTTTAAAATAAGGACACTCACCTGTCCCAGGGTCCAGCGATGTTGGCACCCAAGACCGAATCATCCCTCGGTCCTCGGGTGCTGCCACCGCCATTCTCTGTAAGGGAATCAGGAAGTGAAGTGCTGTGGCTTCACTTCCCGGTTCCCTACTGTGCATGAGCGAGTCGTGCTGCGCTTCCTAACTGGTCCCCGCTGTCTCTGGGACCCATGTGTGTCCCAGCAGACAGCGCGGTGGGGACGGGAAGAGGCATAGACTCCCGTGGGAGTCTATGCCAGAAGTGGGTGCAAATACCTGTCTTAGACAGGTATCTGCACCCCCTCCCCCCCTGAAAGGTGCCAAATGTGACACCGGAGGGGGGGAGGGTTCCGAAAAGCGGAGGTTCAATTTTTGTGTGAACCTCCGCTTTAACCACCTCAACCCTTCTCTCCTCTACTCTGCTACTGACCTCCTCTATGACAAAATCTCACCCCTGTCCTGCACCAATCTAGCCACTTCTGTCCACAATAGATCCCTGTCCTCCGCACTGGATGAGCTCGCTCCCCTCACTACACACAGAATCAGGCCCTGATCCCTACAACTCTGGTAAACAGATGACACCAGAAGTCTCAAAAAACGTAGCTGCACAATTGAGCGTCTGTGGCATAAGACTAAATCTCACGAAGACTTTAACCAATACAAATCTGCTCTCCAAGAATACAATTCTTACTTCCACATTGCCAAGCAGCCCTATTTTATCACTCTCATTAACACCTTCTCACCCAGTCACTGTCAACTTTTCTCTACTTTCAACTCTCTTTTTTTTCCTCCACTGCCTCAACCCACTAACTCACTCATTGCCCAGGAGATCGCCAATCACTTCAAAAATGAGATTGATTCAAATTGTAATGAAATCCCCACTCTACAGATATCCCCTCACTTAACACCCCATGTCCACAGGTACAATCAACACTTTCCTTATTCAACCCTGCTACTATTGATGAGGTTGCTAAACTTATTTCCAACACCCACCTAACCACCTGTCCCCTGCACCCAGTTCCCTCTCCAATGCTACAGTTATCCCCTGGCTCTATCCTACACTCTCTAACCCACGTTGTCAATCTCTCCCTCTCTTCTGGCATCTTCCCCAGCGCTCTAAAATGTGGACTAGTCACCCCCATACTTAAAAAGCCTTCCTTGGACCTCACAAATCTTAACAATCTACACCCCATGTCCTTGTTCCTCTTTTCCTCCAAACTCCTTGAATGCCTGGTCTACAACCAATTGAGTGACCACCTCATTAAAAACAACCTTCTAGATCCTCTTCAGTCTGGGTTTCCTCCTCAACACTCCACAGAAACAGCTCTCCTAAAACTCACAAATGACTTGCTAACAGCTAAAGACAATGGACACTATTCTGTACTCCTACTTCTGGAACTTTTGGCTGCCTTTGATATGGTTGACCACCCCCTCCTCAAAAAAAACTTTACTCCTTTAGTGTGTTCTTCGCTGGCTCTCATCCTACCTATCCCCTGAACCTTCAGTGCCAATTACAATTCTACATCCTCCTCTCCTCTTCCTTTCTCTGTTGGGGTCCCCAAGGTTCATGTCTTGAACCTCTCTTATTCTCAATCTACACCTCCTCTCTGGGTCAGCTGATAGCCTCCCATGGCTTCCAATACCATTTCTATGCTGATGACACCCAAATCTATCTCTGTACCCCTCGGCTTACTCCATCGGTCTCCTCACACAACACTAATTTGCTAACAGACATACCAGCCCGAATGTCACAGCACTTCCTCAAACTCAACCTGTCCAAAACAGAGCTCATAATATTTCCTCCCCCACAATTTTCCTTCCCCTGACTTCTCTGTCAAGATCAATGGCACAACCATCAACCCATCCCCACATGCCAGGGTACTAGGTGTTATCCTGGACTCTGAACTCTCCTTTCAGCCCCACATCCAATCACTTTCCAAAGCTTTCCGCTTCAACCCCCACAACATCTCTAAACTACATCCCTTCCTAATCAATGACACCACAAAGCTCCCATTCCACTCCCTGGTCATCTCTCACCTGGACTACTGCAACTCCCTCCTCATTCGCTTACCTTTACATAGGCTATCCCCCTTCAGTCCACCATGAATGCTGCTGCCAGACTTATCCACCTTATACATGGCTCAGTGTCTACTACCCCTCTCTGCCAATTCCTCCATTGGCTGCCACTCACCCAACAAATTAAATTAAAAAATCTAACAATAACTTACAAAGCCATCCACAACTCTTCCCCCAGCTACATAACTAAGCTAGTCTCAATATACCAACCATATCATTCTCTTTGTTCCTTCCAGGACCTCCTGCTCTCTAGCTCCCTTGTCACCTCCTTCCCTGCTTGCCTCCATGACTTCTCCCAAGCCTCTCCCATCCTATGGAACTCTCTACCCCAATCTGTCCAACTATCTCCTACTCTGTCCACTTTTAGGTTATCCCTGAAAACTTTTCTCTTCAGAGAGGCCTATCCTGCCGGGGTATTCGGCTCATCCCTAATCAGGACATTATTGCAAGAAAAGTTGATATTAACTCTTTATTTTTATTATGCAGAATTTATATGGTGCCAACATTTTGTGCATCACTTTACAAAGTTAGAGCAAACAGTACAGTTACAATACAATTCAATACAGGAGGAATCAGAGGGCCCTGCTCATTAGAGCTTACAATCTAAAAGGGAGGGTCAAGTGATACAAAAGGTAAAAACTGGGGGGATGAGCTGATGAAGAAAATAAATGTACAGTTGTTATGTGGGGGCAGGATAGGCCTCTCTGAAGAGAAGAGTTTTCAGACCAGAACCTGCGAACAGACCAAAATTTGCACGAACGTTAGAACCCCATTGATGTCTATGGGACTCGAATGTTCAAAATCAAAAATGCTAATTTTAAAGGCTAATTTGCATGGTATTGTCCTAAAAAGGGTTTGGGGACCCGGGTCCTGCCCCAGGGGACATATGCAAAAAAAAGTTTTAAAAACGGACATTTTTTAGGGAGCAGTGATTTTAATGATGCTTAAAGTTAAAAAAAAAAGTGAAATATTCCTTTAAAGTATGCCTGTAAATTGGCGCGTGTTTCCCGTGCTTAGAACAGTCCCTGCACAAAATGACATTTTTTAAAAGAATAAAAGTCATTTAAAACTGTTTGCCGCTTTAATGTAATGTCGGGTCCTGGCAATATGGATGAAAAATCAGTGAAACAAACGGCATGGGTACCCCCCAGTCCATTACCAGGCCCTTTGGGTCTTGTATGGATATTAGGGGAACCCCGCACTTAAATTAAAAAAAGAAAGGTGTGGGGCCCCAGGCCCTCTGAACAGCAGTATACAGGCAGTGCAAACAAGACAGGGACTGTAGGTTTGTTGTTAAGTAGAATCTGTAATTTTGAACTGGTACATTTTTAACGTGTTTAGCTCCAGCCAAAAAATCTATTTTAAGCTTTTTGGAAAACATAGGGAAGGGTTATCACCCCTGTGACATTTGTTTTGCTGTCTGTGCTCCTCTTCAGAAGATTTCACCTCACTTTTTGTCCCAATGACAAATGTTTTTTGAAAATTTGTTTCTTTTTAGTGAAACAAGGATTGGTGATAAAGCATCAGTGGAGAGGAGACACGTTTTTCCCATATTAACTCTCACAGGAGAGAATTTCCCTTCCTAGGAAAGTAGGGGCCTTCCCTATATACTCCGCAGAAATTGGGGCCTTAGGTGTTGTTGTGGCCAAAATACTGTAAGTCCTCACAGGGCCCTGCTGTGAAATATTAGATCAAGAATTGTAATTACATGCCCCTGTTGAACAGGGGCAGAAAAATTGGGCCTTAGGCACTGGTGCCACAACACTGCAACCCCTCACAGATACTCTAGTTGGAGCACAGGAACGAGCCCTGCTGCAAGGAATTGCATCAAAAATTGTAATTACACGCCCCTGTTAAACAGGGGCTGAAAAATTGGACCTTAGGCACCTGTGCTGGTGCCACAACACTGCAACCCCTCACAGATACTCTAGTTGGAGCGCAGGAACGAGCCCTGCTGCAAAGAATTGCATCAAAAATTGTAATTACACGCCCCTGTTAAACAGCGGCTGAAAAATTGGGCCTTAGGCACTGGTGGCGGTGCCCAGAACCAAAAATGTTCTTACAAGCTATCAGCATGATCATTGAGGAGAAAGAGGATAATTACTCAGCATAACAGGATAGTCATTCAGCATCAGCATAGGCAGTCTTTGAAGGGATCTGACATTTAAAAAAAATTATTCGGTTACATCAGCATCAGGTGCTTGGTAGCTGGTGGTGATCCAAGACTGATTCATTTTTATGAAGGACAGTCGATCGACCGAGTTGGTGGACAGACACACCCTATGATCGGTTACAAAGCCTCCAGCAGCACTGAATGTGCGTTCGAAAGATTGCTGGATGCAGGACAGGCCAGTAGCTCAATTGCATACAGTGCAAGATCCGGCCAGTGATCCACCCTCAAGACTCAGTAACCCAGAGGATTTTCTGTGGGAAAGGTGTCCAAGTCAGATCTTGCACCTAGGTATTCCTGCACCATGTAAAACAGACGCTGGCGATGGTTGCTGGAACCGATCATACCTTGGGGCTGCGGACTAAAAAATTGTCTGAACGCATCGGTCAGACGGCCACCTTCTCCACTGCTCCTTCTTTGACTGACCGAAGCCTCAGCAACACGTTGTCCAGGAACAGGAGTTTGTAACCTCCCAGCCTCTGGGAACGCGTTGCACAGACCTTTCTGCAAGGCCCCCCGAAGATGTTTCATCCTCTGCTCCCTCTGCGACGGCAAGATAAGGTCTGCAACCTTACCCTTGTAAAGTCGATCAAGGAGGGTTGCCAGCCAGTATTGATCCCTCTCCTTGATACCACAAATACGAGAATCCTTCAGCAGGCTTTTCAGGATCAGGGAGGCCATGCAGCGTAGGTTTGCTGAGGCATTCGGTCCAGAGTCCTCTGGGTCACTAAGGACGACATGATCTGCAGCCACCTCCTCCCAGCCACGTACAAGTCCGTGGGTTTCTTGGGACTGTAAATGATCCCTTAAAGACTGATGCTGATGCTGAGTGCCAGGCTCCACCTCCATGCTGACACAATCCTCCTAATCCTCATCCTCTTCCTGTGTGATCGACAGGCACGCAGGAACACTGTCTGGATAAAGGGGGCCTTGAGAGCTAAGGAAGTCCTACTCTTCCTGCCTTTGTTCTGCCTCAAGTGCCCTGTCCATTATTCCACGCAGCGTGTGCTCCAACAGGTGGACAAGGGGGACAGTGTCACTGATGCATGCACTGTCACTGCTCACCATCCTTGTGGCCTCCACAAATGGTGACAGGACAGTGCATGCATCCCTGATCATGGCCCACTGGCGTGGGGAAAAAAAACAAGCTCCCCTGACCCTGTCCTGGTGCCATAGTCGCACAGGTACTCATTGCTGCAGCATGGCCAACTTTGAGTTCCACCTGGTGGGCATGTCACAGATTAGGCAGTTCTTGGGCAGGTTAAATTCCTTTTGGAGGTCTGCCATCCGAGCACTGGCATTATATGATCGGCGGAAATGCACACAGACTTTCCTGGCCTGCCTCAGGACATCCTGTAAGCCCAGGTACCTGCCCAAGAACCGCTGCACCACCAAGTTAAGGACGTGAGCCAAACAGGGCACATGGGTCATTTGTCCCTGTCGGAGGGCGGAGAGGAGGTTGGTGCCAATGTCGCAAACCACCATTCCTGCCTTAAGTTGGCGTGGCATCAACTACCTCTGAACCTGCCCCTGCAGAGCTGACAGAGCCTCTGTCCCAGTGTGGCTCATGTCCCCCGAGCACACCAGCTCAAGCACCGCATGACATCTTTTGGCCTGCGTACTTGCATAGTCCCTTGAATGCCTACAGAGCACCGCTGGTTCCCAGGACAAAGCACAGGAAGAGGCCATGGAGGAAGAAGAAGAGGAGGGGGTGGAGGAGAGAGGTGTGTCAGAATCACTAATAGTGGCATTTTGGAGGCATGGTGGCAGAACAACCTCCAACACTACTGCAACTTGTCCTGCATCCTTCCCAGCTGCCTGTAGAGTCACCCAATGCGCCGTGAAACTTAGGTAACATCCCTGTCCATGCCTGCTGGACCATGAGTCAGCGGTAATATTCACCTTACCGCTGACCGCCCTGTCCAGCGAGGCCAAGACATTGCCTTCCACATGCCGGTAGAGAGCCGGAATCGCCTTCCGTGAGAAAAAGTGGCGTTTGGGAACCTGCCACTGAGGAACCGCACATTGCACAAACTCACGGAAGGGGGCAGAGTCTACCAACTGAAAAGGTAGCAGTTGAAGTGCTAGCAATTTTGCCAAGCTAGCATTCAACCGCTGGGCATGTGGATGGCTGGGAGCGAACTTCTTTCTGCGGTGCAGCAGCTGGGGCAGGAAAATTTGCCTGGTACAATCTGACGTCGGTGTACCGATAGCAGATTGCCCGCAAGTACTTGGCTGTGACACACCTAATTCTACACCTTCATTCCTCTCAGTGCAGGTCTTAGAGTGGACTGAAGGTATAGTGGGGTTGGAGATCCCAGCTGATGAGGAGTAAGGAGAGGTCCTCTTTGTTCTTTGGTGTGAGTCTTTTAGGTACACTTTCCAATGAACTGCATGGCAGGTCAACATATGTCTGGTCAAGCATGTGGTGCCCAAGCGGGAGATGTTTTGGCCACGCGAGATACGCTTGAGACATAAGTTGCAAATAGCAGCGGTGCCATCTGATGCACTCATCTCAAAAAAGGCCCACACCAAAGAACTTTTGGAATAATGCGCAGAGACAGCAGCGCCCTGCACATGCGGAGCTCTGAGGTGTGATGCAATCAGTGTGCTGCCCTTAGGCTGGCCCCTGGAGGGCATCCTGCCTCGTTGGTGATGTGCCTTCTCCTCTCTCCTATTAGGCACCCACGTTGAGTCAGTGACCTCATCATCCCCTCCCTCCTCATCACTGGAGCAAACCTGGCAGTATGCTGCAGCAGGGGGAGCATGACTGCCAGATTGCTGTCCTTGGGCACCCCCTCTGTCTGTGCTCACATTACTGCCTTCATCTAGCTCAGTATCATCATTAGAGCCTTCTTTTTATTTCAATCTTTTTTTGTGAATAAACAACAAATGATTTACAGAAGATATAACAGTATACACACTTCTATTGTGGTGTATGTATAACAAACAAGTCTTATACATTGTGACTATCTATGTAACCAGTCTGTGTAAGAAATAAGGATTTACTGTTTGTATTCGGTATACAGGCCTGTTGGCCGGCGTGGTTCACGAGAGCCTTCACAATGGTCTCCCCGACCCCACCAGCCAACCCCCGTCTTACAAGTACCTCTTTCGATTTTTTGACCAACCAAATGTTTCAAGATCTTGTTGAAGTTTGTATATGATTTAAAGGAATGTTTTAGTTCCATAGTAGTATTATTAGTAACTTTTGTGTAGTAACATATTAGGAAAGTAAAAAAAAGATAAAATAAAAGTGAGGTGGAGAAGAGAAGAAAATAAAAGGAAAGTAAAGTTAAGTAGTCAGTCAGTTCATATAGTGATACCTCATAATAATGCTTCATTATCATTTTGTTATTCCACTGATCTCCTGGCATACCATTTGTGCCATGGAGCCCACAGTTTAGAAACCATGTCAAATTTCCCTCTAGTCTAGTAGTATAACATCTCATAGGTGCCGTGTGTGTTAACACATGTTATTACCTCTGCTATTGTTGGCATTTCTGTATCTTTCCAGTGTCTGAGAATGATGAGTCTGGTAGCTAGAATAATGTGGGATATTATCATTCTATATTGAGGTGGTATGGATTCTAGTTCTAGTGAAAGAATGGCCATTCCTGGTGAAAGCGAAAGGCTCGTTTGAGTAATATTTCTTATGATATTTTCTGTTTGAGACCATATTGTTGTGAGTTTTGGGCAACTCCATAACATATGTATCAGTGTATCAGATTCCCCATATAACCGCCAGCATGTCGGTGAGGTGTTTGGAAATGCGGTTTGGGGTTAAGTACCATCTAAGGAGAATTTTTTGTTGCATTTCCAGCAAATTAGTGCTTTTAGTAGATGAATAGATTAGTTTAAGTGATTTCCTCCATTGGTCTAATGGATATTCCACTCCTATATCTCTTTCCCATGCTGTCATAGAGTCTGTCTTTACACACATGTTCTTCTCTTGAAGCCCTGAGTAAAGGATTGATATTCCTTTGTGTATTATCGGGGTATGTGAGTAGTAGATAGTTATTTGTTTGGGTAAGATTGTTAGTATTTGAGGTTTTTTTAAGAAGTTGTGATAATTGTATATGTTTATACTGTTCTGTATATGGGAGATGGAATTCAGATTGTAGTGCGTGGAATGGTTTAATGGAGGTATTATCTAATATGTCTTCCAGATAGTAAATCCCTTTATTTTGCCATAATGTTAGGTTAATATCTGGAATTAGTTGATTGAGAGCAGAGATAGGAAGTTTCAAGGGTAGCGTCGAGCCAGACCAGTGTTGTTTTTTTCGGAGATGAGCCCAGGCTCGTACGGATGCTAATATCGTGGGGGCTAGTTTACTATTTAGAGATGTGATAGAGTGGGCTGTCATTAGAAAATCTCTTAAAGAGCCTTTTGGTATTTGCGTTTGTTCTAATTCTGACCATAGTGTCTAAGAATCTGGGATTAGCCATTGTTGGAGTTGGGCCAGTACAGTCGCAAAGTAATAATCCTGCAGGTGCACGTGGCCCATCCCTCCTGCTTTTCTGTGTTTTATTAGTTTGCTGAATGTACACCTAGCTTTTTTCCCTTGCCATATATACCTGTTCAGTATAGGTTGTAGGGTATTAAAATATGAATTTGGTAGTGGTATTGGGAGGGTTCTAAAAAGGTATAATAATTGTGGCAGTATTTGCATTTTAAAAGCTGCTAGTCTACCTAGCCAAGAAAGTTCATTTCTGTTTATAGCTTTTAGCTTATTTTCTAGAGATTTCAAGAAGGGAGTGTAGTTAGCAGCTAGAAGGTCTTCTGTTTTAGGGGTTAACGTGATACCTAGGTATTTGTTTCCATCTGACTTCCAAATGTAAGGGAATTGTTGTGCTAATTTTTGTTTAGTTTTTTCTGGCATTCCTAAATTAAGTATGTGGGATTTGGACTCATTTACTTTGTAATATGATACGCTGTTGAAGGTTTTTAGCGCCTTATGAACCTCTTCCAATGAGGTGTCCGCTTCTGAGAGCATCAGTATTATATCGTCTGCAAACAGACTAATGATATGTTGTCTTGATCCTATGTGAATGCCTGTGTCAGGAACGGTGTCATCTCCGGTTTCTCCTGCTGGTGGCACTATTACATTCAGCACCAAAAGGGTGTAATTCCAGTGGCCACCAGCGGGGGTCTCCCTGCCTGGACTGCAGACTTGTCATCAAGCACACCTGTCATGGTTTTGCTGGACTATATAAACCTGCCCTGAACTAGCCTCAGTGCTTCAGAATTCCTCTGCTAAGCCCTTGTCCCTGCCAGTACCTGCTCTTGTTCCAGCCTGTTCCTGTTTGTTCCTGAACCCCGTTTGTGTATCCTGACCTTGAGCCCTGTTTCCTGTTCCCTGCTACTTGGTCTGCTTCATTATTCCTGGTTTCTGTTCCCTTGTCGTTTTGGCCCATGCCTTATTTTTTATTTCATGTTTGTTTCCTTGCTCGTGTATTATATTAGTTAGATAGATAGTTAGGTGGGTTTGGGGGTTTGCTTTGTTTTCACCATTTACTTGTTTTTGGTTTGCTGTCTTGATTTCACGTGTGTCTTTATCATTAGCAATAAACATACCTTTTTTATTCACTTACTTGTTTGTCCCTGATTCCTTGGTGCAGCCCAGCGATCTGATCACCTGCATTGGATGTTGTGTATAACATCCCCTGACAGCCTGTGATAAGTTGGTTTGAGCGTAGATGTGAGGATAGTGGTTCCATTAAAAGGTTGAATATCAAGGGGGATAAGGGACACCCCTGCCTAGTCCCGTTGCTTATTGTAAATGGGGTAGAGAGTGCACCTGAAATGAACACCTGAGCTGAGGGTTGGGAGTAGAGGGCCATTATAGCTAGGTATATGGAGCCTTTGAATCCGAATTTTTGGAGGACCTGTGCCAGAAATTGCCAATGTATTCTGTCAAACGCCTTCTCTGCATCCAACGCTAGGAGCACAGAAGGCGTTTTTTGTTTGTTAGCTATGTGTATCACATTTACCAGGCGACGGGTAGCATCCGACGTCTGTCTCCCCTTAGTGAAACCTGATTGATCCATATCTATTAATGTAGGTAAGATGTCGAACAATCTGTTAGCAAGTAGTTTTGCGTACATCTTTACATCGTTATTCAATAAAGAGATAGGTCTAAAATTCTGTGGAGATATTGGAGCTTTACCTGGTTTGGGCAAAGCAATGATAGTTGCTTTTAACATTTCTTGGGGAAAGGAAGAAGAGGCAGCAGCAGCACCAAACGTATTCACCAAGTACGGGGATAGAATTTCACTAAAGGTTTCATAATATTCTCCAGTAAAGCTGTAAGGTCCTGGAGATTTATTGAGTGGCATGGAGTTTATTATTTGTCTTACCTCTGGTTCAGTAATAGGTGAATTTAATGAAAAGAGTTGGTCTTTTGTCAGTTCTGGAAGATTAACTGTCTTTAGAAAAGATTCTATAATGTCAGGTGTTGGTTGGGAAATTGTGGTGTCATCCTTAAGATTATACAACAAACTGTAGTAATGGCTAAAAGCGTCAGCTATTTCTTGAGGGTGTTGATGTTTTGTTTGTGTCTTAGGATGGATTATATGCTGAATGTGGGTTTTGTATCTGTAACCTCGCAGTTGCTGGGCTAGTAATTTACCTGCTCTATTGCCACATGTCAGTTTTAGTTTCCTGGATGCTTTTTCAAAATCCTCCAGTAGTAGTAGTCTAAGTTCTGTTCGTAATTGGGTGATTTGGTCAGTTAGTGTATTAGAAGTGCAAGTCATGTTTTGTTTCTCTAATGATTCAATTTGGTTAATAATTTTCGCGGAGTGCTGCTGTCTCATTCTTTTAACCCTCGTCCCCTGTTGTATTAGAATACCTCTGGCAAAAGCCTTATGAGCATTCCATAAGGAAAATGGATTTGAGACCGAGGACTGATTGATTTCGAAAAATTCTTTGAGCTGCCGTTCAATATATGACCTGGTCGGACCATGTTGGAGGAGGCGAGAATTAGCTCTCCACACAAGTGTTTTTATGATTGGATAACCCCTCAAGTTCCAACTCCACTGGGGCATGATCCGACCATGTAATACCATGAATTTTGGCAGATTTACATTTGAACAACAGTTGCTTATCTACTAAGAAGAGATCTATCCTACTGTAGGTTTTGTGACAGTGAGAAAAAAAAGAGTAGTCCTTCTCATTCACATTTAAACACCTCCAAGCATCAAAAAGATCGTACTTCCGTATTAAAGGTAGTAGGGATGGTGGAGGTCTTTTAGGTTTTGCTATAGAGTCACAAGATGGATCAGGGGTAAGGTTAAAGTCCCCACACAGTAGCAATGAGCCTTTTTGGATGATGCGGATCTTCTTCATTAATTTATGGAAAAATTTGGATTGTCTGACGTTGGGTGCGTATAGGTTAACTATTGTAAACGTGTGGTTGTTGATGTCACACACCAGAATGATGAAGCGTCCTTGAGGGTCAATGATGCTTTTGTGTAGTTGGAAGGCCAACGTGTCCCTGATAGCTATCATCACTCCTCTTGACATTGTTTCCGCATTTGCGTAATAGGCAAACGGGAATTTTGGGTGTGAACATTTTGGTGGTGCTGTGGATTGAAAATGAGTCTCTTGGGTGCATAAGATATCGCAGTTCCTCTGTAGTGCCTCCCTCCACAGAGACCTGCACTTGGCTGGGTGATTACCGTATTTATCAGCGTATAACACGCACTTTTTTCCCCTTAAAATCAGGGGAAAATCGTGGGTGCGTGTTATACGCCGATTCCCTGCGATCCGGAGCTGTCAGATTTTCAAAATCGCCGACCGCGTTTTGAAAATGGCGCCGCCGGCGCCGAAATACACAGTGCCGGTCCTCAGCTCTTCTCGGCCACTTTCGTCTTCACTCGAGCGCCGCCCGAACCTAGCCGAGTGTACTCGGCTAAGTTCGGATAGCTCCGCTCGGGACTACGAGTGGAGCCGAAAGTAAACGAGAGCCGCCGAGAAAAGCCGAGGACCGGCTCTGTGTATTTCGGCGCCGGCGGCGCCATTTTCAAATCGCGGTCGGTGATTTTGAAAGACAGGATGGCAGGGATCACAGGATGCAAGGCTGCATTGGGGAAGGCTGCACTGAGGAAGGCTGCACTGACACAGTAAGTCCCTTTGAGTTAATGGTTAAAAGTTTCATCGCCATGTGTTAAGGTGAGAAAGAACAGATGGAGTTGTGTGCAATCAAAGACACTTACATTGGATGAGGTTGTTGCAAGTAGATCATGTGGGGATGAACCCTCCAGAGATTGCAGAAGTGCTAGTAATGAGGCAAGCTTCTTTTCCAGTTTCTGTGGAAACGAGGTATTTGTACTGACTGAAAAAACAACAAAGCAAAAAAAAATTGTGCAAAAACATAAAGTCAACAATACTGTGGCTGGTCGCCATTTAACATGAAATGAGAATAAGTGTGACTGGTAGTCACTCATGTTGTAACATGGGGATAGGAAGTCTTTAGACTTTTACGGACCGGAGATTGTTACCTCCCCAGCGGGATAAGTAGTGATTTACACACCCACCTTAGGGTCAATTATGCGATCGGGCATTTTTACGATCAACCGTGCGCCATTCTGACTCAGATCTTGCGAAGGAATTTCCCTGGTGAGGGAGTGCTTGAGGTTCTGGGATTATCCCCCAGGTGTTTAGCAGTGCCATACCTTTTGCTACTGAGTCAATCACGTATTCTTTATCCTCCCTTGTAACTATCAATTTAGTTGGGAACCCCCATTTATACCCAAGCTTGTTGTTCCTGAGGGTTTTTGTTATGGTATTTTAATTTCTGCGTTTCTGCAAGGTGTATTGGGATAAATCAGCGTAAAATTGGAGATTAGCATAGGATACAGGAATTTGTTCCTTTTGTCTTGCTACAGACATGAGTCTTTCTTTTGTGTGGAAGAAATGAAGTCTCAGGATGACATCACGTGGCACATTATCTGATAGGAAGGTTTTGGCAGCCTGTGCATCCTGTCCACTGTAAAATCCAGTGCTGACAGATCAGGTAGTATTTCAGAGAGGAGCTGGGACACATAGTCCCTCAGATCCTGTTGCTTAACAGACTCCGGGATCCCCCTTATCTTCACGTTATTCCTCCTTGATCTGTCCTCTATGTCTGCCATTTTGGCTTTCAGACTTTCTATGTCATCCTCTCTATCTTCATTGGCATATACCAAATCATTGATTGTAGTGGCAAACTCTGATATTTTTTGCTCCACGTGAGTTACCTTGTCTGATACTGATCGTATTTCAGTGCTAAACTTGTGCATACATGAAATCATGTCGGCATGGAGTGAGCCCCTTAATGACACTAGCATCTCCTTTAGCATTGTATCTAAAACCGGCTGACCATTAGTGGGGAAAGCATCTATGGAATCAGGCAGTTCCCTAGTATCATCCCCTGAATCTGTAAGGTAGCTCACCTCATGATTAGCATCCGCTGCATCCGCCTTGAATCTCATCTTTTCAGGGCTTCCTGAGGATGGTGTAGATGGAGGAGATTGTGAACCTTTAGGTGGGCTGCCTCTTTTTTGTGTTCTGCCCTGTTGTAATTTGCTAGTCTGAGCTGCAGCTGCTGGCATTTTTCCGGGGCTCGAGGGGATAAAACGCCGTCATACGCTTGGGCCTGTTGTTGTCCTTCTTTCTCCGCGGCATTTCTGATTTCAGCTCCCCAGATGTTCTGGAGCTGGATCGCCTTGTTTGGAGTAGGTAAGATGGACCTGGTGGGTTGATATCCGCCGCTGTGATCCCGCTGGTACCGGAGCTCCGCTATTACACGTCCATCTTGGTCTCCGGCTAGCTCCGCCCCGCCATTAGAGCCTTCTAAAGGCTGGGCATCCTCCTGGAGCATGTACCCAACACTGTGGTCAAACAGTTTGAGGGACTCCTCAGGAGGACATGGTGGGGCTAGGGAAGGAGTCACTGATGCCATTGAGCTGAGGGAAGAGGCTGCGTTGGCAGCTGCTTTGCCAGACAAAGTACCCTGAGCCTGGGTGAGAGAGGATGAGGAGGATGAGGACGGCTTGGTCATCCACTCGACCAAGTCTTCTGGATGTTGCGGCTCAACGCAGCTAACTGCCAAAAAAAAGGCCAAGCGTGTCCCACGGCCACGTGCTGATGAGGATGCACCGTGTCCATGACCAGCACTGTTGCCTCTAGACACAGAGCCTGCTTGCCCTCTTTTATTGGCATGTGACTGTCTGCCTCTCCTTGTTGGCCTTCCAGACATACTATTGGCCTGCAGCGAGCTGCACAAAACTGGTATATATATATATATATATATATATATATATATATATATATATCATACTGCAGCTAGAAGAATGAACTGCCTACCTGTAGTATTATTAGTATGATAACCCCTGCACTTGTCTTCAGGTAGCTATAATGTAGGTGCAACTGTGCAGGGTACACAGTACAGTAGCTGGACATACTTCAATGAGCCTACACAAGCAACTGGCTGCAGGTTGCTATACTGTAGGTCAGACTGTGCGGGGTACACAGTACAGTAGCTGGAAATACTTCAATGAGCCTACACAAGCACCTGGCTACAGGTTGCTATACTGTAGGTCAGACTGTGCAGGGTACACAGTAAAGTAGCTGGAAATACTTCAATGAGAACTACACAAGCAACTGGCTGCAGGTTGCTATACTGTAGGTCAGACTGTGCGGGGTACACAGTACAGTAGCTGGAAATACTTCAATGAGCCTACACAAGCACCTGGCTACAGGTTGCTATACTGTAGGTCAGACTGTGCGGGGTACACAGTAAAGTAGCTGAAAATACTTCAATGAGCCTGCACAAGCAACTGGCTGCAGGTTGCTATAATGTAGGTCAGACTGTGCAGGTTACACAGTAAAGTAGCTGGAAATACTTCAATGAGCCTACACAAGCAACTGGCTGCAGGTTGCTATACTGTAGGTCAGACTGTGCAGGGTACACAGTAAAGTAGCTGGAAATACTTCAATGAGCCTACACAAGCAACTGGCTGCAGGTTGCTATACTGTAGGTCAGATTGTGCAGGGTACACAGTAAAGTAGCTGGAAATACTTCAATGAGCCTACACAAGCAACTGGCTACAGATTGCTATACTGTAGGTCAGACTGTGCAGGGTACACAGTAAAGTAGCTGGAAATACTTCAATGAGTCTACACAAGCAACTGGCTGCAGGTTGCTATACTGTAGGTCAGACTGTGCAGGGTACACAGTAAAGTAGATGTAAATACTTCAATGAGCAATCACAAGCACCTGGCTGCAGGTTGCTATACTGTAGGTCAGACTGTGCAGGGTACACAGTAAAGTAGCTGGAAATACTTCAATGAGCCTACACAAGCACCTGGCTGCAGGTTGCTATACTGTAGGTGAGACTATGCAGGGTACACAGTACAGTAGCTGGAAATACTGTAAAAACACCTGCCTGCCTGTCAGCATATTAGGAAGAGAAGAACAGGATCTAGCTAAACTGAATACAGTGTGTATATATATATATATATATATATATATATATATATACACACAACACCTGGGATGCATATATATATACACAATATAACTGACTCTATCTGCCTACTCTATCTAACTTAAATTAAATTACACTGTCTGTCTCTCTCTCTCTATCTGAACGCCAGAACACACTACACAGGGCCGATGTGCAGGCGTCCTTATATAGTGTGGGGCGTGTACTAAACCTCCTGAGCCATAATTGGCCAAAGCCTCCTTGGCTTTGGCCAATTATGGATCTCTGTTCAGACGGCGCTGTGATTGGCCAAGAATGCGGGTCATAGTGCATGCTTGGCCAATCATCAGCCAGCAATGCACTGCGATGCCGCAGTGAATTATGGGCCGTGACGCACCACTCAAATTTGGCGCGAACGGCCCATATGGTTCGTATTTCGGCGAACGATCGAACAGGCAATGTTCAAGTCGAACATGCGTTTGATTCGAACACAAAGCTCATCCCTAATCCTGATGCAGAAAGAGAAGGAGGACAGAAGTGTGGGGGAGGGGGATATCATATACTTCCTATATCAGAGCCTGCTCAGTCTTCAGTCACTTCTTGTACAACATGGTGCTGTGTGTGTCCAACTTACTCTTTGTATACAGAGAGAAGAACAAGCCTAAACCTCCCACAGGCTGTGTGTATGTGTAGAAGGATGAAGAATATTGTCCTCACCAGGAGGAGAGACCATTCCCAATCATGCTTCTACACTGAGATCACCAGAAAATAAAATTCAGGGACACCCTACTGACCACCCCCACTTTAAACCACACTCCCAAAATGATGCATACATTTTACCATGCCCTGAAACAATCAGTCACAGAATTTGGGAAGAAGAGGCAGACAAAATGCCTTGGGCACCATGAGCAGAAGAATGATGTGGTGGGCATAGCATGTCATGGCAAATTGTGGTGCATAGAGTACAGGGGTCAGAATTAAATAACAGACAGAGTGCCAGGGTTGAGGGTAAGGAGAAATTACCACACAGTGTGCTGTGGTCAGGAGTATGTATCACACACAGTGTAGAGGTAAGGTGTAAGTAATTCACAGAGGACAGGGGTAAGCAGAAAGTAACACAGAGTGTAGCGGTCAGGAGTAAATAACGCATGGAGCATAGGGGTCATATGTAATGTTGGAAACATTTTCTCAATCAGCTGCCACCGCCCATCAGTTTATTCTTACAGTAGAAATAGTCCCGTTGTCAGAATATAATGTCTCAGTGGGGAGAATTTCTTCGCCCTTCACTTATGTGGACGGAGGAAATTTGTCATTTTTTTTCATTTGACGCACTCGGTGATCAATTCAATGAGTCATCTATAGCCAACTTTGCATACAGAGCACACAGGTCAGGAGTGAGTATGCACAGAGTACAAGTGTCAGGAGTAAGCAATAATCAGAGTGCAGAGATCAGGAGTAAGTAGAACAGAGAGAGCAGGGGCCAGGAGTAAATAACACAGTGAAAGCAGGGGTCTGCAGTATGTAACACAGAGAGAGCAGGGGTCAGGAGTAAGTAGAACAAAGAGAACAGGGGCCAGGAGTAAGCAGAACAGATAGAGCAGGGGTCAGCAGTAAGTAACACAGAGAGAGAAGGGGTCAGGAGTAAGCAGAACAGATAGAGCAGGGGTCAGAAGTAACACAGAGAGAGAAGGGGTCAGGAGTAAGTAGAACAGAGGGAGCAGGGGTCAGGAGTAAATAACACAGTGAGAGCAGGGGTCAGTAGTAAGTAACAGAGAGAGAGAAGGGGTCAGGAGTAAGTAGAACAGAAAGAACAGGGGCCAGGAGTAAGTAGAACAGAGAGATCAGGGGTCAGCAGTAAGTAACAGAGAGAGAGCAGAGGTCAGGAGTAAGTATAACAGAGGGAGCAGGGGTCAGGAGTAAGTAGAACAGAAGGAGCAGGGGTCAGGACTAAGTAGAACAGAGGGAGCAGGGGCCAAGAGTAAGTAGAATAGATTAATCAGGAGTCAGGAGTAAGTAGAACAGATTAATCAGGAGTCAGGAGTAAGTAGAACAGAGGGATAAGGAGTCAAGAGTAAGTAGAACAGAAAGAGCAGGGGTCAGGACTAAGCAGAACACATTGATCATGAGTCAGGAGTAAGAAGAACAGAGGGATCAGGAGTCAGGAGTAAGTAGAACAGAGGGAGCAGGGGCCAGGACTAAGTAGAACAGATTGATCAGGAGTCAGGAGTAAATAGAACAGAGGGATAAGGAGTCAAGAGTAAGTAGAACAGAGGGACAGGAGTATGTAGAACAGGGAGAGCAGAGGACATGTCAGGAGCAAGTAATACACAATCTGCAGGAAAATAAGTGCAGCTGCAGTACCTATTTAAAATATGTTATATCTTGTCACTTGGCTTGGTGGTGGCTTACTGGTTGCACTTGTTTCCCCATGTGAAAGACCAACATCTGTCCATCATCCCCCCTCCTTATCTTCCCTGGTATAATTGAAAGGTAGTGGGACAATGACACGAATCCCAAAGACCATCCCTGGGAACCCATCAGCTCAGAGTAAACCTTGCAGTGCACAGGTGCCAACTCAAGAGCCGTATAGTGCAAGCTTCAGTCCAAAACAATGATAAAATGACCCTGACATTCCCTATATTCATCCTTATAGTGGTCCTGCCTTCCCATATACTCATCCCTGTAGTGATAATCCCCCGCCATTCTGTGTACTCATGTTTATAATGATGAGCCCCCACCTCATCTTTGCATATACTCACCCTCCTTGCTACAAGCCCCCAACACTCTGTATACTCATCCTCAAAGTAACCAGCCCCAAGGTTTCCATATACTCATCCTCATAGTGATGAACCCCCACCTTTCTGGACATTCATCCTCATAGTAATCAGCCCTCATCATTTCAAATACTCGTCTCGTTGTCATAGTGACTAGCCCTCATCATTTTGTATACTCATCCTCATAGTGAGGAACCACCCATTCCATATACTCATCCTTATATTGATGAGCCCTCAGAGACAATCCCACATCATTCAATACACTTGTAGCTCCCTCTTGTGTGCAACTAGTGGAGGTACATTTATTTGGTATGACTCATGGTAACTGTGTGAGTCTGTAATTAGGTCAGGTTACTACAGGTCAGGCTGAATGGGTCTACAGGGCAGGTCTCTGGTACCTCCCCCTGGATCAAGAAACTTGGAGAAGCTTCCGGAAGTTGGTGGACAGAGGGCAGGAGGTCCTAAACTGCATACTTGAGGGAATCTGGCCAGTCCCCAGGCAGAGGGCCTGCCAGGGCGGCCTTTAAATATGGTGGAGCCTGGCCAGCAAGGTAGTCAGGTGGAAGATGAAGTGCTGAGGTTGCTGTTGCGTGGCCTAGGAGGGGACCCTGGGTCTGGGGCCTTGCCACCAGGCTTGAGCTGAGGAAAGGAAGGTGAGGAAACCTAGGAGAGGAATCTCCATTACCTTTGGACATCCGGGCTGGCATGGGAAGATCTGATCAGTTGGAGGCCTGTACAGGAGTCTTGCAGTGGGGACTGGGGAAAAAAGGACAGTGTGAGTATCTCAGCACATCCAGGGGCATACAAGTGGAAAGACTGCCTGGCATACTTTCCAAGGACAGCATTGTGCTAAATCCTGATCTCTTGTCCTGGAGAGTTCTTCAGAGCAGCCAGATGGGCTGGTAGTCAAGCAGCCAGGTGGGCTGGTAGTATCTGCAAGCGTCAGAACTGGGTGAAGTTCTATAGAGGAAACAAGATACTTCTGCATACAGTTAGCAGCTTTGTGCTAATTTTTTAACCACTTCAGCCCCGGAAGGTTTTACCCCCTTCCTGACCAGAGCACTTTTTACAATTCGGCACTGCGTCGCTTTAACTGCTAATTGCGCGGTCATGCAATGCTGTACCCAAACGAAATTTGCGTCCTTTTCTTCCCACAAATAGAGCTTTCTTTTGATGGTATTTGATCACCTCTGCCGTTTTTATTTTTTGCGCTATACGCGGAAAAAGACCGAAAATTTTGAAAAAAAATGATATTTTCTACTTTTTGTTCTAAAAAAAATCCAATAAACTCAATTTTAGTCATACATTTAGGCCAAAATGTATTCGGCCACATGTCTTTGGTAAAAAAAATGTCAATAAGTGTATATTTATTGGTTTGCGCAAAAGTTATAGCGTCTACAAACTAGGGTACATTTTCTGGAATTTACACAGCCTTTAATTTATGACTGCCTATGTCGTTTCTTGAGGTGCTAAAATGGCAGGGCAGTACAAAACCCCCACAAATGACCCCATTTTGGAAAGTAGACACCCCAAGGAATTTGCTGAGAGGCATGTTGAGCCCATTGAATATTCATTTTTTTTGTCCCAAGTGATTGAATAATGACAAAAAAAAAAAAAAATTACAAAAAGTTGTCACTAAATGATATATTGCTCACACAGGCCATGGGCATATGTGGAATTGCACCCCAAAATACATTTAGCTGCTTCTCCTGAGTACGGGGATACCACATGTGTGGGACTTTTTGGGAGCCTAGCCGCGTACGGGGCCCCGAAAACCAAGCACCGCCTTCAGGATTTCTAAGGGCGTACATTTTTGATTTTACTCCTCACTACCTATCACAGTTTTGAAGGCCATAAAATGCCCAGATGACATAAAACCCCCCCAAATGACCCCATTTTGGAAAGTAGACACCCCAAGCTATTTGCTTTGAGGCATGTTGAGTCCATGGAATGTTTTATATTTTGACACAAGTTGCGGGAAAGTGACAAATTTTTTTTTTTTTTTTTTTTTTGCACAAAGTTGTCACTAAATGATATATTGCTCACACAGGCCATGGGCATATGTGGAATTGCACCCCAAAATACATTTAGCTGCTTCTCCTGAGTACGGGGATACCACATGTGTGGGACTTTTTAGGAGCCTAGCCGCGTACGGGACCCCGAAAACCAAGCACCGCCTTCAGGATTTCTAAGGGCGTACATTTTTGATTTTACTCCTCACTGCCTATCACAGTTTCGGAGGCCATGGAATGCCCAGGTGGCACAAACCCCCCCCAAATGACCCCATTTTGGAAAGTAGACACCCCAAGCTATTTGCTGAGAGGCATGGTGAGTATTTTGCAGCTCTCATTTGTTTTTGAAAATAAAGAAAGACGAGAAAAAAAAATTTTTTTTTTCTTTTTTCAATTTTCAAAACTTTGTGACAAAAAGTGAGGTCTGCAAAATACTCACTATACCTCTCATCAAATAGCTTGGGGTGTCTACTTTCCAAAATGGGGTCATTTGGGGGGGTTTTGTGCCACCTGGGCATTCCATGGCCTCCGAAACTGTGATAGGCAGTGAAGAGTGAAATCAAAAATTTACGGCCTTAGAAAGCCTGAAGGCGGTGCTTGGTTTTCGGGGTCCCGTACGCGGCTAGGCTCCCAAAAAGTCCCACACATGTGGTATCCCCGTACTCAGGAGAAGCAACAGAATGTATTTTGGGGTGTAATTTCACATATTCCCATGGCATGTTTGAGCAATATATCATTTAGTGACAACTTTGCGCAAAAAAAAATAAAAAAAATAAAAAATTGTCTCTTTCCCGCAACTTGTGTCACAATATAAATTATTCCATGGACTCAACATGACTCTCAGCAAATAGCTTGGGGTGTCTACTTTCCAAAATGGGGTCATTTGGGGGGGGTTTGAACTGTCCTGGCATTTTATGCACAACATCTAGAAGCTTATGTCACACATCACCCACTCTTCTAACCACTTGAAGACAAAGCCCTTTCTGACACTTATTGTTTACATAAAAAAATAATTTTTTTTTGCAAGAAAATTACTTTGAACCCCCAAACATTATATATTTTTTTTAAAGCAAATGCCCTACAGATTAAAATGGTGGGTGTTTCATTTTTTTTTTTCACACAGTATTTGCGCAGCGATTTTTCAAACGCATTTTTTGGGGAAAAAACACACTTTTTTACATTTTAATGCACTAAAACACACTATATTGCCCAAATGTTTGATGAGATAAAAAAGATGATCTTAGGCCGAGTACATGGATACCAAACATGACATGCTTTAAAATTGCGCACAAACGTGCAGTGGCGACAAACTAAATACATTTTTAAAAGACTTTAAAAGCCTTTACAGGTTACCACTTTAGATTTACAGAGGAGGTCTACTGCTAAACTTACTGCCCTCGATCTGACCTTCGCGGCGATACCTCACATGCATGGTGCAATTGCTGTTTACATTTGACGCCAGACCAACGCTTGCGTTCACCTTAGCCCGAGAGCAGGGGGGACAGGGGTGCTTTTTTTTTTTTTTTTTTTTTTTTATTTATTATTATTATTTTTTTATCTTATTTTTAAACTGTTCCTTTCATTTTTTTTTTAAATCATTTTTATTGTTATCTCAGGGAATGTAAATATCCCCTATGATAGCAATAGGTAGTGACAGGTACTCTTTTTTGCAAAAATTGGGGTCTATTAGACCCTAGATTTCTCCTCTGCCCTCAAAGCATCTGATCACACCAAGATCGGTGTGATAAAATGCTTTCCCAATTTCCCAATGGCGCTGTTTACATCCGGCGAAATCTACGTCATAAAATGCTCGTAGCTTCCGGTTTCTTAGGTCATAGAGATGTTTGGAGCCACTCTGGTCTCTGATCAGCTCTATGGTCAGCTGGCTGAATCACAGGCTGCATTTTTAGGTTCCCTGTTGAGACAGGAGAGCCAGAGAAAAACACGGAAGATGTTGGGGGGGGGGGCATTCCCTCCCACTGCTTGTAAAAGCAGTCTAGAGGCTAATTAGCCACTAGGATTGCTTTTACATGAAAGCTGACCGCTGGCTGAAAAGAATGATACCAAGATGATACCTAAACCTGCAGGCATCATTCTGGTATAACCACTCAAAGTCGTGAATGGCATACCTGAAGACAAAAAAATGGTTAACAATAAAGCACAGTAAACGGTAAGGTATAAAAAATTGCATACCTGAAAAGCAAACATGATAAAACATAATAACAATAAAACATTGCAGAATAGAATACAGTAAAAAAGAGCAGAACAATAGAGAGAGAATAGAGAGAGAGAGAACAATAAAACGACAACTATTTTTATTTTATATTTTTGTTTGTGTTTTTTTTTTTTACACTTTTTTTTGTAACTAACTTTTATAACTGTAACCGGTTCCAGGTTCGGGTCTCTCAAAATGCGATGGCATCTCGGGAGACCCTGTGAAAGTGTGCCTAGTCTGTGCAATGCTGTACCCTACGCTAATACTCAACTAGTGCATGGTAGCGTTCAAAACATTCACCAATGCAAAGACCAGGATTGTCAGGACAGGAGGGACAATAATAGCGGGTGTCACGCCTATATCCGCGCTAGCTGCAGACACAACATCTTTTTTGGGGGGTTCGTTGGGTAGGGGTACTCGGGAGGACATAAAGAAAATGCCTCTCATGCAGCCGACTGCATTTGGTTGGGGATGTGAATGGGGGAAGTACGGGCGCTGCAGAAGTGGTGGGCTCCCAATTAGGATTGGCGAATGCAGCAGGAAGGGCACTATGGGCACGACGGGCCTGTGTTTGTCTTTTTGGTGGCAGCGGGACACTACTTGTGCTTGCCACCTCACCAGCTTGAACTGCACTTATGTGACTCGCCACGTCACCAAGTGTTACTGCAGTGCTGGTTTGACTACGACCGGGGTGTACTAGGCCGCTGGTGCTTGCCAGTTCACCAAAACGCTACAAAAAAAACTGTTAGCGATCGCAGGGATCAGGCCTGACTCTGCGAACGCTGCAGTTATGCGTTTAGTGTTTTGTAAGTGACAGTGATCGATCGATACTGCACTTGGGTGGGCTGGGCCGGGCCGGGCGGAGGGGCAAAACGCAGGTGCTAGCAGGTATCTGGGCTGATCCCGCTAACACTGCGTTTTTGGGAACCCTAAACTGCTGGGGACACTAGTATAGATCTAATCGGATCAGATATTGATCCGATCAGATACTATACCACTAAGGGAGGCGTATGCTGCGTGCGTGGGTGTTAGCGGTACTGGCGCTAACCTGACGCTGCCTGGGGCTGGTGCTTGCCAGTTCACCAAAACGCTACCAAAAAAAATGTTAGCGATCGCAGGGATCAGGCCTGACTCTGCGAACGCTGCAGTTATGCGTTTAGTGTTTTGTAAGTGACAGTGATCGATCGATACTGCACTTGGGTGGGCTGGGCCGGGCGGAGGGGCAAAACGCAGGTGCTAGCAGGTATCTGGGCTGATCCCGCTAACACTGCGTTTTTGGGAACCCTAAACTGCTGGGGACGCTAGTATAGATCTGATCGGATCAGATATTGATCCGATCAGATACTATACCACTAAGGGAGGTATACGGTGCGTGCGTGGGTGTTAGCGGTACTGGCGCTAACCTGACGCTGCCTGGGGCTGGTGCTTGCCAGTTCACCAAAACGCTACCAAAAAAACTGTTAGCGATCGCAGGGATCAGGCCTGACTCTGCGAACGCTGCAGTTATGCGTTTAGTGTTTTGTAAGTGACAGTGATCGATCGATACTGCACTTGGGTGGGCTGGGCTGGGCTGGGCGGAGGGGCAAAACGCAGGTGCTAGCAGGTATCTGGGCTGATCCCGCTAACACTGCGTTTTCGGGAACCCTAAACTGCTGGGGACGCTAGTATAGATTTGATCGGATCAGATATTGATCCAATCAGATACTATACCACTAAGGGAGGCATATGCTGCGTGCGTGGGTGTTCGCGGTACTGGCGCTAATCTGACGCTGCCTGGGGCGACGCATATCACCGCCGGGCGATCAGGGGGCTAAACCTTTATTCGGTAATAAACGGCGGGTGCCCTGACACTATAAAAAATAAACGAACTAACCAGCGTCACCCGTAACAGTTATACGGTGATCAGTGGTGAAAGGGTTAACTAGGGGGCAATCAAGGGGTTAAAACATTTATTCGGTAGTATATGGGGGTCCCTGTCGCTATAAAATGCTGACGGCGAACCTAAATATTTACGTTCCTAACTAGCGTCACCAGCGACACTAATACAGCGATCAGAAAAATGATCGCTTAGCGACACTGGTGAGGGGGGGTGATCAAGGGGTTAAAACTTTATTAGGGGGGGTTAGGGGGGTATCCTAGACCTAAAGGGGGGTAATACTCACTGCCCTAACACTAACTGTCACAAACTGACACTATGCAGTAATCAGAAAAAAAAAAAAAAAAATACTGCTAATGTCAGTTTGTGACAGGGGGGGGGGGTGATTGGGGGGGGGATCGGGGGGCGATCGGGGGGGGATCGGGGTGTAAGGTATGCCTGGCATGTTCTACTGTGTGTGTGTGTGTTTTGTGCACTCACTTGTCATCTCTCCTCGGCGCTGGAACAGAAACTGCCAGACCGAGGAGAGATGACATCACATCCTCTGCCTGTGTGAAACGACACACAGGCAGAGGAGGATTCCCATTGGCTGGGAGCGATCGCGAGGGGGGGGCCACGATCGGATGGTCTCCCCCTCGCCTCCCGATGCTCCCAGTCAAATGCCGACCGCCGATGGCACCGGGGGGGGGTCCGATCGGACCCCCCGCCCGCGGGAGGCAGATCACGTACGGGTACGTGATTTTGCCTGCCCGTGCCATTCTGCCGCAGTATATATGCGGTAGGCGGTCGGCAAGTGGTTAAAGGGAACTGAGAGCTCCTGGTCTGTAATGGATTCGGTCACTGATCCATAGAGACTGTGTTTGTTTCGGACAGAATACAGTCCAGGATCTTAATTTTTGTACATAGAGAAGGAAGTTTGTCCTTATCTGTTGTTCTTCAAGTCAAGTTGGGCATCCCATAATTCATATACCCTATCCAAGTTGTTTTCCACAATAAAATAACAGAAACAAGCTCATAGACTGATTTCTTTTGTCTGGATGCAAGTTGGAAATGCGTGTTGCCTGGCTGTGCAGGAATAGGGGGAACCAGTAACCAGTGTCTCCTGTGGAGGTAGCTCTACATTTGGGGTTCTCGTCCAGGATCCCTCTATGGTAACCTGCATGGCCATTTCCCATAGCAACCAGGAACCAACAAGCCAAAGAACTGTCAATTAGTTACCAAGTGAACCAGAGAAGAGATGCTGTGTGAAAGTACTGTATCATTCTGCTAAGAGTGCTGTTTTTATGCTGTTTCCCATAGCAACCATCCTGGGCCTTCACATACCTGAAGTACAAGTGTCATGTACCTTACAGCAGAGCCCGAAATGATGAGGGCGGCCTCTTGCATGGTTCCGGTCCAAGCACCCCTGGTGGTGGGTACAGGGAGTGCGAGGACAACGAAAGGGTGCAGGTACCTGCAGGCAGGAGGCTGGAACTTGGAGATACAGTAACCTCTGCTGAGGAGTAGTAGTGGAAACTGATCACCAGACTTGTTCAGCGGGAGACAGATTAGGATCAACTTTAGAATCAGGAACAGGCATGAGTTGGCAACAGGCTGGCAGCGGGGTACCAAATCAGAAGGCAAAACCATAGTCAGGAACAAGAAGTGGTTGGCAACAAACAGGCAGCGGGGTACAGAATCAGAAGGCAAAGCCGTAATCATAAGTCCAAGCCAAGGTCAGTATTGCAGGTAGAGGCAGGTTCAGCAGGCAGGGGAGATCCAAGAGAATGGTCAGAAGATAGCCTGGTTTTCAGGAACAAGGTCAATCAGGTAGAGTAACAACAAGAACACAGGGACAAGCTGAAGACGATCCAGCACTGATGCTAGGTACACTCTCTGTTTATATAGGGTACTGTGTGCCAGGATTCGCGGCAGCGTATGTACGTACGCAAATGCGCACGCATGCGCATTAGCACCTTAGCACATTGGCGCATGCGCATTAGCATTAGTGCATTGGCACTCACTGGTGTGCGTTAGCGCGCTTGTGTTCACATGGAGGTGCCATTGTGCATGCCCACTCTGGATCTCATTTGTCTCTGGCTACGGTTCCGTGCATGCACATTGGCATTAGTGGAACGAGGGTTCGCAGCTGCTACATGGAGACGGGTGCTTGCTGTGTGAGTTCTCTGACAACAAGACCAGGAGCAACCCTGTCTAAACTCCAGGGTGCTACAAATATATAATACAGGGTGTACAGTTTATAATACACTTCTGGTGGTGTACACAGTATATAATACAGTGTGTACAGTTTCTAATACACTTCAGGCGATGTACACCGTATATTATACATTGCAGCCATTGTACAGTTTCTAATACAGTGCAGGCGGTGTACACAGTATATAATACTGACCCTTATCCGAGCATGCAACCTGGCAGACCGCAGGAAAAGGGGTGGCGAGAGAACCGTACCAGGCCACATGCCTTCAACATGGGGAGGGTGCTTTGGGGTCATCTTGATGATAGGAACAAGGGCCTCATCCCCACAACCCTTGCCAGGTGGCTGTGGGGGTCTGTGGGCTGGGAACTTATCGGAATCTTGAAGCCTCCTTTAACAAGTGGGCCACCAGATCCCACCCCCCCATGTGAATGGGTACTTACCCATTCACCAAAAAAAGTGTCATAAAGTAAAAACCACAATACACAGTTTTTGACAAGTCCTGCAATGTCCATCCAACTTCGTGGTCAGTTCATTATGGGAGAAGGAATCTAATTCCTGATAAAGGAACCAAATATTAAGAGGCAACTCATACTTCCTGGAACCATAGACTGTAAATATTTTAAGTGCTTTTCTACTATGCTGCAAGGAAAAGAATAAAGTTTATGTTAAACTGTTACTGGACTGTTTGTCTTATGTATCTAGTGCAGGGGAGGAAGAACGGAGCACCACTAACAGAAAGGTATGAACTAACAGCAGCTCCCAAGGGAGTAGTGCGCTACATGGAGGTCCCACCGAGATTTTCACCTTTCTGTTAGTCCGTTACCCCTAGCAACCCCAGAGACAGAATCTGCAAATCAGTGACTGTATCCTGTGTAGTTCTAAGTGACCATCGCATGCGGCACCTTGCCATTTGCACAGAGGTGTCTGGCGTGGGTACAGCGCCAGCACCGCCACTGTTTGCAAAAACTATCCTGCTACACAGTTGAAAATGCGGTTGGGGTGCGTGGCCGGCATCCGAGCATGGATGTTCTCCTCTGAGCTCTGTGAAAGCCCAGGATTCAGTGACTCACACCAGCGCATCCAGACCTCATTTTTGGCCAGGGGTTTTGCATCGACCGTAAATGACCTCGTTGATGCAAATGAGGATAATCTTGAGGATCATGCTTGGATCAAATGCAAGCTGGCGGACCTGGAGAACAGGTCACGTCGCAACCCCACAAACTAACAAGCTATGCAAAAGGGCTTTTCAAAGCATTACTGCCCGACCTAAAAAATATGGAAATGGTGATTGATCGTATCCACCGTCTGCCAAAACCATCATCCCTTCCTGACACCATTCCACAGGATGTGATTTTACGCGTACACTTTTACCATGTCAAGGAACAACTCATGCGGGCATCCAGAAATGAGAAATCCCTACCGGATCCGTATTCACACCTCCAAATTTTTGCGGATTTATCAAAATATACCCTCCAATCGCCTAGGGAACGTAATACAGTTACCAAAGCATTGAGAAACCATAATCTTCCATACAAGTGGATAAATCCTGCTAAGCTTTTGATTACTTACAAAGGGGCTAAATTCACAGCTTCTACACTGAATGAAGGTTTGCAGCATTTCTGCTCATGGG
This sequence comes from Aquarana catesbeiana, assembly GCA_037953035.1. NCBI lineage: Eukaryota > Metazoa > Chordata > Amphibia > Anura > Ranidae > Aquarana > Aquarana catesbeiana. The sequence continues at coordinate 684,183 of JBBHAA010001354.1, read as the reverse complement.
AAATAATCCCAGAAAACACAAATCCACCATCTGAGAATCACAGGCACTCTATTCCGCATCCTGATGCCCAACTTACTAAACACCCCCGCTACCCCTCCAGTCACTGAACGGGGTCCTACTAAGTCAGCATCTATGTCCCGGTCTGTTACATGGCTCTGACTGGCCACTTTTCCCCCACAAGTTAGCCAAGTAAGTGCACCGCACTTTCCTGATAGGTCGACTGTTCGGCCACATGGCACATAGTTCTCCGTTTTCTTATCCAACTTTATTTTATTTATTTATTTTTAGTTTTGTGTCATTGTTTGTTGCCTACCATTCCTAGTCTTATTTTACCATACAGCTTAACCTCGGGGCACATACTCTATAGAGCTACCACTTGCTGACAACTTCTACAGTACTCCTACCAAGCTAACATCTTAGATCTCCTTGGAAGTTTCGTATCCTCCACATTCAGAATGCCTATCAAATTCCTAACGATAAACACCAAAGGCCTCAATCATCCAGCAAAAAGGTCTTCCCTTTGGAAACTGGCTAAGGAATCACACTGCGACATTTTATGTGTGCAGGAGACACACTTCAAAGCCTCATCTCCACCTAATTGCTCCAATAGCCAGTTCCTGCATATCTTCACAGCAAGCATGAACTCTAAGAAAAGAATGAACTCTAAAAAAAGAGGGGTATTAATAGCAGTAAACTCTTCTATAACCTTTGAACTGCATGACAAGGTACTGGACCACGAGGGTCGTTACATCATACTAATATGTTCTCTAAACAACTCCTTGTTTACTTTAGTAAATGTCTATGCGCCAAATTTTCACCAAATCAGCTTCCTAAAAAAACTCAAAAGAAAAATTGACACGGTTCAAAAAGGTGCTCTTCTTTGGTGGGGAGATTTTAACTTAACTCCAGACTTCAATTTGGACTCACCATCCCATCTAGGCGCCATAATCTTTCCTTGGGTCCTCTCCTGAAAGAATTTTAGTTGCAAGATATATGGAGATGCCAAAACACGTCAGAACGCGACTTTACCTTCTTCTCACCGTATCATAACTCCAGGATAGACTTATTCCTATCCGATCAGTGGACGCTTCAGAAAATCTCAGCCTCTCACATTCACTTGATAACCTGGTCAGACCACTCTCCAGTGAGTATTACCTTCGAGGACTCTTCTCACCACTCACCAACCTACCTTTGGTGGATGAACACTAACATTCTCCAGAAAGACCCCTACAGCACTATTCTAAAGGACCATCTGGAACAGTTCTTCATCACCAACAAGGACTCAGTCTCTAACCCAGCAACAATATGGGCAGCTCATAATAAGGTGCCCCTGGAAGATGCATCACCATAAGGTGCCCCTGGAAGACGTATTTTTTTGCGAAACGCAGCGTAGGGCTGAGCGGTATCATCGCGCCACCTCCCACTACTGCTGTACATCTAACAGGACGAGCTATCTGTGGTCATCCGGCCGGTGCCACAGTCTGTTCTTCCGTCTGATGATGCTGATTGTCTGATGATGCTGATTATCTTATTTTACATGTGAGTGTTTATATACTTTTTTATAATAAATTGCTACCGGATTTTACACTATGGGAGCCCTCCCTTTCTTCTTTCTTATGATGATATTGCCTCGCTGAGGGCTGAGCCCCCTTCCTGTGGACCCATCCATCTTCATCCCAACATCTGACGCTCCTTCCAGTTTCCATCTCCATCTCTGTTCCTGGACAGCTTGGATTACTAGGATCTCAAAAGCCCTTTAGACCCTCTGTAACGGGGGGTCATAGGGTTCTGGTAAGCGGCCAGGCTCTTACTGTTGGTGGTGGTCCCATACACCTGAGGCTCCATGTGGTTGAAAAACCCGTGATCGCTATTTTCACTCTTTTTGGGTTCTTTTTATGGACTATTTATTCAATTATTCACAAATGACTTTTTAAGTATATTTATTTTGCTTGGACTTTATCTTCCATATTTGTTTGCATTTGATTGAGATACACTATCGCACATATGGTTATGTATTCATTTACACAGTTTGCCTTTAGTGTTTTTGGTGTGACTAAACGGCCACACATTTACTAATTTATATAGCGAGAATCATTTTAATTTTTCTCACTTATGTTGTGTGTTTGTGTCACATTTTAGATTTCGCTGCTTTTTTTCACATTTTAGATATTTAAAGCGCAATTATTTTTCTTTCTTTTTTTCTTTAGCTCATAAGGCCTACATGCGGGGTATTTTTATTCAGCAAAGCTCTAGGGCTAAGAGAAAGAGATTGCAGCGCATTGATACCCTCATTAAAGAAATTGATGATCGTGACTCCTCAAACAAACAAAAAGCAACCGATCACTTAAAAACCAAACTGGGCCAACTCCGTTTAGAACTTCGACCCATATTATTGGATCAATTTGAATTTAACCACAAACGTTTTAAATCTACCCAATATGCCACTGGTAATAAAGCAGGGAAACTTCTATCCAAACAAATTAAAGAGTCACACACTAAATCATCCATTCCCTTTCTTTACCATCCGTTCACTAAAGAAAAATTGATCAACCCCCAAGTTATAGCTAATGCGTTTAGCGCATACTATAGCACCTTATATAATTTGAAAGGAGACCCTGACACTAAGCAACCCACACCTTCTGACATAACAGCCTTTCTACAATCTATTCATCTACCTACTCTGTCCACTCTCCAACTTGAAACCTTGAACTCCCCATTCACCACTCAGGAAATAGCAAAAGCTATTAAACTCCTTCCTATCAACAAAGCACCCGGGCCTGATGGCTTTGTTGCCGAATACTACAAACAATTCACACCTCTTCTATTGAATCCTCTCACTTTATATACATGATTTCTGACTGTTAACTAACTTAGTATATGTTGTTAGTATTATTATCACTTTACAATGCCTAATGTATGACAAAATTTACGTATCTGTTTGCTCTTATGTTCTGTATGAAAACCTCAATAAAAAGATTGGAAAAGAAAATGCGGTTGGAGTTGTGGTTGTCGCTGTTGCCCTTGGAAACATGGACACACAGGGGGTGGTGTGGCCAGAGACTGCAGGGAACATGTCTCTTACAGTTGGGACATCACAAGGGACATTTTCATTGTGGATTAGTAATTGCTGTTTAAGCTTGCACTTCTACTGTGCCTACCGCCAGGGGTCACTGGCGCACGCCAGTAAAATAAAGAGCTACAGTTCCTTGGGCGCTGGACCAGTGAGAAAAGGGGGTGGAGTCACGCCCAGGAGGAAGAGATACCAGCGTGCCACGCGCTGTACACACAGCGGAGGAAGATGGTGTGGAGCTTTACCAGCACACCCGCCATGCAGCAATTTACTGACAAGCAGGAACAGGTCCTCGTAGACACCAGCATCCGCCTGGAAGTCACCGGTGGGCTAGCGTTGGGATTAGTCAATGGAGTGGAGAGACTGTGTTTGCTCTGTCCCGGCTGCCGGATACCCACCCTGGGAGTTACTGCTTGGGCCCAGTGCGGCCATTGCAGTCATTGCGGCCTACAACTTACGCGGCTGGGATCTGAACAGCAGGAGGTATGCTACTACCACGTGAACAGCACCACCGGACATTAACATGCCTCAAGCCCCAAACCTCTGGAGGGCCGAAGAGGGCCAAGTCATCTCAGAGACTGCAGCAGAGGAGTTCCAGCCTGCACATCAGGAGACTGAAACGCCGGAGGTCAAGGTAGGATCTGTGGGGAAGGCCTGTGGTCTAGTCGGGGATCCAGGGGTTGCCAGTGTTGCAGGGCAAACCCCTGGAAACCTCCCTGAAATGCCGGCCTCTTCAAATAAGCCCTAGCTGAACCTGTCCGGAGGGTTCCGCCGGAAGAAGAGGGGGACCCCTCAGGTGAGCTGGGCAGGGGAAGCAAGGGCCGGGCCATAGACTGGGGATCACCAGAAGTGCTGGAGAGATATGGGTCCTTAGAACATTTATTTGTTTGGTCCTCTCCAGAGGAATGTGGCTCTAGTGAGGAGGAGGAGGAATGGTACCTGGAAAGCTCCACATCATTAAGTGCTTCAACCGGGGCTCCAGAGAGCATAGCCACATTTCCAGCACCCCCAGTTCCCCCTACTACATGTATCATAGGTGCCCCTCATAACAAGGCAACCACGTACCAGCAAAGGGCTATCCGATCCCAGGACTCTTGTGTGCTGCCTGGGCGGGGAAGGCCTAAGGAATTGCCACGGTTGTCGCTGTTCCAAAAAGAAGGTTCAAAAGAGGGTTGCCCAGGAGTGGGGGTTAGATTACCCTTACGTGACAAAGAAAATGATGGGGATTGTGGAGGCTTCCTGTGTAGAATGGGAAGGGGACCTCATTTGGGACTACTTACTAGGGATGAGCCGAACACCCCCTGTTCGGTTCGCACCAGAACATGCGAACAGGAAAAAAGTTAGTTCGAACACGCGAACACCGTTAAAGTCTATGGGACACGAACATGAATAATCAAAAGTGCTAATTTTAAAGGCTTATATGCAAGTTATTGTCATAAAAAGTGTTTGGGGACCTGGGTCCTGCCCCAGGGGACATGGATCAATGCAAAAATAAGTTTTAAAAACGGCCGTTTTTTCAGGAGCAGTGATTTTAATAATGCTTAAAGTCAAACAATAAAAGTGTAATATCCCTTTAAATTTTGTAGCTGGGGGGTGTCTATAGTATTCCTGTAAAGGGGCGCATGTTTCCCGTGTTTAGAACAGTCTGACAGCAAAATGACATTTTGAAGGAAAAAACACATTTAAAACTACCTGCGGCTATTGCACTGCCGACAATACACATAGAAGTTCATTGATAAAAACGGCATGGGAATTCCCCACAGGGCAACCCCGAACCAAAATTTAAAAAAAAAATGATGTGGGAGTCCCCCTAAATTCCATACAAGGCCCTTCAGGTCTGGTATGGATATTAATGGGAACCCCGGACAAAATTTAAAAAAAAAATGATGTGGGGTTCCCCCTAAATTCCATACCAGACCCTTCAGGTCTGGTATGGATTTTAAGGGGAACCCCGCGCCAAAAAAACCCAAAAAAACAGCGTGGGGTCCCCCCAAAAATCCATACCAGACCCTTATCTGAGCACGCAACCTGGCAGGCCGCAGGAAAAGAGGGGGGGACGAGAGTGCGCCCCCGCCCCCCCCTGAACCGTACCAGGCCACATGCCCTCAACATTGGGAGGGTGCTTTGGGGTAGCCCCCCAAAACACCTTGTCCCCATGTTGATGAGGACAAGGGCCTCATCCCCACAACCCTGGCCAGTGGTTGTGGGGGTCTGTGGGCGGGGGGCTTATCGGAATCTGGAAGCCCCCTTTAACAAGGGGACCCCCAGATCCCGGCCCCCCCCTGTGTGAAATGGTAAGGGGGTACTTACCCCTACCATTTCACTAAAAAACTGTCAAAAATGTTAAAAATGACAAGAGACAGTTTTTGACAATTCCTTTATTTAAATGCTTCTTCTACCTTCCTTCATCTTCTTCTGGTTCATCTGGCTCTTCTGGTTCTTCCTCCGGCGTTCTCGTCCAGCATCTCCTCTGCGGCGTCTTCTATCTTCTTCTCCTCGGGCCGCTCTGCACCCATGGCATGAGGGGAGGCTCCCGCTCTTCTCTTCATCTTCTTCTTCATCTCTTCTTCCTTCTTCCTTCTTCTCTTCTTCTCTTCTTCATTTTCTTCTCCGGGCTGCTCCGCATCCATGCTGTGGCATGGAGGGAGGCTCCCGCTGTGTGACGGTGTCTCTTCGTCTGACGGTTCTTAAATAACAGGGGGTGGGGCCACCCGGTGACCCCGCCCCCCTCTGATGCATGGGACATGACGGGACTTCGCTGTAGCATTCCCCGTGACGTCACAGGGAAGTCCCGTCAAGTCACTGTGCGTCAGAGGAGGACGGGGTCACCGGGTGGCCCCGCCCCCTGTTATTTAAGAACCGTTAGACGAAGAGACGCCGTCACACAGCGGGAGCCTCCCTCCATGCCACAGCATGGATGCGGAGCAGCCCGGAGAAGAAAATGAAGAAGAGAAGAAGAGAAGAAGGAAGAAGAGATGAAGAAGAAGATGAAGAGAAGAGCGGGAGCCTCCCCCCATGCCATGGGTGCGGAGCGGCCCGAGGAGAAGAAGATAGAAGACGCCGCAGAGGAGATGCTGGACGAGAACGCCGGAGCAAGAACCAGAAGAGCCAGAAGAACCAGAAGAAGATGAAGGAAGATAGAAGAAGCATTTAAATAAAGGAATTGTCAAAAACTGTCTCTTGTCATTTTTAACATTTTTGACAGTTTTTTAGTGAAATGGTAGGAGTAAGTACCCCCTTACCATTTCACACGGGGGGGCGGGATCTGGGGGTCCCCTTGTTAAAGGGGGCTTCCAGATTCCGATAAGTCCCCCGCCCGCAGACCCCCACAACCACCGGCCAGGGTTGTGGGGATGAGGCCCTTGTCCTCATCAACATGGGGACAAGGTGTTTTGGGGGGCTACCCCAAAGCACCCTCCCAATGTTGAGGGCATGTGGCCTGGTACGTTTCAGGAGGGGGGGCCGCACTCCCATCCCCCCTCTTTTCCTGCGGCCTGCCAGGTTGCGTGCTCGGATAAGGGTCTGGTATGGATTTTTGGGGGGACCCCACGCCGTTTTTTTTTTTTTGGCGCGGGGTTCCGCTTAAAATCCATACCAGACCTGAAGGGTCTGGTATGGAATTTAGGGGGAACCCCACGTCATTTTTCTTTTAAATTTTGGCCGGGGTTCCCCTTAATATCCATACCAGACCTGAAGGGCCTTGTATGGAATTTAGGGGGACTCCTACATCATTTTTTTTTTTTATTTTGGTTCGGGGTTGCCCTGTGGGGAATTCCCATGCCGTTTTTATCAATGAACTTCTATGTGTATTGTCGGCAATGCAATAGCCGCGGGTAGTTTTAAATGTGTTTTTTCCTTCAAAATGTCATTTTGCTGTCAGACTGTTCTAAACACAGGAAACATGCGCCCCTTTACAGGCATACTATAGACACCCCCCAGCTACGAAATTTAAAGGGATATTACACTTTTATTGTTTGACTTTAAGCATTATTAAAATCACTGCTCCTGAAAAAACGGCCGTTTTTAAAACTTTTTTTTGCATTGATCCATGTCCCCTGGGGCAGGACCCGGGTCCCCAAACACTTTTTATGACAATAACTTGCATATAAGCCTTTAAAATTAGCACTTTTGATTTCTCCCATAGACTTTTAAAGGGTGTTCCGCGGCATTCGAATTTGCCGCGAATACCCCAAATTGTTCGCTGTTCGGCGAACTTGCGAACAGCCAATGTTCGAGTCGAACATGAGTTCAACTCGAACTCGAAGCTCATCCCTACTACTTACACATGCCCAAACCCCAAAGGACACCTGACCATCAGATGTGGATGAGGTTCCAGGACATTTTTAGATAATGGGGGCAGGGACGGGCCATATACAAGGATCGTGTCTTGATTCAAAAGCCTGGTCAACATACTAAGAGCTATTTGATCTCGGTCATAGGGGAAGGAGACACACGGAAAAGACCGCCGGACCCCTGGTATTATCTGTAGAGCGCTATACAGATATGCTGGACTAAACCTTGGACTGCAAGTGTGCAGATGGGTTAGGGTAGGTATTCCCATTGACTTCTTAAACAGGGCAACAGCTTCAGTGCCTACCTGGCCAGTATGGACACTTTTTCCCTGCTGTCCCTGTCAGTTCCCCTTTGTTAGTTTTACGTGAAAAAAAACTTCTGTTATAAACTTCCGTTGCAGACACTCTGAAAGTATTTGGCTTATGGACTTAAGTGTAAATAATCTGGCGTGTCTGCTCAGGCTCTATTCTGCAGGAATACACCCAGACTCCTTTTGAGGGGATGGTAGTCCTGGTAGAGTTACCCATGCCAACAAAATGCATATTTGTTGATAGAATACAGAATAGGATGTTTGCTCTGTGTTTCTTTGCAGGTATCGTTGGAGAAGATGGCTGTCTGAGTTGATGTGAAGATCACAGATGAAGGCCTGGAGCAACCAAAGCATTTCTCTCTTGAGAGCAGTGGCTTGGTTTTCTTTGAATGGAGCTTAGTTGTAGGGACTAGTAGATTAGTTGACTATATATTGCTGAAACTGTCAAATTTTTGTGTAATATTTAATTTGTAAAATTTTTGTGACACATACACAGCACTGTACATATGGACATATGAGATGCCTCGTGTTAGGAGGTAGATAGGACTGTTTTCTAGCTGTGGATTCCTTTTCCACAACTGGGGACAGTTGTGATTATAGGAGGGGGTGTATGTAGCGCCCACCAACTTAGGTGTGTGCTAATCAGTTAGTGAGGATTAGTGTTAGGTAAAGTTGCCAGTGCCCTGCCCTGTTAGTTTAGGTCTGGTTGGGTAATTTGGTTGGGAGAGTTGATAGAATAGAAGGGGGTGTGACCACCTGTATTCTGCCCTGATGGATGCCCTGCACTTTCAGTGAGAGGTTTTGGAGGGAAAGTGGGCTGGATAAGGACGCAGTCAGTTTGTATGGGCTACCCTGAACCAATCATTAATTTGAGTGGGCAGGGGATAAAGGCTCATATAAATTGGAGGTCACATGCTCCACAAAAGGGGGGGGGGGGTGGAGGAGGAGTCTGAGGAGTTGGAGACAGAGGGAGAGCAGCAAAAATGTGACCCACGGGGTCCAGGCTTGAAGGCCTGGGCGTGTAATGCTCTCAGTGCTAAATAGCAAACTATGAACCTGAAGGCACTGAGGGTTCAGAGACCTCAGTGTTGGATGGTTCATCCACGCTGTCACCACAGTAAACTCCAGGAGCAATGAGCCAGACATTACCAGCTGGGATTATTCTGGACATGCGGAGCGGGAAGTAGCTGCCAACAGGATGGAGTAGATTGGGGATGTGGCCCGGACTTCTTTCCTGAACTGACCCAGGAATGGATCGCAGGAGGCCTGGTACTTCCAGCATCCACATACCCAGGTGGTTTTCAGAGAGGCATCGGTCAGTTCATTATGGGAGAAGGAATCTAACTACTGATAAAGGAACCAAAGATTAAGAGGCAACTCATACTTCCTGGAACCATAGACTGTAAATATTATTTTCTACTATGCTGCAAGGAAAAGAATAAAGTTTTTGTTAAACTGTTACTGGACTGTCTGTCTGATGTATCTCGTGCAGGGGAGGAAGAACAGAGCACCACTAACAGAAAGGTATGAACTAACAGCAGCTCCCAAGTGAGTAGTGCGCTACACCTATACAAGAGATGTCACAGCGAAAAGACAGCAGTCGGCGGGTCGCCTCCCATTTTTAATAAAGGTATTGTCAAAAACTGTCTCCTGTCATTTTTACTTTTTTGACACTTTTTTGGTGAATGAGTAGGGGTACAAAGTACCCGATACCCATTCACATAGGGGGTGGGATCTGGGGGCCCCCTTGTTAAAGGGGGCTTCCAGATTCTTTTTTTTTTTTTTAAGCCACGTCAGTGAGGAAGTTTACCAAGGGAATACATTTTTCAAATAGGTAATATTCAAAATATTTCCCTTTTATCATCACATCATTGTAGCTTTAGATCTACTTTGTTGCTTAAGTCATTATTTTTACAAAGGAACAAAAAAGAAAAAAAAAAAAAAAAAAAGAAACAACAATGATAATAATAATACACAACAATAACTTCCGCCTTCCTGGCTTACTCCCCCCCCTCCCCTCCCCCCTCTTCCCGAGACCGGACCTCTTCCCCCCCGTCGTCCTCTCAGCCTTCCCATTTACTTATGCCAACCGCCCCTATTTCGGTTTTGTCTTGTTCTGTGGCTAGTTCTACCCTCTCCTTTGCTCTAAGTTGTCCACATCTCTACTGCTCTTGAGGATTTTTTAAATTCCTCCCATACTCCCCACTTTATCTTGTAGGCCTCCATTTTTATCCCTTCGCTAAACCTCAAATACTCCAATTCCTGTATCTCATTTATTTTACTAAACCATTCCTTCATGGTTGGTCTTTCTTTCCTTTTCCAATTCTTAGGAATTAGGCTTTTAGCAGCATCTATGAGATGGGGCAGGAGTGTTTTAAGATAGGTTTTAGTGGGCATATCACTCATATGAAATAAAAATACCCCAGGATCTTTTGGCAAATCAAACTGAGTGATCTCCTTTATGTATTTTCTAATCTCGTCCCAGAAGATTTCTATTTCAGGACATAGCCACCACATATGGGCCGTCGTCCCTCTTTCAGTACATCCCCTCCAGCAGAGCTGAGATTTTTCCCCATGGATTTTCTGCATCCGATCCGGCGTCAGATACATTCTTGTCAGGCATTTGTAGTTTAGCTCTAACAGGTTGCTATTAACCGATATGGCCGAAACTCTCTTCAGTATCATAGTTACTTCTGTCGCTAATAGTGGCTTTCCTAGCTCCTTTTCCCATTTCCCTATAAAGGCCGTGTTAGGTACCTGGTAGTTGAGCCCGACTGGTAGAAGGAGACCTCTCTTAAGCGCTGGTTCAGGAGCCACTGGAGTGGGAACAGTGGTCTCCTGAGCACAGTGGGTAGGAGTGCCTGATGCGGTTTCTTGCGATGGCCAACACAGGAGCTGAGGAGACTTCCTCCGGGGTGGCTGTATTGCGGATGCAGGTAAGCTAAAGCGGATCCATAAGCAGGCAGGTGAAGGATATTGCAGCAGCAGAACCTGGAGCTGGAAGAGCAGGTGGTGAGCAGCATCACAGGACACAAGCAAAGCAAAGTCAAAACAGTCCGTATTGGCAGGAGATCAGGCCGGTATATGGCAGAAGGGATGATCACAGAATAGTCAGGCAGATGTTTGGCAACGGGTAACAAGATATCAGCAAGGTCAGGCAGGCCGGGTAGGGTAGGAGACAGTAGAATGGTCAGACGTATCCGGGTCAATAGCAAATAGTAACAACAGGCAGGATACAGGAACTCAGGTGCAGAGCTGCAGACGAACAGCACCTGATGGGAGTAACTGACACCCTTTTAAAGGGACTTTGGCGCCAAACAGCGCTAGCGCGAACGGGCGTGCGCACACGCGAACAGGCGCGCGCGGGAGCGCGCCAGTGCCCCCCCCAGTGGGGAATTCAGCTGAACTGCTCTGGAAAAGCCTCTCGTGCACCCACGTGCACGCATGTTAGCCCGACGACCACCGACATGTCCCTGACAGGCCGGAATATCCGGCCTTCTCAGTTCGACCAATATTTTATATATCCGGGAAAAGCCACCTTTTTCATCTGCCTCCATACATATTTTCTCTAACGGGAGTAGATTCCTTATTGTTCTAATTGGTTGAGGTAAGGATTCTATAAAGTGCTTTAATTGGTTATAGCGCCATGGATTGATAATTATCTTATCTCTCCTGTTCTTAAGCTCTTGTATTGGGCATATTCTACCCCAATCCATTACATCTTTCAGTTGTATATTATCCTCTAGTAGCCATTTACCAAACCACTCCTCCTTCCCTGGGGGGAAGTAATCCACATCTTTAAGTGACATTAACGGAGAGTTATACTCCCAATGTTCCCTTTTGTGTAAAGTGTCCCATGTTTTAAGTGCATGCCTAGTGATTTCGTGAATTTCAGTGCTATGTTTTCTTAATTTTAGTGGGCTCCATATGATTTCGTGTAGTTTTATATTACTAATTTTGTTTTCGATTTCTACCCAGTGTTTTTCTTTATTTTTAACCCAATCAACCACTCTCGCTAGTGCAATGGCTTCATAATACTTCTGAATATCCGGTGCTCCCCATCCCCCTTTACTTTTAGTGTTTATTAATTGGGTGTATTTTAAGTGGGGTGTTTTCCCTTTCCATATGAATCTTAATAACATTGAGTGTAATCTTTTAAGATATGTAGGTGGCAGCGTAATTGGGAGCATTTGCATTTTATATGTTATTTTTGGTAATAAGACCATTTTGAAAATATTTATTCTTCCCGCCCAAGACAATTGTTCCTGCTGTATTCTATTTAGTTCTGATTTTACCTCATTCATAAGCGGCATGAAGTTCACCTGATATAGCTTTTCGGTGGATGTTGTAATTTTAACTCCTAAGTAATTTAGAGCTTTTTTCCCCCACACAAAGGGGAAATATTTTTGGTATGGGTAGTCCCTCATCTTATTGGGATTTATGTCTAGCACTTCTAATTTTGTTGGATTTACTTTAAAGTTAGATAGTTTCCCATATTCTGTTAATGTGGCCATAATGTTTGGAAGGGAAATCCTTGGGCGTGTTATATAAAGCAGAATATCATCTGCAAAGGCAGCGAACTTATACTCAACGCCACCTATCATTACTCCTCTTATATCCATGTTCTGTCTAATCCTCATGAGAAGGGGTTCCAGTGATAGCAGGAAAAGCATAGGAGAGATTGGGCATCCCTGTCTTGTTCCATTGCACATATTGAAGGACTCAGACAGGATCCCATTTATCTTTACTCTCACTGATGGCCTTAAGTACAGAGCCCCTATCTACTTACAGATCTTCCCCCCATAACCAACTTCTTTAAGTGTCTCCCTCATGAAGTCCCAGTCTACTCTGTAAAAAGCTTTCTCAGCGTCTATTGACAGCAGTAGACCTGGGACTCCGCTCTTTTTAATTTCCTGGGTTATCAGGAGGGTTTTAATACTAGTATCCCTTCCCTGCCTGCCTGATATAAACCCCACTTGATCTGGGTCAATGATCCTTTTTATTGTTTGCTTTATTCTATCCGCAATTACTCTTGCAAATAGTTTTGTGTCCACGTTTAATAAGGATATGGGTCTGAAACTAGAACATAATGTGTCATCTTTTCCTTCTTTGTGTATAATCGCTATGTTGGCTGCTAATGCATCTCTACTCATTTCCCCCTTCTCTCCTATCTCATTCATATAAGAGCATAATTTTGGAGCTAAGTAATCTTGATATTTTTTGTAATATAATGCTGTCAGCCCATCTGGACCCGGGCTCTTGCCTATTTGTGTCTCTCTAATAGCCTTCCTCACTTCAGACTCTGTAATGGGGACCACCAAGGATATTCTCTCCTCTTCGGTTATTTTTAACATTCCAGTTTCTTTTAAGTATTTTTTAATTTTCTCATGTTTTTGTTCATTCTCTTTGCTTGTATCATTTTTGTTTATAGAATACAATTCCCCATAGAATTCTTGGAAAGTTTTTGCTATATCTACGTCTTTATATCTAATTTCCCCTGATTTAGTCCTTATTTTATCAACATATTTATTACTTTTCTTTTTACTTAATGCCCTTGCCAAGAGACGACCAGGTCTGTTACCAGCAATATATCTTTCCTTTTTGACTAGATTATATTTCTTTCGATTTTCTAATTCTATCTGTTGTCTCATGACAAGAAGAAAGAAAGAAGAGAAGAGGATGAAGAAGAAGATGAAGAAAAGAGCGAGAGCCTCCCCCCATGCCATGGGTGCGGAGCGGCCCGAGGAGAAGAAGATAGAAGACGCCGCGGAGGAGATGCTGGACGAGAACGCCGGAGGAAGAACCAGAAGAGCCAGAAGAACCAGAAGAAGATGAAGGAATAAAGAAGAAGCATTTAAATAAAGGAATTGTCAAAAACTGTCTCTTGTCATTTTTAACATTTTTGACAGTTTTTAAATGAAATACTAGGGGTAAGTACCCCCTTACCATTTCACATGGGGGGGGCAGGATCTGGGGGTCCCCTTTTTAAAGGGGGCTTCCAGATTCCAATAAGCCCCCCGCCCGCAGACCCCCACAACCACCCTCCAGGGTTGTGGGGATGAGGCCCTTGTCCTCATCAACATGGGGGCAAGGTGTTTTGGGGGGCTACCCCAAAGCACCCTCCCAATGTTGAGGGCATGTGGCCTGGTACGTTTCAGGAGGGGGGGTGCACTCTTGTCCCCCCCTCTTTTCCTGCGGCCTGCCAGGTTGTGTGCTAGGATAAGGGTCTGGTATGGATCTTTGGGGGGACCCCACGCCGTATTTTTTTTTTTTGGCGCAGGGCTCCCCTTAAAATCCATACCAGACCTGAAGGGCCTGGTATGGAATTTAGGGGGTCTATTTTTTTTTAAATTTTGGTTCGGGGTTGCCCTGTGGGGAATTCCCATGCCGTTTTTATCAATGAACTTCTATGTGTATTGTCGGCAATGCAATAGCCGCGGGTAGTTTTAAATGGCTTTTTTTCCTTTGAAATGTCATTTTGCTGTCAGACTGTTCTAAACACAGGAAACATGCGCCCCTTTACAGGCATACTATAGACACCCCCCAGGTACGAAATTTAAAGGGATATTACACTTTTATTGTTTGACTTTAAGCATTATTAAAATCACTGCTCCTGAAAAAACGGACGTTTTTAAAACTTTTTTTGCATTGATCTATGTCCCCTGGGGCAGGACCCAGGTCCCCAAACACTTTTATGACAATAACTTGCATATAAGCCTTTAAAATGAGCACTTTTGATTTCTCCCATAGACTTTTAAAGGGTGTTCTGCGGCATTCGAATTTCCCGCGAACACCCCAAATTGTTCGCTGTTCGGCGAACTTGCGAACAGTCAATGTTCGAGTCGAACATGAGTTCGACTCGAACTCAAAGCTTATTCCTAGCTCCTGTTATTTTTTTACTGACAGGCAGGCTTGTCTTGTTACAGTATATACAGCTACCTGAAGAAAATTGCTGGTGTTCTTTTGATCCTATTAGTATCACAGTCAGGCAGCCAGACTATTTACAGTTAGTGCAGTGCGTCCTGCTCACAGTGTTCAGCTAAACCTACAAGTTAGTGTGGTGCATCCACCTCACAGTGTTCAGCTAAACCTACAAGTTAGTGGGGTGCATCCTGCTCACAGTGTTCAGCTAAACCTACAAGTTAGTGGAGTGCGTCCACCTCACAGTGTTCAGCTAAACCTACAAGTTAGAGGGGTGTGTCCACCTCACAGTGTTCAGCTAAACCTACAAGTTAGTGGGGTGCGTCCTGCTCACAGTGTTCAGCTAGATCTGTTCCTGTTATCTTCTTACTGACAAGCAGGCTTGTCTTGTTACAGTATTTACAGCTACCTGAAGAAAATTGCTGGTGTTCTTTTGATCCTATTAGTACCACAGTCAGGCAGCTAGACTATTTACAGTTAGTGCAGTGCGTCCTGCTCACAGTGTTCAGCTAAACCTACAAGTTAGTGGGGTGCGTCCACCTCACAGTGTTCAGCTAAAGCTACCTGTAGAAGGTTGGTGGTGTTCTCATACTACAGGCAGGCAGTTGATTTTGCTAGCTGCAGTATCAGTACATATATATATATATATATATATATATATATATCCCAGCTTAGTGCAGCTACAGGCCATTAGTATGTCTGGAAGGCCAAGAAGGAGAGGCAGACAGTCACAAGCCAATAAGAGAGGGCAAGCAGGCTCTGTGTCTAGTGCTGGTCATGGAGACGGTGCATCCTCATCAGTACGTGGCCGTGGGACACGCTTGGCCTTTTTTCCGGCAGCTGGCCGTGTTGAGCCGCAACATGCGGAAGACTTGGTCGAGTAGATGACCAAGCCATCCTCATCCTCCTCATCCTCTCTCACCCATGCCCAGGGTACTTTGTCTGGCAAAGCAGCGGCCTCTTCCCTCTGCTCAATGTCATTAGTGACTCCTTCCCTAGCACCACCATGTCCACCTGAGGAGTCCCTCGAACTGTTTGACCACAGTGTTGGGTACATGCTCCAGGAGGATGCACAGCGTTTGGAAGGCTCTGATGATGATACTGAGCTCAATGAAGGCAGTAACATGAGCACGGACAGAGGGGGTGCCCAAGAAGGACAGCAATCTGGCAGTCATGCTCCCCCTGCTGCAGCATACTGCCAGGTTTGCTCCAGTGATGAGGAGGGAGGGGATGATGAGGTCACTGACTCAACATGGGTGCCTGATAGGAGAGAGGAGGAGGAGGAGGCGGCACATCGCCAACGAGGCAGGATGCCCTCCAAGGGCCAGCCTAAGGGCAGCACATTGACTGCATCACACCCCAAAGCTCCACATGTGCAGGGCGTTGCAGTCTCTGCGCGTTATTCAAAAAGTTCTTTGGTGTGGGCCTTTTTTGAGACGAGTGCATCAGATCGCACCGCTGCTATTTGCAACATATGTCTCAAGCGTATCTCGCGTGGCCAAAACATCTCCCGCTTGGGTACCACATGCTTGACCAGACATATGTTGACCTGCCATGCAGTTCGTTGGCAAGCGTATCTAAAAGACCCACACCAAAGAACAAAGAGGACCTCTCCTTGCTCCTCAGCAGCTGAGATTTCCAACCCCACTATACATTCAGTCCTCTCTGAGACCTGCACTGAGAGGAATGAAGGTGTAGAATTAGGTGTGTCACAGCCAAGTACTTGTGGGCAATCTGCTTTTTGTACACCGACATTAGATTGTATCAGGCAAATTTCCCTGCCCCAGCTGCTGCACCGCCGAAAGAAGTTTGCTCCCAGCCATCCACATGCCCAGCGGTTAAATGCTAGCTTGGCAAAATTGCTAGCACTTCAACTGCTACCTTTTCAGTTGGTAGACTCTGCCCCCTTCCGTGAGTTTGTGGAATGTGCGGTTCCTCAGTGGCAGGTACCCAAACGCCACATTTTCTCACGGAAGGCGATTCCGGCTCTCTACCGGCATGTGGAAGGCAATGTCCATGCCTCGCTGGACAGGGAGGTTAGCGGTAAGGAGTATATTACCGCTGACTCATGGTCCAGCAGGCATGGACAGGGACGTTACCTAAGTTTCACGGCGCATTGGGTGACTCTGCTGGCAGCTGGGAAGGATGCAGGACAAGGTGCAGTAGTGTTGGAGGTTGTTCCGCCACCACGCCTCCAAAATGCTAATGATTGTGACACACCTCTCTCCTCCACCCCTCCTCTTTTTCTTCCTCCATGGCCTCTTCCTGTGCTTTGTCCTCGGAACCAGCAGTGCTCCGTAGCTGTTCAAGGGGCTACGCAAGTACGCAGGCCAAAAGATGCCATGCGGTGCTTGAGCTGGTGTGCTTGGGGGACAGGAGCCACACTGGGGCAGAGGTTCTATCAGCTCTGCAGGGGCAGGTTCAGAGGTGGTTGATGCCACGCCAACTTAAGGCAGGAATGGTGGTTTGCGACAATGGCACCAACCTCCTCTCTGCCCTCCGACAGGGACAAATGACCCATGTGCCCTGTTTGGCTCACGTCCTTAACTTGGTGGTGCAGCGGTTCTTGGGCAGGTACCTGGGCTCACACGATGTCCTGAGGCAGGCCAGGAAAGTCTGTGTGCATTTCCGCCGGTCATATAATGCCAGTGCTCGGCTGACGGACCTCCAAAAGGAGTTTAACCTGCCCAAGAACCGCCTAATCTGTGACATGCCCACCAGGTGGAACTCAACGTTGGCCATGCTGCAGTGGCTGCACACGCAGCAGAGGGCCATCAATGAGTACCTGTGTGACTATGGCACCAGGACAGGGTCAGGGGAGCTTGGTTTTTTTCCCCACGCCAGTGGGCCATGATCAGGGATGCATGCACTGTCCTGTCACCATTTGAGGAGGCCACGAGGATGGTGAGCAGTGACAGTGCATGCATCAGTGACACTGTCCCCCTTGTCCACCTGTTGGAGCACACGCTGCGTGGAATAATGGACAGGGCACTTGAGGCAGAACAGAGGCAGGAAGAGGAGGACTTCCTTAGCTCTCAAGGCCCCCTTTATCCAGACAGTGTTCCTGCGTGCCCGCCGATCACACAGGAAGAGGACGAGGAGGAGGAGGAGGAGGAAGATTGTGTCAGTATGGAGGTGGAGCCTGGCACTCGGCACCAGCAGCAGTCTTTAAGGGATCAGTCCCAAGAAACACATGGACTTGTACGTGGCTGGGAGGAGGTGGCTGCGGACCATGTCGTCCTTAGTGACCCAGAGGACTCCGGACCGAATGCCTCAGCAAACCTATGCTGCATGGCCTCCCTGATCCTGCAAAGCCTGCGTAAGGATCCTCGTATTCCTGGTATCAAGGAGAAGGACCCAATACTGGCTGGCAACCCTCCTTGATCCACATTACAAGGGTAAGGTTGCGGACCTTATCTTGCCATCGCAGAGGGAGCAGAGGATGAAACATCTTCGGGAGGCCTTGCAGAAAGGTCTGTGCAACGCGTTCCCAGAGACTGGGAGAATTCAAACTCCTGTTTTTGGACAACGTGTTGCTGGGGCTTCGGTTAGTCAAAGAAGGAGCGGTGGAGAAGGTGGCCGTCTGACCGATGCGTTCAGACAATTTTTTGGTCCGCAGCCCCAAGGTATGATCGGTTCCAGCAACCATCGCCAGCGTCTGTTTTACATGGTGCAGGAATACCTAGGGGCAAGATCAGACTTGGACACCTTTCCCACCGAAAATCCTCTGGGTTACTGGGTCTTGAGGATGGATCACTGGCCAGAGCTGGCACAGTATGCAATTGAGCTACTGGCCTTTCCTGCATCCATCGTTCTTTCGGAACGCACATTCAGTGCTGCTGGAGGCGTGGTAACCGATCACAGGGTGCATCTGTCCACCGACTCGGTCGATCGACTGACCTTCATAATAATGAATCAGTCTTGGATCACCACCAGCTACCAAGCACCTGATGCTGATGTAACCGAATAATTTTTTTTGAAATCTCAGATCCCTTCAAAGACTGCCTATGCTGATGCTGAGTGACTATCTCTGAGTAATTATCCTCTTCCTCCTCAATGATCACGCTGATAGCTTGTAAGAACATTTTTGGTTCTGGGCACCACCACCAGTGCCTAAGACACAATTTTTCTGCCCCTGTTTAACAGGGGCGTGTAATTACAATTTTTGATGCAATACTTTGCAGCAGGGCTCGTTCCTGCGTTCCAACTAGAGTGTCTGTGAGGGGTTGCAGTGTTGTGGCACCAGCACCAGTGCCTAAGGCCCAATTTTTGTGCACCTGTTTAACAGGGGCGTGTAATTACAATTTTTGATGCAATACTTTGCAGCAGGGCTCGTTCCTGCGTTCCAACTAGAGTGTCTGTGAGGGGTTGCAGTGTTGTGGCACCAGCACCAGTGCGTAAGGCCCAATTTTTCTGCCCCTGTTTAACAGGGGTGTGTAATTACAATTTTTGATGCAATACTTTGCAGCAGGGCTCATTCCTGCGTTCCAACTAGAGTGTCTGTGAGGGGTTGCAGTGTTGTGGCACCAGCACCAGTGCCTAAGGCCCAATTTTTCTGCCCCTGTTTAACAGGGGCGTGTAATTACAATTTTTGATGCAATACTTTGCAGCAGGGCTCGTTTCTGTGTTCCAACTAGAGTGTCTGTGAGGGGTTGCAGTGTTGTGGCACCAGTGCCTAAGGCCCAATTTTTCTGCCCCTGTTTAACAGGGGCGTGTAATTACAATTTTCGATGCAATACTTTGCAGCAGGGCTCGTTTCTGTGTTCCAACTAGAGTGTCTGTGAGGGGTTGCAGTGTTGTGGCACCAGTGCCTAAGGCCCAATTTTTCTGCCCCTGTTTAACAGGGGCGTGTAATTACAATTTTTGATGCAATACTTTGCAGCAGGGCTCATTCCTGCATTCCAACTAGAGTGTCTGTGAGGGGTTGCAGTGTTGTGGCACCAGCACCAGTGCCTAAGGCCCAATTTTTTAGTCCTTGTTTAACAGGGGCGTGTAATTACAATTTTTGATGCAATACTTTGCAGCAGGGCTCGTTCCTGCGTTCCAACTAGAGTGTCTGTGAGGGGTTGCAGTGTTGTGGCACCAGCACCAGTGCCTAAGGCCTAATTTTTCAGCCCCTGTTCAACAGGGGCATGTAATTACAATTCTTGATCTAATATTTCACAGCAGGGCCCATTTCTGCACCCACCAAGAGCGAGTGAGGACTTACAGTGTTGTGGCACCAGCACCACCACCACCACCAAAGGCCCAATTTTTCTGCCCTTGTTCAACAGGGGCATGTAATTACAATTCTTGATCTAATATTTCACAGCAGGGCCCATTTCTGCACCCACCAAGAGCGAGTGAGGACTTACAGTGTTGTGGCACCAGCACCACCAGCACCAAAGGCCCAGTTTTTCTGCCTCTGTTCAACAGGGGCTTGTAATTACAATTCTTGATCTAATATTTCACAGCAGGGCCCTGTGAGGGCTTACAGTGTTGTGGCCACAACAACACCTAAGGCCCAAATTTCTGCTGAGTATATAGGGCAGGCCTTTCCAATCCTTGTTCCACAAAAAAACCCAAATTTTCAAAAAACATTTGTCATTGGGACAAAAAGTGAGATGAAATCTTCTGAAGAGGAGGAAAGACAGCAAAACAAATGTCACAGGGGTGATAACCATTCCCTATGTTTTCCGAAAAGCATAAAAAAGATTTTTTGGCTGGAGCTAAACACGTTAAAAATGTACCCGTTCAAAATTACAAACAGATTCTACTTAACAACAAACCTACAGTCCCTGTCTTGTTTGCCCCGCCTGTATACTGCTGTTCAGAGTATATAGGGCCTGGTGGCCCCACACCTTTCCTTATTTTAATTTGGGTTTGGGGTTCCCCTTAATATCCATACAAGACCCAAAGGGCCTGGTAATGGACTGGGGGGTACCCATGCTGTTTGTCTCACTGATTTTCATCCATATTGCCAGGACCCAACATTACATTAAACCCGCAAGTTTTAAATGAGATTTTTTCCTTTAAAAATGACATTTGGTGCAGGGACTGTTCTAAACACGGGAAACACGCGTCACTTTACAGGCATACTATAGACACCCCCCAGGTACAATATTTGAAGGAATATTTCACTTTTTTTTTTTTTACTTTAAGCATCATTAAAATCACTGCTCCCGAAAAAACGGCCGTTTTTAAAAGTTTTTTTTTGCATTGATACATGTCCCCTGGGGTAGGACCCGGGTCCCCAAACCCTTTTTAGGACAATACCATGCAAATTAGCCTTTAAAATAAGCACTTTTGATTTTGAACGTTCGAGTCCCATAGACGTCAATGGGGTTCTAACGTTCGTGCGAATTTTCGGTCCGTTTGCGAACCGAACCGGGGGGTGTTCGGCTCATCCCTACTGTTCAGTGCTACTAGTGAGTTAATGTGCTATTGTGAGTGTAAAGTATCAGTTTAGTGTGAATATAGTGATAGTGCAGCCGTTCATTTTTACTTTAGTGTCAGTTTAGTGATTCAGTGGAGTGTGTCTGTGTCCATTGATTAAAGTGCACCTAAGTACACATTTCCCCATCTCTATTTTATTTTGGTAATAAGCCAACCCCATCATGTCTGGGAGGCCAACGAGGAGAGGCGGACATTTCCATGGCACTGTGAGGGGGCCAGCAGCTTATGTGTCCACAGGCAAAGGTGGACGTGGTCAGTCCTCAGGCAGGGCATCATTTCCTCTGTGCAGTGATGTTGCCCAGTCCCCTGCAGCTGCCAGAGTGACAAAACCTGCCTCCTTGTCCACAGATATTCCTGCCATAGACCCAGCATCAGGCATGGAGGAGTCAGCAGAGTTATTTGAACAAAACGTCAGCCACTTGCCCCTTGATGATGCACAGCCATTACTCGATTCATCAACAGAACCTCTATAAATCAACCAGCCCGAGCGGTTATAGCAACGAATATGATAAAATGTTTTCAGATATTCTATCTCCGTATATTAGTGCAGTGGCTAATCAAGCAGCTTAAAAAAAGCTATTTTCTTAAAGAAACTCTAGAGGCCCTCATTGTAGCAATCCCTAAACCCGGGAAATCACCTCGGATCCCGCAAACTTCAGGCCCATATCCTTATTGAATAGTGATATCAAAATATATGCTAAATTATTAGCTAACAGATTGCAACCCCTTATAGCCACCTTAATACACCCTGACCAAGTTCATCAACAGCCGCCAGGCTCCAGATACCATCAAGAGATTCATTAACTTCATTTCAAAGGGTCGAACATCACCGGACGCCTTTTCTGCTTCTTTCCCTGGATGCAGAGAAGGCATTGGACTGGGTGCATTGGGGCTTTCCTAGACAAGTGCTACATTCATTTGGCCTTACTGGATCATTTGAACAGACCATTTTAGCCCTAAACTCTAATCCCAGCACTAAAGTCTGGATTTCTTGCATGCTGTCAGATCCATTTGACAGCATATATCACCCTCACTAACCAGCGACAACTGCGATATCACCTTCCCCTGACCAGCGATGACAGTGACATCACCCTCCCCAACCAGCGATGACTGCAATATCACTTTCCCCAACTAGTGATGACCACAATATCACATTCTTCGACTAGCGGCGTCCACAATTTAAACCTCCCCGACCAGCGACAACCACAATATCACTCTCCGGTAATGACCACAATATCACCCTCTCCGACTGGCGACGTCCGCAATTTCATCCTCCTGGACCGGCAACGACCATCATGATATCACCCTCCCGACCACTGACATTTGATTGCAACCAATGGGTGGGAAGTTGAATGCTCCAATGCACCAACTAAGAAGCATGTTCTGGTGTGTACAGAAATATGGCGGTACTAACAGAGCAGAATGAAGGAAGATCAGAAAGGAAGACGAGCATCTTTGCTGCGTTTGTCGCACATCGGGCACCACATGGTAATGAGGTGGACGGCCTACATGTGAAGAGCAACAATGTGCAAAATACACAAATATGGTGCCGGAAGACACTCCATACCGGTGTGAGGCCCATCCGCCACCTACCTGAAATGTGAGGCCCTTCCTCCACCTACCTGAAATGTGAGGCCCATCCTCTACCTACCTGAAATGTGAGGTCCCTTCTCCACCTACCTGAAATGAGAGGCCCACCCCCCACCTACCTGAAATGTGAGGCCCCTTCTCCACCTACCTGAAATGTGAGGCCCCTTTTCCATCTACCTGAAATGTGAGGCACATCCTCCACCTACCTGAAATGTGAGGCCCATCCCCCACCTACCTGAAATGTGAGGCCCCTTCTCCATCTACCTGAAATGTGAGGCCCATCCTCCATCTACCTGAAATGTGAGGCCCCTTCTCCACCTACCTGAAATGTGAGGCCCATCCTCCACCTACCTGAAATGTGAGGCCTACCTAAAATGTGAGGCCCCTTCTCCACCTACCTGAAATGTGAGGCACATCCTCCACCTACCTGAAATGTGAGGCCCATCCTCTACCTACGTTAAATGTGAGGCCCTTTCTCCATCTACCTGAAATGTGAGGCCCATCCTCCACCTACCTGAAATGTGAGGCCCATCCTCCACCTACCTGAAATGTGAGGCCCATCCCCCACCTACCTGAAATGTGAGGCCCCTTCTCCACCTACCTGAAATGTGAGGCCCCTTCTCCACCTACCTGAAATGTGAGGCCCATCCTCCACCTACCTGAAATGTGAGGCCCATCCTCCACCTACCTGAAATGTGAGGCCCATCCTCCACCTACCTAAAATGTGAGGCCCCTTCTCCACCTACCTGAAATGTGAGGCCCATCCTCCACCTACCTGAAATGTGAGGCCCTTCTTCCACCTACCTAAATTGTGAGGCCCATCCTCTACCTACCTGAAATGTGAGGCCCATCCTCTACCTACCTGAAATGTGAGGCCCATCTCCCACCTACCTGAAATGTGAGGCCTGTCCTCCACCTACCTGAAATGTGAGGCCCATCCTCCACCTACCTGAAATGTGAGGCCCATCCTCCACCTACCTGAAATGTAAGGCCCATTCTCCGCCTACTTGAAATGTTAGGCTCCACCTACCTGAAATGTGACAACAGTCACCTCACCCACCACAAAATGCAGCAAGGGGGCGGGGCTTACCAATATGCCGTACATATGTATCACTAATTCCTCCCGCCCTCTGTTCATGATGGGGAAGCCCCCCCCGCAGTGCAGTGTAAGACCCAATGAGGAGTGTGTGGGAGGAGCTAATATTATAGAAGTCACCCTCTCCGACTGGCGACGTCCGCAATTTCATCCTCCTGGACCGGCGACGACCATCATGATATCACCCTCCCGACCACTGACATTTGACTGCAACCAATGGGTGGGAAGTTGAATGCTCCAATGCACCAACTAAGAAGCATGTTCTGGTGTGTACAGAAATATGGCGGTACTAACAGAGCAGAATGAAGGAAGATCAGAAAGGAAGACGAGCATCTTTGCTGCGTTTGTCGCACATCGGCCACCACATGGTAATGAGGTGGACGGCCTACATGTGAAGAGCAACAATGTGCAAAATACACAAATATGGTGCCCAATGACTCTCCATACCGGTGTGAGGCCCATCCGCCACCTACCTGAAATGTGAGGCCCTTCCTCCACCTACCTGAAATGTGAGGCCCATCCTCTACCTACCTGAAATGTGAGGTCCCTTCTCCACCTACCTGAAATGAGAGGTCATCCCCCACCTACCTGAAATGTGAGGCCCCTTCTCCACCTACCTGAAATGTGAGGCCCCTTCTCCATCTACCTGAAATGTGAGGCACATCCTCCACCTACCTGAAATGTGAGGCCCATCCCCCACCTACCTGAAATGTGAGGCCCCTTCTCCATCTACCTGAAATGTGAGGCCCATCCTCCAGCTACCTGAAATGTGAGGCCCCTTCTCCATCTACCTGAAATGTGAGGCCTCTTCTCCACCTACCTGAAATGTGAGGCCCATCCTCCACCTACCTGAAATGTGAGGCCTACCTAAAATGTGAGGCCCCTTCTCCACCTACCTGAAATGTGAGGCACATCCTCCACCTACCTGAAATGTGAGGCACATCCTCCACCTACCTGAAATGTGAGGCCCATCCTCTACCTACCTGAAATGTGAGGCCCCTTCTCCATCTACCTGAAATGTAAGGCCCATCCTCCACCTACCTGAAATGTGAGGCCCATCCCCCACCTACCTGAAATGTGAGGCCCCTTCTCCATCTACCTGAAATGTGAGGCCCCTTCTCCACCTACCTGAAATGTGAGGCCCCTTCTCCACCTACCTGAAATGTGAGGCCTGTCCTCCACCTACCTGAAATGTGAGGCCCATCCTCCACCTACCTGAAATGTGAGGCCCATCCTCCACCTACCTGAAATGTAAGGCCCATTCTCCGCCTACTTGAAATGTTAGGCTCCACCTACCTGAAATGTGACAACAGTCACCTCACCCACCACAAAATGCAGCAAGGGGGCAGGGCTTACCAATATGCCGTACATATGTATCACTAATTCCTCCCGCCCTCTGTTCATGATGGGGAAGCCCCCCCCCGCAGTGCAGTGTAAGACCCAATGAGGAGTGTGTGGGAGGAGCTAATATTATAGAAGTCACCCTCTCCGACTGGCGACGTCCGCAATTTCATCCTCCTGGACCGGCGACGACCATCATGATATCACCCTCCCGACCACTGACATTTGACTGCAACCAATGGGTGGGAAGTTGAATGCTCCAATGCACCAACTAAGAAGCATGTTTTGGTGTGTACAGAAATATGGTGGTACTAACAGAGCAGAATGAAGGAAGATCAGAAAGGAAGACGAACATCTTTGCTGCGTTTGTTGCACATCGGGCACCACATGGTAATGAGGTGGACGGCCTACATGTGAAGAGCAACAATGTGCAAAATACACAAATATGGTGCCCAATGACTCTCCATACCGATGTGAGGCCCATCCGCCACCTACCTGAAATGTGAGGCCCTTCCTCCACCTACCTGAAATGTGAGGCCCATCCTCTACCTACCTGAAATGTGAGGTCCCTTCTCCACCTACCTGAAATCAGAGGCCCATCCCCCACCTACCTGAAATGTGAGGCCCCTTCTCCACCTACCTGAAATGTATGGCCCCTTCTCCATCTACCTGAAATGTGAGGCACATCCTCCACCTACCTGAAATGTGAGGCCCATCCCCCACCTACCTGAAATGTGAGGCCCCTTCTCCATTTACCTGAAATGTGAGGCCCATCCTCCAGCTACCTGAAATGTGAGGCCCCTTCTCCATCTACCTGAAATGTGAGGCCCCTTCTCCACCTACCTGAAATGTGAGGCCCATCCTCCACCTACCTGAAATGTGAGGCCTACCTAAAATGTGAGGCCCCTTCTCCACCTACCTGAAATGTGAGGCACATCCTCCACCTACCTGAAATGTGAGGCACATCCTCCACCTACCTGAAATGTGAGGCCCATCCTCTACCTACCTGAAATGTGAGGCCCCTTCTCCATCTACCTGAAATGTGAGGCCCATCCTCCACCTACCTGAAATGTGAGGCCCATCCCCCACCTACCTGAAATGTGAGGCCCCTTCTCCATCTACCTGAAATGTGAGGCCCCTTCTCCACCTACCTGAAATGTGAGGCCCCTTCTCCACCTACCTGAAATGTGAGGCCCCTTCTCCACCTACCTAAAATGTGAGGCCCCTTCTCCACCTACCTGAAATGTGAGGCCCATCCTCCACCTACCTGAAATGTGAGGCCCTTCTTCCACCTACCTGAAATGTGAGGCCCATCCTCTACCTACCTGAAATGTGAGGCCCATCCTCTACCTACCTGAAATGTGAGGCCCATCTCCCACCTACCTGAAATGTGAGGCCTGTCCTCCACCTACCTGAAATGTGAGGCCCATCCTCCACCTACCTGAAATGTGAGGCCCATCCTCCATTTACCTGAAATGTAAGGCCCATTCTCCGCCTACTTGAAATGTTAGGCTCCACCTACCTGAAATGTGACAACAGTCACCTCACCCACCACAAAATGCAGCAAGGGGGCGGGGCTTACCAATATGCCGTACATATGTATCACTAATTCCTCCCGCCCTCTGTTCATGATGGGGAAGCCCCCCGCAGTGCAGTGTAAGACCCAATGAGGAGTGTGTGGGAGGAGCTAATATTATAGAAGTCACACTGTGATGGGCGACACAGGGGGTGGGGTTTTATATGGTGTCGCCTTATGTGCCGCAGAGGAGCACATCCTGAGCTTCCCCTCCCCCGAGATCCTTCACATGGGAAATATTCCCCTCCTCCACACATTTGGGTAGACATTCACATCCAATGATGCCGCAAACACAATGCATGACGCCGGGATTCCGTGTTCTGTAAACGGTGAGATTCTGCATGTTCATGACATGGTGCGGTGTGCATGACGTCTCCAGCATTTTTCATACAATCTCCATAAAGCCGACCACACACCATACAATCTGATTGTACAATCTCCATGAAGCTGACCACACACACACACACACACCATACAATCTGATTGTACAATCTCCATAAAGCTAACCACACACCATACAATCTGATTGTACAATCTCCATGAAGCTGACCACACACCATACAATCTGATTGTACAATCTCCATAAAGCTGACCACACACCATACAATCTGATTGTACAATCTCCATGAAGCCAATTACACACACACTATACAATCTGATTGTACACTCTCCATGAAGCCGACAACACACACACCATATAATCTGATTGTACAATCTCCATAAAGCTGACCACACACCATGCAATCTGAATGTACAATCTCCTGAGTTGGTAGAGAAGACGGCTGTTTTGGGACAGATTGGTTTCAGTATCAGACGTGTAATCTGTTCTCGTTTCCTCCTCCATAATGGAGAAACAATTCTGATGAGTTCGAGGAATGAAGGATTTCAGTGGTGAGGAGGTTCCTGGAAATCACCATCTGGGTGATATGTTCATATGAGGCATCAAACCACGAGATAGAAACTTCCTCTTCTGGTGATTTATTGTACAAAACACACAGAAACACCCAATGACAACCTGTGTACCGTACACACCTCTATATACACATGTAGCATTCATGTACAATAGAGAAATGTGTGATAATTGTGATAACTGCGATAATTGTGAGAACTGCGATAATTGTGAGAACTGCGATAATTGTGAGAACTGCGATAATTGTGATAACTGCGATAATTGTGATAACTGCGATAATTGTGATAACTGCGATAATTGTGATAACTGCGATAATTGCAGTGACAACCTGTAATTTACATCAATCTATATAAAAGTGCATCAATATACAATAATCAATATAGAAATAAAGTGAACCGTGTTTAAAGTGCTCTTGTGCCAAACTAATTCATGTATTAATCTGTGTCCATAAAATCGCAGCATAAAGTCCATTCATAACTCCTCCATTCTTCTGGTGCTGATTGCAGATGATAAAACAGATGATATAACAGTAAAGTGTCGTGTCCTCTCTTGTGCTCCCCTTTGGTGTCGGCGCTCACCTCGGACGTACTTGGTCCGGCACACTTTCCGACGGATTTTGTCCGCCAGGTGCACCGGACTTTAAAACGGACGGACTTGCCCACACACGACCAGACTTTCCGGCGGGCTAAGTCCGCCCGTCTTTCTGACGGACTTTCGCCGGAGTTACGGCGGACTTTCAGAAGGAACGGACTTGCCCACACATGGACAAGTCCGTTCATTTTGAACGTGACTCAGGTGCGACGGGACTAGAAAAGGATGTCAATCTTGCCGCTTTTATCGGCGAGATTGACACCTTGCAAGCCCCGTCGCGGGTCATACCAGGCCCTTAGGTCTAGTATGGATTATAAAGGGAAGCCCCTACGCCGAAAAAATGGCATGGGGTCCCCCCTATAATCCATATCAGACCCTGATCCGAGCAAGCAGCCCGGCCGGTCAGGAAAGGGGGTGGGGACGAGCGAGCGCTCCCCCTCCTGAACCGTACCAGGCCGCATGCCCTCAACATGGGGGGTGGGTGCTTTAGGGGAGGAGGCACCCTGCGGGCCCCCCCCACCCCAAAGCACCTTGTCCCCATGTTGATGAGGACAAGGGCCTCTTCCCGACAATCCTGGCCGTTGGTTGTCGGGGTCTGCGGGCGGGGGGGCTTATCGGAATCCGGGAGCCCCCTATAATAAGAGGGCCCCCAGATCCCGGCCCCCCCACCCTAAGTGAATGAGTATGGGGTACATGGTACCCCTACCCATTCACCTAGGGAAAAAGTGTCAATAATAAAACACACTACACAGGTTTTTAAAATAATTTATTAAACAGCTCCGGGGGGGTCTTCCTCCGACTTCGGGGGTCTTCCTACAGCTTCGGGGGTCCCTCCGGTTCGTCTTCTCCCGGCATCCGGTTGGTTCTTCTCCGCTCTTTCTGGCCTCTACTCCCGGTGTTCCAGTTCTTTCCTGACCGGCCGGGCTGCGTGCTCGGATCGGGGTCTGGTATGGATTCTAGGGGGGACCCCACGCTGTTTTTTCGGCCTAGGGGCTTCCCTTTATAATCCATACCAGACCTAAGGGCCTGGTATGCACCACGCTCGCCGCAACAGGAAAATGTGTTTTTCCTATTGCAGCGAGCGCGAAATGCAATACCCTGCCCTTGCATTGTATCTGGTCCGTTGGACCAGCATACAGAGGAGCGGGCTTTTCTGTCGGACCAGCACACAGACGAGCGGACTTTCCGGCAGAAACTGAGTCCGACAGAAAGATTTTAAACATGTTTCAAATCTAGGTCCGGCGGGCTTTTGGGAAAATGTCCGCCGGAAAAGTCCGCTGGAGCCTACACACGGTCGGATTGTTCGGCGGACTCTGGTCCGCCGGACCAAGTATGCCGGAAAGTCCGCTCGTGTGTACGCGGTATTAGAACCACTCATGGGTTCATTAGTGTATCCGGGATCCTGGGTTGATCTCACTTATCCTCTGTACATCAATGGAGTGCCACTTATGCCGCGTACACACGGTCTGACTTTTCAGCTACAAATGTCCGACAGCCCATCCCACAGACTTTCGACGGACTTTTGGCGGACTTTTGGCGGACTTGCGGCAGACTTTCTAATGAACGGACTTGCCTACATACGATCACACAAAAGTCAGACGGATTAGTACGTGATGACGTACACCGGACTAAAATAAGGAAGTTGATAGCCAGTAGCCAATAGCTGCCCTAACGTGGGTTTTTGTCCGCCGGACTAGCACACAGACAAGCGGATTTCTGGGTCCGGCGTAGTTACGACGTAAAGATTTGAAGCATGTTTCAAATCTAAAGTCCGTCAGATTTGCGGCTGAAAAAGTCCGCTGAAAGTCCGGGGAAGCCCACACACCATCGGATTGTCAGCCAGCTTTGGTCCGTCGGACTTTTGTAGACGAAAAGTGTGTACGTGGCATTATACCTCGGTACATTCATAGAGAGAGGACTTCATGGTGCAGTATGTACAATCATTTATTCATGAAACACAATAAAAACTCACACAGGGTACTCACAATAACATAGCGCTATGTGAGTACCATGCTATTGTGAGTACCATGCTATTGTGAGCGCCATGCTATTGTGAGTACCCTGTGTGGGTTTTTATTTTACTTCTGTTTTTATTTTGAGACGCAAACAGATAAATTAATGGAAATGTTCACTGAGAAGGGTTACCAATTAGGTTTTCTCTAGACAGAGAAAGACAAAGTTAGAAGGATAGAAAGGGAACAGCTATTAATAGATAAGGAATGAAGTGACAGTAGTAATGACCATATGGGCACTTGCATTGTGTTGGACTATAATTTACAAAACAGAGAGATGGAAAAGATCATTAGTAAATATTGGGGGGTACTGAAGCAGGATATACACCTAAATGATAGTCTGTCAGATAAACCAAGGATTGTCTACAAGCGTTCACCGAACCTGAGAGCTAAACTGGTACACAACATTGTGGAGCCACCAACACCTATACTCAAGATGTTTCGGGATGTTAAAGGCTTCTATGGATGTGGTAGGTGCTATAGTTGCATTAGGGTTCCTAATAATATTAGAAAGGTTAAAAGTTTTGTTAACCCAAAAACCCAGCACCTAGACATGATTAGAGACTCCATCTCATGCGATACGATTGGGGCCCTATATGTTATAAAATGCCCATGTAACTTACTGTATGTAGAAAGTACCAAAAGGGCGTTAAACGTTTGGATGGAAGAGCATATTAGAAATATCCAAAAGGGTTTCCAGAAACATCCTTTATCGGTACATTTTCGGGATGTCCACAATCAGAATACAGCAGGGATGCAATTTTGGGGCATAGAAGCCCCTAAAAGACACTGGAGAGGGTCCAATTATATAAGAGAGATCAGCAAAAAAGAATCCTGGTAGATTTATCAATGGTGATCCTTGAGGCTGGGGGGGTTAAACAAAGAGTTTGACCTTAAGAGCCAGTTCACACGGGGGCGACTTGTCAGGCGACTTAGCCGCCTGACAAGTCGCCTCCCGTTCTGTACAATGGAACCGTTCTAATCGGAGCAACGCAAGTCGCTCCGACTTAGAAGAATGGTTCCTGTACTACTTTGTGGGCGACTTGCATAGATTTATATACAGAAGTCGTCTTGCAAGTCGTGCCGCTTCTAATGTGAACCGGCTCTAAGTGTTTTCTTAGTAATACGGTAGTTAAAGGCACTACATCTGGGTTATAAGTATTATGGTTGGGAATTGGGTTACCAGAGATTTATGTTGGTATTTATAGAGCTAATGAGGGATAGAGATCGCCCAATTAGATTGATCTGGCAGATGATGTTTTGATATGGCGCACATTAGGGCTCTTGTGATTAGCACCTGATATAGGGTCGGTACATATCCATATGTTTAATCGATCATCATCCTTTTCCCCATTCTGCCTTTCATCATTATACTTTGGAGGATGATATACGGGGTTAATGAGGGTTGGCAAGGTGTGGTGATAGTTTTCATTATATGTCTTTTTTTATTGTATGTCCCTGTATATTTTCCTCTATGGAATTTGTATATTGTTATGATGTCCTTACAGCTGTGTTGGGTCTATTATACAGTAACATATGTGCACTAGGTATTGGGTTGTTATGCTCATGTAGGTTGGTATTAGGCTGAGTTTGGTTTTCACACCTGCGCATGCGTTGTTTTATACAGGTATACGTAGTTTGGTAATAGGCAGCTTCCGGCTTTAAGAGTAAGATTTTATATAAATACATTAAGATTGTTTTATTATCAAAATATATTTTTAGTAGATCAATTATGCAATAAAATAGGTTGGTCTTTGATGGTACATGATTTAGGGGTGGGCTAGTGTAGATGTGCGTTTGTGCATACATGCACGCGCATTGTTACACATGCATCCACCTGTCATTTATTTTATATGAGTTGTCCTATGGGTAATGATGATGTTTTTTAGAGTATTTGGTTAATAAACACAGTATAATCTTATGACACTTCACAGAATGATGTAGTATGTAGCCGTCTATTAGCATATTGTTATCTGCTATATACAGGGAAATGAGGTGGTTAGGATGTCGTTGTTTTCAATGGTACTGTTTTATATATATATATTTTTATATATTTTATGTTATTGACGCTGTGAAGATGTGTCCTTATCCTTACATGCCGTCTTGAATGTAACCCATAGAGGGATATATAGGCAAATTTTAGGCTGATAACCCCCTCTAAGCCATTATATACTGATATATGCTGCTGTGTGTTACTGTGCTTGGTCACAATTAGGGATGAGCTTCGAGTTCGAGTCAAACTCATGATCGGCTGTTCGCCAGTTCGCAGCGAACAATTTGGAGTGTTCGCGGCAAATTCAAATGCTACAAAACACCCTTTAAAAGTCCATGGGAGAAATCAAAAGTGCTAATTTTAAAGGCTTATATGCATGGTATTGTCATAAAAAGTGTTTGGGGACCCGGGTCCTGCCCCAGGGGACATGGATCAATGCAAAAAAAAGTTTTAAAAACGGCCGTTTTTTCGGGAGCAGTAATTTTAATAATGCTTAAAGTCAAACAATAAAAGTGTAATATCCCTTTAAATTTTGTACCTGGGGGGTGTCTATAGTATGCCTGTAAAGGGGTGCATGTTTCCTGTGTTTAGAGCCGTCTGACAGCAAAATGACATTTCAAAGGAAAAAAAGTCATTTAAAACTACTCATGGCTATTAATGAATTGCCGGCCCGACAATACACATAAAAGTTCATTGATAAAAATGGCATGGGAATTCCCCACAGGGGAACCCCGAACCAAAAAAAAAAAATGACGTGGGGGGACCCCCTAAATTCCATACCAGGCCCTTCAGGTCTGGTATGGATATTAAGGAGAACCCTGGCCAAAATTTAAAAAAAAAATGGCGTGGGGTCCCCCCTTAAAATCTATACCAGACCCTCCAGGTCTGGTATGGATTTTAAGGGGAACCCCGCACCAAATTTAAAAAAAAACAGCGTGGGGTCCCCCCAAAAATCCATACCAGACCCTTATCCGAGCACGCAACCTGGTAGGCCGCAGGAAAAGAGGGGGGGACAAGAGAGCGCCCCCCCCTGAACCGTACCAGGCCACATGCCCTCAACATCAGGATGGTGCTTTGGGGTAGCCCCCCAAAACACCTTGTCCCCATGTTGATGGGGACAAGGGCCTCATCCCCACAACCCTTGCCCGGTGGTTGAGGGGGTCTGTGGGTGGGGGGCTTTAACAAGGGAACCCCAGATCCCGGCCCTCCCCCTGTGTGAAATGGTGAGGGGGTAACCCCTACCATTTCACAAAAAAACTGTCAAAAATGTTAAAAATTACAAAAGAGTTTTTGACAATTCCTTTATTTAAAAGCTTCTTTTTTCTATCTTCCTTCCGTTTCTTCCTCCATCTTCTTCTTCTTCTGGTTTTTATTGTTCTTTTGGTTCTTCCTCCGGTGTTCTCGTCCGGCATCTTCTCCGCAGCGTCTTCTTATTTTCTTCTCCTCGGCTGCTCCGCATACATGATGGCATGGAGGGAGGCTCCTGCTGTGTTACTCTTCTCTCTTCATCTTTTTCTTCATCTTTTCCTCTTCATCTACTTCTCTTCATCTTCTTGTCTTCATCTTCATCTTCCGTCCCCCTCTGACGCACAGGGACTTGACGAGGACTTCCCTGTGGCATTCCCCGTGATGTCAGAGGGGGCGTGGTCACCTGTTATGTAACCCCGCCCCCTTCTGACATCACGGGGAATGCCACAGGGAAGTCCCCGTCAAGTTCCCCATGAGTCAGAGGGGGCGGGGTTACCGGGTGGCCCCGCCCCCCTGTTATTTAAGAACTGTCAGTAGAGGAGAAGCGTCACACAGCGGGAGCCTCCCTCCATGCCATCATGGATGCGGAGCGGCCCAAAAAGAAGATGAAGACAAGAAGATGAAGAGAAGAAGATGAAGAGGAAAAGATGAAGCAAAAGATGAAGAGAGAAGCGTCACACAGCGGGAGCCTCCCTCCATGCCATCATGGATGCGGAGCGGCCCGAGGAGAAGAAGATAAGAAGACGCCGAGGAGGAGATGCCGGACGAGAACACCAGAGGAAGAACCAGAAGAACCAGAAGTAGAAGAAGATGGAGGAAGAAACCGAAGGAAGATAGAAAAAAGAAAAAGCTTTTAAATAAAGGAATTGTCAAAAACTGTCTCTTGTCATTTTTAACATTTTTGACAGTTTTTTTGTGAAATGGTAGGGGTTACCCCCTCACCATTTCACACAGGGGGAGGGCCAGGATCTGGGGTCCCCTTGTTAAAGGGGGCTTCCTGATTCCAATAAACCCCCCGCCCACAGACCCCCTCAACCACCGGGCAAGGGTTGTGGGGATGAGGCCCTTGTCCCCATCAACATGAGGACAAGGTGTTTTGGGGGGCTACCCCAAAGCACCATCCTAATGTTATAGGCATGTGGCCTGGTACAGTTCAGGAGGGGGGGCGCTCTCTCGTCCCCTCTCTTTTCCTGTGGCCTGCCAGGTTGCGTGCTCAGATAAGGGTCTGGTATGGATTTTTGGGGGGACCCCACGCTGTTTTTTTTAAAAAAATTTAGCGGGATTCCCCTTAAAATCCATACCAGACCTGAAGGGCCGGGTATGAAATTTAGGGGGACCCCTCACGTCATTTTTGTTTTTTTTTATTTTGGTTCGGGGTTCCCCTGTGGGGAATTCCCATGCCGTTTTTATCAATGAACTTTTATGTGTATTGTCGGGCCGGCAATTCATTAATAGCCGCGAGTAGTTTTAAATGACTTTTTTCCTTTGAAATGATATATTGCTGTCAGACTGTTCTAAACACGGGAAACATGCACCCTTTTACAGGCATACTATAGATACCCCCAGGTACGAAATTACACTTTTATTGTTTAACATTAAGCATTATTAAAATCACTGCTCCCAAAAAAACGGCCGTTTTTAAAACTTTTTTTTGCATTGATCCATGTCCCCTGGGGCATATAAGCCTTTAAAATTAGCAATTTTGATTATTCATGTTCGTGTACCATAGACTTTAACGGTGTTTGCGTGTTTGAACGAATTTTGTGCCTGTTCGCAAGTTCTGGTGCGAACTGAACAGGGGGGGTGTTCGACTCATCCCTAGTCACAATACATGGCATGTAGTATGGGTAGTATGGAGCATTCTGACCTTTCAGAAAATGGCCGCAAGCATACAATAAAACATAGAATGTCTGTGGTCTTCAACAAAATGGCCGCAATGACACTATAATGATAGACATCTAAACCGTCCAGTAGAATTCCCCCTGAGGAAGATACCATACATTGTATCGACACATGTTGGGGAGGGGACAGGACGGTTTGTGAGACAGTGGAGTGTTCTCAGAGTGGGAGAGGACAACATCAGCACAGCACCTTTATATTTTTTTGGTTTTCTTAAAGAACGGTGGGCTCATAGCACATTTTAAATGTGAGTACCCTAATATAGGGAATATTGTCATTTTACATAAAACTTTTAAAATGGTAATACACTATCCAGTTTCCTCTATTTTCCATATGAATATTGCTGAAAGCAACCATCCAAGGATCTGAATGCTGACCATAAACCCAGAAGTGGTTTACAATCGTGTTTTCACCGAGCTTAGGTGCAAGGTCACACACTCCGAGGTGAGCGCAGACACCAAAGGGGAGCACAAGAGAGAACACAATACGGCAATCTAATGTTATAACCTTGTTATTAATGTTCTCATTTCTTCTGTAACTGTGAAAGCAGGCCTTGTAGACCAAAGACCAGAATGTTATTGTGTCTTCTCCTTTCTCTGATAAACATCAATAAACATATTGAAAGTAAAAAAAAAAAAGAGAGGACATGACACTTTACTGTTATATCATCTGTTTTATCATCTACAATGAGCACCAGAAGAATGGAGGAGTTATGAAT
Organism: Aquarana catesbeiana; assembly: GCA_037953035.1. Classification (NCBI taxonomy): domain Eukaryota; kingdom Metazoa; phylum Chordata; class Amphibia; order Anura; family Ranidae; genus Aquarana; species Aquarana catesbeiana. The sequence continues at coordinate 648,180 of JBBHAA010001354.1, read as the reverse complement.
GGACTTTATGCTGCGATTTTATGGACACAGATTAATACATGAATTAGTTTGGCACAAGAGCACTTTAAACACGGTTCACTTTATTTCTATATTGATTATTGTGTATTGATGCACTTTTATATAGATTGATGTAAATTACAGGTTGTCACTGCAATTATCGCAGTTATCACAATTATCGCAGTTATCACAATTATCGCACAGGGTTGCACATTTCTCTATTGTATATGAATGCTACATGTGTATATAGGAGTGTATGCTACACAGGTTGTCATTGGGAGGATCGCATAGGATTGAAATTTTTAATTCTTTATACTTATAATCTCATAAGATTGCATTATTATGTTCACTAGATTTTTTTTACATAGGAATAGAATATCTCACCACCACTATTTAACCGCTTCAGCCCGGGAAGATTTTACCCCTTCCTGACCAGAGCACTTTTTCTGTGGTTCGGCACTGCGTCGCTTTAACTGACAATTGCGTGGTTGTGCGACGTTGCACCCAAACAACATCGATGTCTTTTTTTTCCACAAATAGAGCTTTCTTTAGGTGCTATTTAATCACCTCTGCGGTTTTTATTTTTTGCGCTATAAATGAAAAAAGAGCGACAATTTTGAAAAAAAATGCGTTATTTTTTACATTTTGCTATAATAAATATCCCCCAAAAATATATAAAAAAACATTTATTTCCTCAGTTTAGGCCGATACGTATTCTTCTACATCTTTTTGGTAAAAAAAAAATTGCAATAAGCGTTTATTGATTGGTTTGCGCAAAAGTTATAGCATTTACAAAATAGGGGATAGTTTTATGGCATTTTTATTAATAATTTTTTTTGTTTACTAGTAATGGCGGCGATCAGCGGTTTTTATCATGACTGCGACATTATGGCGGACATGTCGGACATTTTTGACACATTTTTGGGACCATTGTCATTTATACAGCAATCAGTGCTATAAAAATGCACTGATTCCTGTGTAAATGACACTGGCAGTGAAGGGGTTAACCACTAGGGGGCAGTGTAGGGGTTAAGTGTGTCCTGGGGAGTGATTCTAACTGTGGGGGGAGGGGCTGTGTGTGGCACATCACTGATCTCTGCTCCCGATCACAGGGAGCAGAGATCAGTGTTCTGTCACTAGGCAGAACGGGGAGATGCTTCTTTACATTAGCATCTCCCTGTTCTTCCTCTTCATGAGACGATCGTGGGTATCCCCGCGGCGATCGAGTCCGCGGGACCCGCGACCTGACTCATGGAGCTCCTGGCAAGGCGCGCACGTGATGGCATGGCGGCAAATTTAAAGGGACGTACGGGTACGCCCATTTGCCCAGCGTGCCACTCTGCCGATGTACATTGCCATGCGCCAGTCGGGAGGTGGTGAACTGTAGTCAGTAATATTATGGTTTAGTACGGTTCCCGTATGATTACATTTGGATAGCGCAGCATTATATTGGTATAAAACTCTTTGGCACAAGCATATGGGACATGATCAATGCTGGCAGCTGTCCTTTAATCATCTCTAATTATCATTTGGATTTTCACATGGTAGATCACAAGATTCTGTTTGTTTTTTATATTATGGAGATTTTGATCTTTTTTTTACTTTACTAAAGCACTTTTTTGAGAATATTGCACATAAGTTTGTATTATGCACTAGCACTTTATAGATATTTTTATATTTGAATTGGTTCAAATACAGAGGTGGTATTTTATACATGAATACATGCAAAGTTTGAAGAACTAGTGTAACACATAGGTGGAAATATATATATATATATATACACACACATGTTTTAGATTGAAGGATGTTTAGAATTCATGGTGCCGATTAGCGCTCTCCCTATCACTATACACTGTTCTGAGTGGAACCCGTCCTGTTATACCGCTGTATGGTCTTGGCCACCGTGCTGCAGCTCAGTTTCAGGGTCTTGGCAATCTTCTTATAGCCTAGGCCATCTTTATGTAGAGCAACAATTCTTTTTTTCAGATCCTCAGAGAGTTCTTGGCCATGAGGTGCCATGTTGTACTTCCAGTGACCAGTATGAGAGAGTGAGAGCGATAACACCAAATTTAACACACCTGATCCCCATTCACACCTGAGACCTTGTAACACTAACAAGTCACATGACACCGGGGAGAGAAAATGGCTAATTGGGCCCAGTTTGGACATTTTCACTTAGGGGTGTACTGACTTTTGTTGCCAGCGGTTTAGACATTAATGGCTGTGTGTTGAGTTATTTTGAGGGGACAGCAAATTTACACTGTTATACAAGCTGTACACTCACTACTTTACATTGTAGCAAAGTGTCATTTCTTCAGTGTTGTCACATGAAAAGATAGAAGAAAAGATTTACACAAATGTGACTGTGGGGTGTACTTACTTTTGTCAGATACTGTACATTAAAGAGGAAGTAATCCCTGATGGGTTTTACTTCCTCTTTATTCCCCTGCAAAGTAAAAGTATAATGGGCTAGTATGTATTGCATACTAGCCCATTATGTGCCACTTACCTGCAAACAAAGCCCACAATGTCCCTACTGGTGGAAGTGTCCATCTTCACCCCTCTACTATCCGGGGCATGCATGCGCATGGGAGCCGCCAGTCACAGCACATGCTGGGGATGACAGTGGACAGCAAATATCTCCTGAGCGGTGCACGTTTAGGAGATATTTTCAGTACATATAGGTAAGCCTTATTATAGGTTTACCTATATGTAAAATTCTCTCAGGGGGATTACAACCACTTTAAGCTCCATTCTATGAGGACTGAGGGGCTACAAAATCCATAGTGAGGTGGGGTGACCCTGATCCTCATTATAGGGATGGGAGGGAAATGTGCGGAGTTCTCATGTCATGTTGGTAAATGTCCGGCCAGCAGGGGGTCTACAAACTCTGTACTAAGGATGGGATCACAGCCTTCACACAATAGGACCTGATGACGGACCTCCCAGCTCGGAGGGGGTTGTATCCTTGTGGTCACTGCGGGATCTGCAAATTTGTAGATGGCTCAGATGTGTTCTCCGATTCTGACGGCAAAAATCATAAGCAGTTTATAAAGACAGGGGAACCAGAAGCACTGGATTTTAACTACTTGCCGCTCATACTATAGCTGAAAGACGGCCACAGCATGGGCCTTAAATGCCAGGAGGGTGTTCATGGACGTCCTCCCAAGCAAGCGCTGTCTGCATGTCCTTGCGGGTCGTGCGTGGCGCGCTCTGTGATCATTGACTCTATGAGACTCGGTTGATCACAGATCCGAGTAAGGGGTCGATCCTGGCCCTGTACCACATGATCAGCTGTTAACCAATCACGGCTGATCACGTGATGTAAATAGAAGCTTGGTAATCAGTAAAAAGCCGATCACCAGCTTCTGTCAGAGGGAGACACAGAGAAACACACAGCTGCATTTTCTGTGCCCACCAGTGTCAGCTGCCAGTGCCCACTGTGCCAACTACCAGTGACACCTATCAGGTCTCACCAGTGCCACCTACCAGTGCCCACAGTGCCACCAATCAATGCCCATCTACCATCTACCAGTGCCCATCAGTGCCGCCTATCAGTGCCCATCAGTGCCACTTATCAGTGCCCATCACTGCAGCCTCAACAGCGCACACCAGTGAAGGAGAAAAATTACCTGTTTTCAAAATTGTATAACAAATTATGAAACAGTTTTGTTTTTTTTTTCCAAATTTTCGGTCCATTTTTGTTTTATTTAGCAAAAAATAAAAAACCCAGCAGCAATTAAATACCACCAAAAGAAAGCTCTATTTGTGTGAAAACGATTGATAAAAATGTCCTATGTGTACAGTGTAGATTGACCGCGTCATTGTCATTCAAAGTGTGACAGCGCTGAAAGCTGAACATTGGTCTGGGCAGGAAGGGGGGAAAGTGCCCAGTAGATAAGTGGTTAAGAAATATTATCAGCCAATCACTATTTCACGGATAACAGATTGGATGAACAATAAGGAAGGGAAGAGTTGGGTAGATATTGAGATGTCACAAAGTAAAGTAGATTTAGGGAAGATGGTGCGGATAACACGGCAATATGGAGAATTTACGAATAAAAAATATATATGTAGCGCTACCCTATACCTGTGTAACAACTAAAATCTGTGAACTCAAACGAACACTAAGTGATGGATAGTGAATCACTAATCAGAAAAGTGCAATGTGCATATATGATAATCACAAATAATAAAAATTCAGTTGATAATGCCACGTGATAGCAAAATAAGGTGTATCCCAATACGTAAAAAATGCACAATGTGAATATATCAGCATGAATCCAAATAATGATAGTGCATCAGAATATCATATAATGCGATTCCTAATAATTATGAAACCAAATTCTTCTAAAAATGATAAACATAAAAAGCAAATAAAGTGCCAAGTGTGCAATCAATCAAATGCATATAAATGCAACTCCTAATGCGACTACTACAACATTAGCAATATTAAACTTAAAAAGTGACAGAGTGTGCAAAAATAACGCAAGGTGCATATATGCGACTCCTAATGCGACTTAAAGTCCCGCATAAGGACATAGGCAATATGAAACCTATAAAGTGACAATTGTGCAATAAGTTCAAAAAACTTTTCATGCAATGTGACTCCTAATGTGACTGCAATATCCGCAAGGGGAAATCTTCTATAAGAAAAGTGTAGGTGCGGTGGCAGCAAGTGTCTCGTGAGGAATTCATCCAATTCTGTTCCGGTGCGTGACAATTGTTTCCCCCAGCCTCTCACCTGCAGTAGCGGCCCCCAGTAAATGCACAGGTGGATGGTGGTGTATACAGAGGATGTGTCTTCAATGGTAGTCACAGCTCCCGGGGCGGCATTCATGGATATGGATATCTGAAACCCTCACCACCGCTCACGATGGTACTCTCAGGGTGATGATGAAAAAGAAGAAATAGCCTCCATGGTGTAGTATTTAAAATTGCATTCAATGAACAAACGTAGCAACTTACATCTAAAATAGCAGCGGTCAGCATAAAAGACAGAAACTTCCGGGTTCAGCCGTACCCGGAAGCGACGGCACCTGGCTCCTCCCACTCTGACGTGTTGCGTCATACCACGTGACTTTTAAAAAAGGGTAAAAGTCACGTGATGTGACGCAATGCGTCAGAGTGGGAGGAGCCAGTGCATTTACACTCGACTCGGCCCACTGGGGGCCGCTACTGCAGGTGAGAGGCTGGGGGAAACAATTGTCACACACCGGAACAGAATTGGATGAATTCCTCACGAGGCACTTGCTGCCACCGCACCTACACTTTTCTTATAGAAGATTTCCCCTTGCGGACATTGCAGTCGCATTAGGAGTCACATTGCATGAAAATTTTTTGAACTTATTGCACAATTGTCACTTTACATGTTTCATATTGCCTATGTCCTTATGCGGGACTTTAAGTCGCATTAGGAGTCGCATATATGCACCTTGCATTATTTTTGCACACTCTGTCACTTTTTAAGTTTAATATTGCTAATGTTGTAGTAGTCGCACTAGGAGTTGCATTTATACGCATTTGATTGATTGCACACTTGGCACTTTATTTGCTTTTTATGTTTATCATTTTTAGAAAAATTTGGTTTCATGATTATTAGGAATCGCATTATATGATATTCTGATGCACTATCATTATTTGGATTCATGCTGATATATTCACATTGTGCATTTTTTACGTATTGGGATACACCTTATTTTGCTATCACGTGGCATTATCAACTGAATTTTTATTATTTGTAATTATCATATATGCACATTGCACTTTTCTGATTAGTGATTCACTATCCATCACTTAGTGATCATTTGAGTTCACAGATTTTAGTCGTTACACAGGGATAGGGTAGCGCTACATATATTTTTTATTTGTATATTCGTCTGTCAGGGTTGTGTGGGTACACTGATTTATGTTGGCAGCTCCTTGTCTGGTACGATTATTATTGTGGTTTTGCGCATTAGTTCATATATTCTTATCAATATGGAGAATTAGCCGGCAGCACAAATCCATTGATAGGAAGACGTTATGGATATGGGATGGACTGAGTAGACGATACCACTGGGAATATAACGCACCTTTCATTTCTTTATTAGACAATAAATATTTTAAGGCAGGGGAGAGAATTATGTATATTTCACCAGATGGGCAAAAAAAGAGGAAATATTACTGCAGGATGTGATGAAAGGGAATAGAATATGTACATTCACTGAAATCACACAACAATGGGGAAATATTCCATTATATAGATGGAAGTACACACAATAACAACACTTTACACAATCACACTACCACAAACACTGCGGGGAAAAGGGAACATGAGACTAATAGAGAAGCTGTTTAGTTCCTCCTTGTGCTTAAAGCAAAATATATCCAAAATATATCCAAAATATATCAAATACTGGTAAAGGAAACAGAACCTAAATATCCACCTTTTTTGGGAAAATGGGAGGAGGAAATAGGACTTCTCCGAGATGAGGAACATAAGAGGAATATTTTAGGATCAGCCTATTTTGCTACAAGCGATGGCAAGACAATGGAGATGTGCTCTAAATTATTGGCAAGATAGTATGTGACGCCACAGAGGGCGTGGAGGCTCGGAGCGGATGTCCCCCCAACATGCTGGAGGGGATGTGATGCGTCGGGGACCTTCAAGCACCTGTGGTGGGAATGTGTAAAAATCCAGCCTTATTGGGAGGGAATCATTAGGGTGATATACCAAATAACAGGAGAACACATTCCAATGGATCCCACCCTAGTTCCATACTTATTAAATGCAGCAAAAAGCCTGATCCCGAGATGGTGGAGAACTCCAGAAGTGCAGACTATGAAGGAGGGGGTAGCAAAGGTGGACTGGGTGAGATCAATAGAGGAAACACATAGTAGAGGACTCTCTAGAGGCATACTGTAGCACATGGGGAAAATGGTTAAAGTTCAAAACATCTTTGGAATATAAGATTATGGTGGATACCATAAAAAAAGTGTGAAAAGAGAAATGAGGAGACCTGAGTGGGGGAAGTATTGCCTAAGAGGGACGGGGAGATGGGGGGAGGGAGTAGGGCCCCATGGGAGCCGAGGAGAGAGAGAGGAAGAGACTGAATTAGGGGGGTTAAGTATGGTTTTGTTTTTGTTTAGTTTTTTCTTTCCTTTTAGGGGATTTGGGATTTGGGAAATGTATTTGTTGTAGTGAAATGATGCCATGTGGAAGTGGAAGGACAGATATACTTATCTGTATTGTAGTGGTGTGCTTTTCTTTTTCTATGAATCTGATAATAATAAACAGATAATATATAAAAAAAACAGAATAGGTCCCAGGGCAGAGCCTTGGGGTACCCCACTTACCACTCGGGACCAGTCTGAGTACATCTTAGACATGTGCGATTGGTTTTGGTTCAAATAAAAATTCTGACAAATGTTTTGGTTATTTGGAGATTCAGATGTATCCAAATCTCTGAATGAAATAGTAACAAATATTCGGATGTATCCAAATCTCTGAATGAAATAGTAACAAATATTCAGATGTATCCAAATCTCTGAATGAAATTGTAACAAATATTCGGATGTATCCAAATCTCTGAATGAAATAGTAACAAATATTCAGATGTATCCAAATCTCTGAATGAAATAGTAACAAATATTCAGATGTATCCAAATCTCTGAATGAAATAGTAACAAATATTCAGATGTATACAAATCCTGAATGAAATAGTAACTAATTTTGTTAAGATCTATTAAAATTTGTTTTGTTTATTTGTTTTCTAATGAATTCCAACTTTTCAGAACGATTAGAATTTGGATCGGTCGAAAAACAATTGACCAATCCAAATTCTCTGGAAAGAATATCTAGTTGTTAAGTAGTGGACCGGGAAGCCGGCCGCCCGTGTCCTTCACAACCGAGGAGTCATCATCTGTCAGCGGCTTCCCCACATATAGATGAATGTAAAGAAAATAATTCTGGGCATTGCCAGAAATAGAAAAGTGTTAAAAAAAAATGTGGGGTTCCCTCCCAAAATCCATACCAGACCCTTATCTGAGCACACAGCCTGGCAGGTCAGGAAAGGGGGGGGCGAGTGAGTGCACCCCCTCCAGAACCATACCAGGTCACATGCCCTCAACATAGGGGGTGGGTGTTTTGGCACAAGGTGAATTCTGCCCCCCACCTCAAAGCATCTTGTCCCCATGTTGCTGGGGACAAGGGTCTCTTACCGACAACCCTGGGCTGTGGTTGTGGGGGCCTGCCGGGGTAGCTTATCAGAATCTGAAAGCCCTCTTTAATAAGGGGGCCCCCCATGTGGATGAGTATTTGATACATAGTACCCCTACCCATTCACCAAATGTGTCAAAAAGTAATAAAAACACAGTTTTTGACAAATCTTTTATTAAAAAATAAAACAAACAGTGTTCCCCGATGTAGATCCATTGTCAATCACGCCGCCCGCCGACCCGAAAAAGAACAAAACAAAAAAGACTCTCTCGCCATCACGAAGGCCATCTGCCTACTGCAGGCTCCTCCCTCTGACAATTCTTATATGGCTGAGGGGCATTTTTGGGCCTTGTAGGTTACTAGAGAACCCGGATCCCAAACATGTCACAGATTGCCCAGTCTTTATATGTAAGAACATCTAGAAAAGTTACACATTTTAATCTCACAGATGAACAGAAAGGAGCTGTAGAGACATTCAATTCAGCAATTCTGACAAGTCCATGTTTAGCCTTCCCTGACTATAAGAACAATTATTATGTGTTCTGTCATGAGGTGACCAATCAGACATCAGGAGTGCCAGTGTTTCGTCAGATTAGGCGACCCGTCAGAATGTGTAACGGAAGTGACTTTCTGTCGCCGCCATGTTGCTACACCCCACACCATACCTCCCAACATTACGAGATGGGAATGAGGGACACCTACTACCAAATGTTTGAAGGCATAGGACACCCCCCCGCCACACCCTCTTAAAGGAGAATTAACCAAAAAAAAGGTTAACCAAATCCACAAGGGCCTTTTTTTTACCATTTATATTGGCTTTAGAAATTTACAAATGCAGCAAATTAGAATTTTGTTAAAAGGTTTAGCACTGGGAGACACTTTTTGAAAGATAAAAAGTGCATTTTATATACAACTATATGGATCAGACCGAAATGAGATACAAATGAGGAGGAAAGAGGGACAGAGGGACATTGCTCCAAATAAGGGACAGTCCCTCCAAATCAGGGACAGTTGGGAGCTATGGCCACACTCCTCCATAGTAAGGATACACTGAGAAGGCGGAAAGCGGACATCTTGTTACACCCACCGGAGTTTTGCATTTTACACTTATTTTTAACAGTAAAGTGAGTTTATATAGTGAAATCCAGAACTCCGTCTGACTGGTAAGATGTTGAATTATAAAAGCAGCAGCGAGCCTGCGGATCTCACAGGTTTTCTAATGTGACAGAAGTTTGCTGCTTTAAAAATTCAACATCTAAACATTCATACAGAGTCCTAAGTCCTGTATTTCAGTATATAAACTCACTTTACTGTTAAACATAAGTGTAAAATGCAAAACTCCGGCGGGTGTAACAAGATGTCCGCTTCCCCCCTTCTCAGTGTATCCTTACTATGGAGGAGTGTGGGGTGTAGCAAGATGGCAGTGACGGAACGCACTTCCGGTACACTTTGTAACGGGTTGCCTAATCTGATGAAACACCGGCACAGAGACATGGGGATAAAAAGAAGCCAGTGGGGTATTATTCTCAGCCATTAGATCCTGTTATCTGTATAGCGCCCCCTTGTGATAAAGCCACGGCTGCTGCAGCGGTAATGGTGGAGAAAAGTGCGGAGATTGTGCTGGGAATACCTTGATTTTCATGATCTCTCATGCAGGGAACAGGTGATTAATCATATCAATACCAAGCTCCTATCTGCTCCTAGATTGACCAATCCTCTACTAGTGATAAGGAAATCCCAGAACTTAGGGGTTTCCAATAACATTTTGACTGCTGAACCACATTCAAAAAGATGTATTTAATCTTCAAGCTTATAGTTTTAGCCATAGGCAGGGAGAACAATACAGTAAGTACATGGTGACATTCAATATGATTGTTCTGACTGAGGCTGGGAGCCGAACTTCCTTTTATCTTCTATATATAGCTTGGGGCTACCTTGTAAGTCTCTTTGAAGTCCTGATTAAATTGTTGGTCATTTACATTGCTAAACAGATTCAAGTCAATTCACATATTGATGTCACTTCCCAATCTCTGTGGGAAATCAGAGATAAACCTTTTCACAGCTGAAGGTGTGAATGGCATTTGACCACAACCAAAACAGCTGTTATATTATATGATTAACATAGTTGTATCCAGTATAGCTGGTTAATCAGAATACATGTTTTCTTAATCATAACTAAATGTTTGATAAGTAAATGGCTATTTCATTTACCCTATCACTAGATTACACCAAGTAACATTGTAATCAAAAGGTGTAATGTGCTGAACCCGGACACTTTCCTATCATGTCTGACCCATCAGATGTTTTCATGTTTAAAGTGTAAGTTCACCTTCCGCACTAAAAATCAAATTCCCATATAAATCATGTCTAACATTGATGACAATCTTAATGTGCAGAATATTTTATTTTTTGACTCCCCCCTGAGTTCTGGAAATCACATTTTTATCAGTCATTTCAAAAAATGCACCGAAAGCTTCTCCTCCTACTTCCTTCTGGCAATGCATTCTGGGATTGTAGTTCACTGAGCTAATTAGAAACTACAATTCCCATGAATCATTGCCTTTGGGCCTGTGTAGGAGGGGCTGGCACGTGCACTAGCATTTCACTCCTCCCCCCATGTGAGCTCCACACCGGAAGTGACGTTCCATCGCTGCCATCTTGGTACACCCCGCACTCATCTGCAGTAAGGATACAGTGAGAAGGCGGCAAGTGGACATCTTGTTACACCCTCCGGAGTCCGGCATCTCACACTTATTTTTACCAGTAAACTCATCTTATATCGTGAGATTCAATATTTTCAAATCCGGCTGACTTTTTGATGTTAGTTTTTCAAAGCAGCCGTGTTCTATCAGATCAGCAAACCTGTGAGACCAGCACATGCTGCATTTTTTCTGCACTGGACTGTACTAGAAAGCAATAAAACACATCAAAAAATGTACTGAAACGCACTGGAGCGCATCAAAAATTCACTGGACCCTAATAAAGTGGGGAAAAAAACAGGGAAAAAGAAAAAAAGCACCTGGAATGCATCCGGAAACGCATCAAAAACAAGCCAAAACCACACTGGAATGCATCAAAAATGTGTTAAAACCATGCATGCAGAAATGCATCCAGAATGGAACTGGAGTGCATTTTTGTGGATCGAACCCGTGTGTTTAGGTGTATACATATGTAAAAATATCATCTAAACATAAATTGTGCAGCATTATGGGTGAGAATACCCAAAATGATTCCCTTTTCAACTTTTCATCCCACATCACCCCACATCCCCCACATCCCACAACACCCCACATCCCCTACTTCCCACAACACCCCACATCCCCCACATCCCACAACACCCCACATCCCCCACTTCCCACAACACCCCACATCCCCCACATCCCACAACACCCCACATCTCACAACACCCCACATCCTACAACACCCCACAACACCCCACATACCCCCATCCCACAACACGCCACACCCCACAACACCCCGCATCCCACAACACACCACATCCCACAATACCCCGCATCCCACAACACCCCACATCCCACAATACCCTGCATCCCACAACACCCCGCATTCCACAATACCCAACATCCCACAACACACCACACCCCACATCCCACAACACCCCAGTAAGTGGTACAGAGTTCAGAGGTCAGTGGTAAGTGGTACAGAGTTCAGAGGTCAATGGTAAGTGGTGCAGAGTTCAGGGGTCATTGGTAAGTGGCGCAGAGTGCAGAGGTCAGTAGAAAGTGGCATCGAGTTTAAAGATCAGGGGTCATTGGTAAGTGGTGCAGAGTTCAGAGGTCAGTATTAAGTGGTTCAGAGGTCATTGTTAAATGGTACAAAATTCAAATGTCAGTATTAAGTTGCACAGATTTCAGAGGTCAGTAGTAAGTGGTGCAGAGTTCAGAGGACAGTGGTAAGTGGTGCAGAGTTCAGAGGTCAGTGGTAAGTGGTTCAGAGGTCAGTAGTAAGTGGTGCAGAATTCAGAGGTCAGTAGTAAGTGGTTCAGAGGTCAGTGGTAAGTGGTGCAGAGTTCAGAGGTCAGAAGTAAGTGGCACAGAGTTCAGAGGTCAGTAGTAAGTGGTGCAGAGTTCAGAGGACAGTGGTAAGTGGTGCAGAGTTCAGAGGACAGTGGTTAGTGGTGCAGAGTTCAGAGGTCAGTAGTAAGTGGTGCAGAGTTCAGAGGTTAATGGTAAGTACGTAGAGTTCAGAGGTCAGTGGTAAGTGGCACTGAGGTCAGTAGTAATTGGTGCAGAGTTCAGAGGTCAGTGGTAAGTGGCACAGAGTTCAGAGGTCAGTAGGAAGTGGTGCAGAGTTCAGAGGTCAGTAGGAAGTGGTGCAGAGTTCAGAGGTCAATGGTAAGTGGTGCAGATTTCAGAGGTCAGTAGTAAGTGGTGCAGAGTTCAGAGGACAGTGGTAAGTGGTGCAGAGTTCAGAGGTCAGTGGTAAGTGGTGCAGAGTTCAGAGGTCAGTAGTAAGTGGTGCAGAATTCAGAGGTCAGTAGTAAGTGGTTCAGAGGTCAGTGGTAAGTGGTGCAGAGTTCAGAGGTCAGAAGTAAGTGGCACAGAGTTCAGAGGTCAGTAGTAAGTGGCACAGAGTTCAGAGGTCAGTAGTAAGTGGTGCAGAGTTCAGAGGACAGTGGTAAGTGGTGCAGAGTTCAGAGGACAGTGGTAAGTGGTGCAGAGTTCAGAGGACAGTGGTTAGTGGTGCAGAGTTCAGAGGTCAGTAGTAAGTGGTGCAGAGTTCAGAGGTTAATGGTAAGTACGTAGAGTTCAGAGGTCAGTGGTAAGTGGCACAGAGGTCAGTAGTAATTGGTGCAGAGTTCAGAGGTCAGTGGTAAGTGGCACAGAGTTCAGAGGTCAGTAGGAAGTGGTGCAGAGTTCAGAGTTCAGTAGGAAGTGGTGCAGAGTTCAGAGGTCAGTAGTAAATCATGCAGAGGTCAGAGATTTCAGTGCCATCTTAATAGCATCATGGGCCCCTGGGAAAAGTAATGTGCTGCGTCCTCTACAAGGGGTTAACCATATTTTTTATCATTTTCAAAAATAACGTTTTACTTTTTTTTCTAGGGCTGTGGAAATAATGATTGATCTTATTTTGATCGGTACTCACCTCTTCGCCGGCTTCCGGGTCTTCAGGGAGTTCCGTCAGAGATCTGGTGATGTCACGGACATCAACACCACTGGACTCCTCCCCCCTTCCCCAAGTGAATCCGTCTGCTAATGAAGTGAAGGGGGAGGAGTCCGGTGACGTTGATGTCCATGACGTCACAGGACAGCCTGGACAGTGATGGTAAATATGGATGTGGTTAACTGGAATCATTCAGTGAGCTAAGTGTAGGCAAATTTGATAACCAAATTTGACAGTCAATATACTAGATAAGTTTTATAATTAAAGTTAAACTAACTATCTACATTTTTCTTAAAGTTTAATTAAAAAAATTACTTACGTCAGAGCTAAAGTTTGAATTTAAAACGTATTTGTGTGAACTGTGAAGTTAAGTCATGGATTGTGGAAACTAACTAGTATCGGGTGATCGTATATAGTGTACACCACATTCACTACTGACTAGGGATGAGCTTCGAGTTCGAATCAAACCCATCTCGAACATCGCCTGTTTGAACTTTCATCGAATTGCGAACGATATGGGCCGTTCGCACCAAATTCGAGTGGTGCGTCATGGCCCATAATTCACTGCGGCATCGCAGTGCATTGCTGGCTGATGATTGGCCAAGCATGCACTATGACCCGCATGCTTGGCCAATCACAGCGAGGTGTACAGAGAGCCGTAATTGGCCAAAGCCATGGAGGCTTTGTCCAATTATGGCTCAGGGGGTTTAGTACATGCCCCACACTATATAAGGCCGCCTGCGTGGCGGCCTTGTGTAATGTGTTGTGGCGGCGGAGAGAAACAGATAGAGAGAGAGACAGTGTAATTTGATTTAAGTTAGATAGAGTGGGCGGGCGAGTCAGTTAGCTGCACTTACAGTGTATTGTGTATATATATGCATCCCAGGTGTTGTATATATATATATATATATATATATATATATATATATATAAGAGACTATGAAAACACTGCGCTCTAATAGCAAAAATAAAATATATGTGAGCCAGCAGCTGCATACATTGTGACAAACAATAACTGGTAAATGGGAAAAAATGCACACTTGATACTGCGTTTGTTCATTTCATTTCACTTATGGTTTTTGCACATATGCTTTACTGTTCAGTACAGCATCTCTTACTTAATTGTTTCACTACACCCTAACTTCCTATTACTTCTTAGCGCTGCATTTTTTCCCATTTATATATATACATACACTGTATTCAATTTAGCTAGATCCGTTTCTGTTATTCTCTTCCTAATATACTGACAGACAGGCAGGTGTTTTTACAGTATTTCCAGTTAGTGTACTGTGTACCCTGCACAGTTGCACCTACAGTACAGCTACCTGAAGACAAGTGCTTGCGTTCTTCTTCTGATCCTATTAATAGCACTGGCAGGCTCTTGAAGTATTTACAGTTAGTGTACTGTGTACCCTGCACAGTTGCACCTATAGCTACCTGAAGACAAGTGCTTGTGTGCTTCTTCTGATCCTATTAATAGCACAGGCAGGCTCTTGAAGTATTTACAGTTAGTGTACTGTGTACCCTGCACAGTTGCACCTACAGTATAGCTACCTGAAGACAAGTGCTTGTGTGCTTCTTCTGATCCTATTAATAGCACAGGCAGGCTCTTGAAGTATTTACAACTAGTGTACTGTGTACCCTGCACAGTTGCACCTACAGTATAGCTACCTGAAGACAAGTGCTTCTGTTCTTCTTCTGATCCTATTAATAGCACAGGCAAGCTCTTGAAGTATTTACAGTTAGTGTACACTGCACAGTTGCACCTATAGCTACCTGAAGAAAAGTGCTGGTGTGCTTCTTCTGATCCTATTAATACCACAGGCAGGCATTCTGCTAGCTGCTGTATAATCAGTATATATATACATCACAGTTTTGTGCAGCTACATCTCACTGCAGGCCATTAGTATGTCAGGAAGGCCAACAAGGAGAGGCAGACAGTCACAAGCCAATAAAAGAGGGCAAGCAGGCTCTGTGTCTAGAGGCAACAGTGCTGGTCATGGACACGGTGCATCCTCATCAGCACGTGGCCGTGGGACACGCTTCTCCTTTTTTTCAGCAGCTGGCCGTGTTACATAGTTACATAGTTACATAGTTAGTAAGGTTGAATAAAGACACCAGTCCATCCAGTTCAACCTGAGTGAGTGTGTGTCTACAACCCTGACCCTTGTCCCTAACCCTGTACATCGCACACTCACATCAGTCCCTACCCTCAATCCAAGGACCCCATTCATATACTAGGGCCAATTTTGGACAGAAGCCAATTAACCTACCAGAATGTGTTTGGAGTGTGGGAGGAAACCGGAGTACCCGGAGGAAACCCACGCAGGCACAGGGAGAACATGCAAACTCCAGGCAGGTAGTGTCGTGGTTTTGGATGCAACATGCAGAAGACTTGGTAGAGTGGATGACCAAGCCGTTCTCATCCTCCTCATCCTCTCTTACCCAGGCTCAGGGTACGTTGTCTGGCAAAGCAGCTGCCAACACGGCCTCTTCCCTCGGCTCAATGGCATCAGTCGCTCCTTCCCTAGCCCCACCATGTCCTCCTGGGGAGTCCCCCGAACTGTTTGACCACAGTATTGGGTACATGCTCCAGGAGGATGCCCAGCATTTTGAAGGCTCCGATGATGGTACTCAGCTAGAGGAAGGCAGTAACGTGAACCCAGACAGAGGGGGTGCCCAAGAAGGACAGCAATCTGGCAGTCATATTCCCCCAGCTGCAGCATACTGCCAGCTTTGCTCCAGTGATGAGGAGGGGGGGATGATGAGACCATTGACTCCACATGGGTGCCTGATAGGAGAGAGGAGGAGGAGGAGGAGGCACATCACCAATGAGGCAGGATGCCCTCCAGGGGCCAGCTTAAGGGCAGCACGCTGACTGCATCACACCGCAGAGCTCCGCATGTGCAGGGCGCTGCTGTCTCTGCACGTTATTCCAAAAGTTCTTTGGTGTGGGCCTTTTTTGAGATGAGTGCATCAGATCCCACCACTGCTATTTGCAACATATGTCTCAAGTGTATCTCATGTGGCCAAAACATCACCCGCTTGGGCACCACATGCTTGACCAGACATACATTGACCTGCCAAGCAGTTCATTGGCAAACGTACCTAAAAGACCCACACCAAAGAACAAAGAGGACCTCTCCTTGCTCCTCATTAGCTAGGTCTCCAACACCACTATACCTTCAGTCCTCTCTGAGACCTGAACTGAGAGGAATGAAGGTGTAGAATTAGGTGTGTCACAGCCAAGTACTTGTGGGCAATCTGCTATCGGTACACCAATGTCAGATTTTACCGGGCAAATTTCCCTGCCCCAGCTGCTGCACTGCCAAAAGAAGTTTGCTCCCAGCCATCCACATGCCCAGCGGTAGGGATGAGCTGAACACCCCCCTGTTCGGTTCGCACCAGAACATGCAAACAGGCAAAAAATTTGTTCGAACACGCGAACAACGTTAAAGTCTATGGGACACGAACATGAATAATCAAAAGTGGTCATTTTAAAGGCTTATATGCAAGATATTGTCATAAAAAGGGTTTGGGGACCTGGGTCCTGCCCCAGGGGACATGGATCAATGCAAAAAGAGGTTTTAAAACGGCTGTTTTTTTGGGAGCAGTGATTTTAATGAATTGTCGGTCTGACAATACACATAAAAGTTAATTGATAAAAATGGCATGGGATTTCCCCACAAGGGGAACCCCGAACCAAAATAAAAAATATATATATGTGGGGTCCCCCTAAATTCCATACCAGGCCCTTCAGCAAATTGACATTTCTAAAGGAAAAATTGTCATTTAAAACTGATTGCGGCTGTAATGAATTGTTGGGTCTTGACAATATAGATAAAACTCATTGAAAAAAACAGCATGGGATCCCCCCCTCAGTCCATTACCAGGCCCTTTGGGTCTGGTATGAATATTAAGGGGAACCCCAAACCAAAATAAAAAAAAATTGCGTGGGGGTCCCCCTAAATTCCATACCAGGCCCTTCAGGTCTGGTATGGATATTAAGGGGAACCCCGTACCCAAATTTAAAAAAAATGTCAGGGCCCACCTCAAAATCCATACCATTATGGATTTTAAGGGGAACCCTGCGCCAATTTTTTTTTTTTCAATGGCGTGGGGTCCCCCCAAAAATCTATACCAGACTCTTATCTGAGCACGCAACCTGGCAGGCCGCAGGAAAAGAGGGAGGGATGAGAGAGCGCCCCCCTCCTGAACCATACCAGGCCACATGCCCTTAACATTGGGAGGGTGCTTTGAGGTAGCCCCCTCAAAGCACCTTGTCCCCATGTTGATGGGGAGAAGGGCCTCATCCCCAAATCTTGGCCGGTGGTTGTGGGGGTCTGCGGGCGGGGGGCTTATCGGAATCTGGAAGCCCCCTTTAAAAAGGGGGTCCTGCCCCCCCTCTGCGTGAATTGGTAATGGGGTACAAATATACCCTTACCATTTCACAAAAAAGTGTCAAAAAGGTTAAAAAAACACAAGAGACGGTTTTTGACAAGTCCTTTATTAATTTCTTCTTCTTTCGGCTTCTTCTTCCATCTTCTTTCTTCTGGTGTTCTTTCAGTGTTTTTCTTCTTCCTCCACCTTCTTCTTCATCTTCTTCTTCTCCATCTTCTTCTTCTTCTGCTCTTCTCATCCCGCATCTTCCTCCTGGCTTATTTTTTGCTCCGTCCGCATGATCCGCCTCAGTGGGAGTCTTCAGCCGTGTGATGATTGGCTTCTTCTGACATTTTTTATGTAACGGAGGGCGGGGCCACCCAGTGACCCCGCCCTCCTCTGACGCACGGGGAATTCACGGAAGTCCCCTGTGGCTTTCCCAGTGTTGTCAGAGGGGGCGGAAGAAGAAGATGGTGGAAGAAGAACACCGAAAGAACACCAGAAGAAAGAAGATGGAAGAAGAAGCCGAAAGAAGAAGAAATTAATAAAGGACTTGTCAAAAACTGTGTCTTGTGTTTTTTTAAACTTTTTGACACTTTTTTGTACCCTATTACCAATTCACATGGGGGGCCAGGATCTGGGGGTCCCCTTGTTAAAGTGGTCTTGCAAATTCTGATAAGCCCCCCGTCCGCAGACCCCCACAACCACTGGCCAAGGGTTTGGGGGGATGAGGCCCTCCTCCCCATCAATATGGGGACAAGGTGCTTTGGGGGGCTACCTCAAAGCACCCTCCCAATGTTGAGGGCATGTGGCCTCGTATGGTTTAAGGGGGGGCGCTCTCTCATCCCCCCTCTTTTCCTGCAGCCTGCCAGGTTGCATGCTCAGATAAGGGTCTGGTATAGATTTTTGGGGTGGCCCCACACCATTTTTTAAAAAATTTTGGTGCAGGGTTCCCCTTAAAATCCATACCAGGCCCTTCAGGTCTGGTATGGAATTTAGGGGGACCCCACGCATTTTTTTTTTGGTTCGGGGTTCCCCTGTGGGGAAATCCCATGCCGTTTTTATCAATGAACTTTTATGTATTTTGTCGAACCGACAATTCATTAATAGCTACGAGTAGTTTTAAATTACTTTTTTCCTTTGAAATATCATTTTTCTGTCAGATTGTTCTAAACACAGGAAACATGCGCCCCTTTACAGGCATACTATAGACACCCCCCCAGGTACGAAATTTAAAGGAATATTACACTTTTATTGTTTCACTTTAAGCATTATTAAAATCACTGCTCCCGAAAAAACAGCAATTTTTATAACTTCTTTTTGCATTGATACATGTCCCCTGGGGCAGGACCCAGGTCCCCAAACACTTTGTATGACAATACCATGCATATAAGCCTTTAAAATTAGCACTTTGGATTTCTCCCATAGGCTTTTAAAGGGTGTTCCGTGGCTTTCGAATTTGCCGCAAACACCCCAAATTGTTTGCTGTTGGGCGAACTGGCGAACAGCTGATGTTCGAGTCGAACTCGAAGCTCATCCCTACTCTCTCTGTTCAACTTACTCCTGACCCCTCCTCTCTCTGTGTTTCTTACTGCTGACCCCTGCTTTCACTGTGCTATTTACTCCTGACCCTGGATCCCTCTGTTCTACTTACTCCTGACACCTTCTCTCTCTGTGTTACTTACTGCTGACCCCTGCTCTCTCTGTTCTACTTACTCCTGGCCCCTATTCTTACTGTTGCACTTACTCCTGACCCCTGCTCTCTCCATGTTACATATCGCTGACCTCTGCTTTCACTGTGTTATTTACTCTTGACCCCTGCTCTCTCTGTTCTACTTACTCCTGATCTCTGCACTCTGATTATTGGTTACTCCTGACCCTTGTACTCTGTGCATACTTACTCCTGACCTGTGTGCTCTGTATGTGAAGCTGGCCAGAGATGACTCATTGTATTGATCACCCAGTGGGCTGAATGAAAACAATTGATTAATTTCCTCCATCCACATAAGTGAAGGATGAAGGAATCCTCCCCATTGAGACATTGTATTCTGACAACGGGACTATCTGCTGTAAGGATAAACTGATGGGCAGTGGCAGCTGAGTGAGAAAATGTTTCCAACATTACACATGACCCCTATGCTCCATGCATTATTTACTCCTGACCCCTGCACTTTGTGTTACTTTCTCCTTACCCCTGTCCTCTGTGAATTACTTACACCTTACCTCTACACTGTGTGTGATACATACTCCTGACCACAGCACATTGTGTGGTATTTTCTCCTTACCCCCAACCCTGGCACTCTGTGTGTTATTTACTTCTGATCCCTGTACTCTATGCACCACAATTTGCCAGGACATGCTATGCCCACCACATCATTCTTCTGCTCATGGTGCCCAAGGCATTTTGTCTGCCTCTTCTTCCCAAATTCTGTGACTGATTGTTTCAGGGCATGGTAAAAACGTATGCATCATTTTGTGAGTGTGGTTTAAAGTGGGGGTGGTCAGTAGGGTGTCCCTGAATTTTATTTTCTGGTAATCTCAGTGTAGAAGGATGATATGGAATGGTCTCTCCTCTGGTGAGGACAATATTCTTCATCCTTCTACACATACACACAGCCTGAGGGAGGTTTAGGCTTGTTCTTCTCTCTGTATACAAAGAGTAAGTTGGACACACACAGCACCATGTTGTACAAGAAGTGACTGAAGACTGAGCAGGCTCTGATAGAGGAAGTATAAGATAACCCCCTCCCCCACACTTCTCTCCTTCTCCTCTTTCTGCATCAGGACATCATTGCAAGAAAAGTTGAGATTAACTCTTTATTTTTATTATACAGGATTTATATGGTGCCAACAGTTTGTACATCACTTCACAAAGTTAGAGCAAACAGTACAGTTACAATACAATTCAATACAGGAGGAATCAGAGGGCCCTGCTCATTAGAGCTTACAATCTAAAAGGGAGGGTCAAGTGATACAAAAGGTAAAAACTGTGGGGGATGAGCTGATGAAGAAAATAAATGTACAGTTGTTATGTGGGGGCAGGATAGGCTTCTCTGAAGAGAAAAGTTTTCAGGGATAACCTAAAAGTGGACAGAGTAGGAGATAGTTGGACAGATTGGGGTAGAGAGTTCCTTAGGATGGGAGAGGCTCTGGAGAAGTCCTGGAGGCAAGCATGGAGGGAGGTGACAAGGGAGCTAGAGAGCAGGAGGTCTTGGGAGGAACAAAGAGAATGATTTGGTTGGTATTTTGAGACTAGCTTAGTTATGTATCTGGGGGAAGAGTTGTGGATGGCTTTGTAAGTTATTGTTAACTTTTTTTAATTTAATTTGTTGGGTGAGTGGCAGCCAATGGAGGAATTGTCAGAGAGGGGTAGCAGACACCGAGCCATTTATAAGGTGGATGAGTCTGGCAGCAGCATTCATGGTGGACTGAAGGGGGGTAGCCTATATAAAGCCAATGAGGAGGGAATTGCAGTAGTCCAGGTGAGAGATGACCAGGGAGTGGAATGGGAGTTTTGTGGTGTCATTGGTTAGGAAGGGACGTAGTTTAGAAATGTTGTGGGGGTTGAGGCGGAAAGCTTTGGAAAGTGATTGGATGTGGGGCTGAAAGGAGAGTTCAGAGTCCAGGATAACACCTAGTACCCTGGCATGTGGGGATGGGTTGATGGTTGTGCCATTGAACTTGACAGATAAGTCAGGGTAAGGAAAATTGTGGGGGAGGAAATATTATGAGCTCTGTTTTGGACAGGTTGAGTCTGAGGAAGTGCTGTGACATTTGGGCTGATATGTCTGTTAGCAAATTAGTGTTGCATGAGGAGACCGATGGAGTGAGCCAAGGGACAGAGAGATAGATTTGGGTGTCATCAGCATAGAAATGATATTGGAAACCATGGGAGGCTATCAGCTGACCCAGAGAGGAGATGTAGATTGCGAAAAGGAGAGGTTCAAGACCCGAACCCTGGGGGACCCCAACAGAGAAAGGAAGAGAAGAGGAGGAAGTAGAATTGTAATTGGCACTGAAGGTGCAGTGGGATAGGTAGGATGAGAGCCAGTGAAGAGCACACCAAAGGAGTAAAGTTTTTTTTTGAGGAGGGGGTGGTCAACTGTATCAAAGGCAGCCAAAAGTTCCAGAAGTAGGAGAACAGAATAGTGTCTATTGACTTTTGCTGTTAGCAAGTTGTTTGTGAGTTTTAGGAGAACTGTTTCTGTGGAGTGTTGAGGAGGAAATCCAGACTGAAGAGGATTAAGAAGGTTGTTTTTAATGAGGTGGTCACTAAGTTGGTTGTAGACCAGGCATTCAAGGAGTTTAGAGGAAAAGAGGAGCAAGGAGATGGAGTGTAGGTTGTTAAGATTTGTGGGGTCTGCGGAAGGCTTTTTAAGTATGGGGTGACTAGTCCATGTTTAAGAGCGTTGAGGAAGATGTCAGAAGAGAGGAAGAAATGTGGATTAGAGAATGTAGAATAGAGCCAGAGGGTGAGCGTAGCATCGGAGAGGAAACTGGGTCCAGGGGACAGGTGGTTAGGTGGGTGTTTGAAATAAGTTTAGCAACCTCATCAATAGTAGCAGGGTTGAATAAGGGAAGTGTTGATTGTACCTGTGGACATGGGGGGTTATCTGTAGAGTGGGGATTTCATTACAATTTGAATCAATCTTATTTTTGAAGTGATTGGCAATCTCCTGGGCAGTGAGTGAGTTAGTGGGTGGAGGCAGTGGAAGAAAAAAAAGAGAGTTGAAAGTAGAGAAGAGTTAACAGTGACTGGGTGAGAAGGTGTTATGGGGAGTGAAGAAATAGGTCTGCTTGGCAATGTGTAGGTAAGAATTGTATTCTTGGAGAGCAGATTTGTATTGGTTAAAGTCTTTGTGAGATTTAGTCTTATGCCATAGATGCTCAAGAGTGCAGCTAAGTTTTTTGAGACTTCTGGTGTCATCTGTTTACCAGGGTTGTAGGGATCAGGGCCTGATTCTGTGGGATCAAGCTCATCCAGCGCAGAGGACAGGGATCTATTGTAGACAGAAGTGGATAGATTAGTGAAGGACAGGAGTGAGATTTTATCATAGAGGTGCTCAGTAGCAGAGTAGAGGAGAGAAGGGTTGAGGTGGTTAATAGGGATGAGCCGAACACCCCCCTGTTCGGTTCGCACCAGAACCTGCGAACAGGAAAAAAGTTTGCTTGAACACGCGAACACCGTTAAAGTCTATGGGACACGAACATGAATAATCAAAAGTGCTAATTTTAAAGGCTTATATGAAAGTTATTGTCATAATAAGTGTTTGGGGACCCGGGTCCTGCCCCAGGGGACATGGATCAATGCAAAAAAAGTTTTAAAAACGGACGTTTTTTCAGGAGCAGTGATTTTAATAATGCTTAAAGTCAAACAATAACAGTGTAATATCCCTTTAAATTTCGTACCTGGGGGGTGTCTATAGTATGCCTGTAAAGGGGCGCATGTTTCCCGTGTTTAGAACAGTCTGACAGCAAAATGACATTTCAAAGGAAAAATTTCATTCAGAACTACCCGCGGCTATTGCATTGCCGACAATACACATAGAAGTTCATTGATAAAAACGGCATGGGAATTCAACACAGGGAAACCCCGAACCAAAATTAAAAAAAAAAATGACGTGGAAGTCCCCCTAAATTCCATACCAGGCCCTTATCCGAGCACGCAACCTGGCAGGCCGCAGGAAAGGAGGGGGGGACGAGAGTGCGCCCCCTACTGAACCGTACCAGGCCACATGCCCTCAACATTGGGAGGGTGCTTTGGGGTGGCCCCCCAAAACACCTTGTCCCCATGTTGATGAGGACAAGGGCCTCATCCCCACAACCCTGGCCGGTGGTTGTGGGGGTCTGCGGGCGGGGGGCTTATCGGAATCTGGAAGCCCCCTTTAACAAGGGGACCCCCAGATCCCGGGGCCCCCCACCTGTGTGAAATGGTAAGGGGGTACTTACCCCTACCATTTCACTAAAAAACTGTCAAAAATGTTAAAAATGACAAGAGACAGTTTTTGACAATTCCTTTATTTAATTGCTTCTTCTTTCTTTTATCTTCCTTCATCTTCTTCTTCTTCTGGTTCTTCTGGCTCTTCTGGTTCTTCCTCTTCTCTTCATCTTCTTCTTCATCCTCTTCTCTTCTTCCTTTTTCTCTTCTTCATTTTCTTCTCCGGGCCGCTCCGCACCCATGCTGGCATGGAGGGAGGCTCCCGCTGTGTGACGGAGTCTCCTTGTCTGACGGTTCTTAAATAACGGGGGGCGGGGCCACCCGGTGACCTTGCCCCCTCTGATACATGGGACTTCCCTGTGATGTCACGGGGAATGCCACAGGGAAGTCCCGTCATGTCCCGCTCGTCAGAGGGGGCGGGGTCACTGGGTGGCCCCGCCCCCCGTTATTTAAGAACCGTCAGCCGAGGAGACGCCGTCACACAGTGGGAGCCTCCCTCCGTGCCAGCATGGACGCGGAGCGGCCCGGAGAAGAAAATGAAGAAGAGAAGAAGGAAGAAGAGAAGAGGATGAAGAAGAAGATGAAGAGAAGAGCAGGAGCCTCCCCCCATGCCATGGGTGCGGAGCGGTCCGAGGAGAGGAAGATAGAAGATGCCGCGGAGGAGATGCTGGACGAGAACACCGGAGGAAGAACCAGAAGAGCCAGAAGAACCAGAAGAAGATGAAGGAAGATAGAAGAAAGAAGAAGCATTTAAATAAAGGAATTGTCAAAAACTGTCTCTTGTCATTTTTAACATTTTTGACAGTTTTTAGTGAAATGGTAGGGGTAAGTACCCCCTTTCCATTTCACACAGGGGGGGCCTGGATCTGGGGGTTCCCATGTTAAAGGGGGCTTCCAGATTCCGATAAGCCCCCCACCCGCAGACCCCCACAACCACCGGCCAGGGTTGTGGGGATGAGGCCCTTGTCCTCATCAACATGGGGACAAGGTGTTTTGGGGGGCTACCCAAAGCACCCTCCCAATGTTGAGGGCATGTGGCCTGGTACGGTTCAGGAGGGGGGCGCACTCTAGTCCCCCCTCTTTTCCTGCGGCCTGCCAGGTTGCGTGCTCGGATAAGGGTCTGGTATGGATTTTTGGGGGGACCCCACGCCGTTTTTTTTTTTTTTTTGGCGCGGGGTTCCCCTTAAAATCCATACCAGACCTGAAGGGCCTGGTATGGAATTTAGTGGGACTTCCACGTCATTTTTTTTTTTAAATTTTGGTTCGGGGTTTCCCTGTGTTGAATTCCCATGCCGTTTTTATCAATGAACTTCTATGTGTATTGTCAGCAATGCAATAGCCGCGGGTAGTTTTAAATGAAATTTTTCCTTCGAAATATCATTTTGCTGTCAGACTGTTCTAAACACGGGAAACATGCACCCCTTTACAGGCATACTATAGACACCCCCCAGGTACGAAATTTAAAGGGATATTACACTTTTATTGTTTGACTTTAAGCATTATTAAAATCACTGCTCCTGAAAAAACGGCCGTTTTTAAAACTTTTTTTGCATTGATCCATGTCCCCTGGGACAGGACCCGGGTCCCCAAACACTTTTTATGACAATAACTTGCATATAAGCCTTTAAAATTAGCACTTTTGATTTCTCCCATAGACTTTTAAAGGGTGTTCTGCGGCATTCGAATTTGCCGCGAACACCCCAAATTGTTCGCTGTTCGGCGAACTTGCGAACAGGCAATGTTCGAGTCGAACATGAGTTCGACTCGAACTCGGAGCTCATCCCTAGTGGTTAAGGTTTTAGATGTTAGGCGGTAGGAGAGAAGGAGAGAAGGTGGAAGACAAGGAGAGAGAGAAACTAATAAAGTGGTGATCAGAGAGAGGATTGTTGGAGAGGTGTGCATAGGTAGGAGAATACAAGATCGACGGTGTTGCCATCAGAGTAAATAGAAGCATGTACCCATTATTTTAGGTTAAATGAGGTTAGACTAAGAAGTTAGAATTAGCAGGAGTATTAGTCTTACCAGGGATGTTGATGTCACTGAGAATGATTGTGAGAATTTCAAAAGAGAGAAAGTAAAGTAGCCAGGCAGAGAAGTTTTGATACATTAACCACATGCCGACCAGTGCACTACGATATACATCAGTACAATGGCATGGCTGGGCAAATGGGCGTACAGGTACATCCCCTTTAAGAAGCGGCATTGCACCGAGTGTCCGACAGGTGCCCACGATCATGTCATGGAGCGGAAGAACCGAGAGATGCCTATGTAAACAAGGCATTTCCCATGTAAACAAGGCATTTCCCCGTTCTGCCTAGTGACATGACAGAGATCACTGCTCCCTGTCATCGGGAGTAGTAGCCCATCTCCCCACAGTTAGAATCACTCCCTAGGACACACTTAACCCCTTGATCGCCCCCTAGTGTTTAACCCCTTCCCTGCCAGTGTCATTTACACAGTAATCAGTGCATTTTTATAGCACTGGTCACTGTAGAAATGACAATGGTCCCAAAATAGTGTCAAAAGTGTTTGATGTGTCTGCCATATTGTCGTAGGCATGATAAAAAATCACAGATTGCTGCCATTACTAATAAAAAAAAAGTAATAAAAATGCCATAAAACTATCCCCTATTTTGTAGACACTATAACTTTTGCGCAAACCAATCAATAAACACTTACTGCAATTTTTTTACCAAAACTTTGTAGAATACATATCGGCCTAAACTAAGGAAACATTTTGGTTTTTCTATATATTTTTGAGGGAAATTTATTATAGCAAAAATTAAAAAATATTGTTTTTTTTTTCAAAATTGTTGCAATTTTTTGTTTATAGCGCAAAAAATAAAAAATGCAGAGGTGATCAAATACCACCAAAAGAAAGCTCTATTTGTGGGGAAAAAAGGACGTCAATTTTGTTTGGGTGCAATGTCGCACTACCGCGCAATTGTCAGTTAAAGTGATGCAGTGCCGAATTGCAAAAAGTGCTCTGGTCAGGAAGGGGGTAAAATCTTCCGGGGCTGAAGTGGTTAAGAAACACCAAGAAATCACTGATCATCCAGTATTCTTACAGTAAGAGGAAGTTCCCAGTGCCGTGTTGTGTAAGAAGTGATGGTAGGCAAACCAGATTCTTATAGAGGAAGAGAAATTCCCCTCCCCCATACTACTGTCCCCCTACTTCCTCCTCTTCCTGCATTAGGACATCGAGGTACAGATCAGCTCTTTCTTCACACGAACATCTTCCTACTGTAAAAAGAAGTTGGATGCTGCCATTGCCGTGTTTACAGGTTTTCTCTTTTAATTGTTTTTTTATTTTAGCTTAGACCATATAATAAACATACATTCTATGGTTAATTAATACGTAGAATACATGGAAGCATTAGAAATAATACCATATCTAGGTATTTATTGCTTGAAACAAGAGTGCTGATAGATTCCACTAGGCAAGCACCTTATTGCCCATTAGATATTATCTAAACTGCATAACGAACTATACATATAGTATATAGTGAACACTAAAAATATAGAAAATACAACAGTAACAGAGTCCCATATTACAGAGAGATAGCATTGGGAAACACTGAGAAGGAAGGCTTTGCTCTGGTTCTATCTAATCAATTACTGGGTAGCGTAGAGCCCAAGAAATCCTTGGGCCCTTTTATGTGATGTAAAAGTACTAAGAGTGTTGGAATTGTGAAATGTCTTGTGTCTTGACTATAAATTACCTCGGAAATATGAGCATTATGTGACTTCCAGCCCGATGTAATAGTTAGACGTGCTGCAATTAGTATGTGAGTGACGAGGCATCTACATTGTATAGGAATGTTATTGATATTAAGGCTAAGTGATGCTATATAAGGAGTAGGGATGATCCAAACACCCTCCTTTTCGGTTCGCAGCAAAACATGCAAACAGGCAAAAAATTTGTCAGAACACACAAACACCTTTAAAGTCTATGGGACACGAACATGAAAAATCAAAAGTGCTAATTTTAAAGGCTTATATGCAAGATATTGTCATAAAAAGTGTTTGGGGACCCGGGTCCTGCCCCAAGAGACATGTATCAATGCAAAAAAAAGTTTTAAAAACTGATGTTTTTCCGGGAGCAGTGATTTTATAATGCTTAAAGTGAATAAAAATTAAATATTTCTTTAAATATCGTACCTGGGGGGTGTCTATAGTATGTCTGTAAAGTGGCACATTTTTCCCGTGTTTAGAACAGTCCCTGCACAAAATTACATTTCTAAAGGAAAAATCGTCATTTAAAACTGATCGCGGCTGTATTGAATTGTCGCGTCTCGGCAATATAGATAAAAAATCATTTAAAAAAGAGTATGGGATCCCCTCTCAGTCCATTACCAGGCCCTTTGGGTCTGGTATGGATTTTAAGGGGAACCCTGCAGCAAAATTTAAAAATGACTGACCGGAAAAAAAAAAAAAGCCGCAACTGATCCACCTCCATGGGAGGCTCCCGTCGAGTGATGCGTCTTCTCTGTGACAGTTCTTATATAACTGAGGGCAGGGCCACCAGTGATGTAACCAGGTGACCCCACCCCCTCTGATGCCACGGGGGCTTCCCCATGGCATCAAAGGGGGCAGGGCCACCCGGTGATGTAAACGGGTGACCCCGCCCCCTCTAACGCCACAGGGAAGCCATGGGGAAGCCCCTGTGGTGTCAGAGGGGGTGGGGTCACCTGGTTACATAACTTGGTGGCCCCGCCCTCAGTTATATAAGAAATGTCACAGAGAAGAAGCGTCACTTGGTGGGAGCCTCCCATGGAGGGGGAACGGTTTCAGCTTTTTTTTTCTTTTTCGGTCCATTGGGCAGCGTGAATTTACATGGTGTGACATTTTCATTTTTTTATTTTTTAATAAAGGACTTGTCCCAAGCTGTCGCTTGTCTTTTTTACCATTTTGACACTTTTTTTGTGAAATGGTAGGGGTACGATTGGGTACCCCATTACCAATTCACACAGTGGGGAGGCCAGGATCTGGGGGTCCCCTTGTTAAAGGGGGCTTCCAGATTCCAATAAGCCCCCCACCCGCATACCTCCACAACCACTGGAAAAGGGTTGTGGGGATGAGGCCCTTGTCCCCATCAACATAGGGACAAGGTGCTTTGGGGGCTACCCCAAAGCACCCTCCCCATGTTGAGGGCATGTGGCTTGGTACGGTTCAGCAGGAGGATGCTCTTTCATTCCCGCTCTTTTCCTGTGGCCTGCCAGGTTGTGTGCTCGGAAAAGGGTCTGGTTTAGATTTTGGGGGGACCCCGACAACATTTTAAAAAAAAATTTGGCACAGGGTCTCCTTAAAATCCATATTCAGGTCTGGTATGAATTTTGGGGGGACCCCTACAACATTTTTTTTTAAACTTGGCGCAGGATTCCCCTTAATTTCCATATCAGTCCTGAAGGGCCTGGTATGGATTTAAGGGGGACCCCCACGCAATTTTTTTTCAATTTTGGTTCGGGGTTCCCCTTAATATTGGCCTGGTAATGGACTGGGGGGATCTCATGCTCTTTTTTCAATGAGTTTTATCTATATTGCCGAGACCCGACAACTTATTACAGCCGCGATCAGTTTTAAATGACAATTTTTTATTTAGAAATGTCATTTTGCTGTGGTACTGTTCTAAACATGGGAAAACTGCGCAACTGTACAGGCATACTATAGACACCCCCCAGGCACGATATTTAACCACTTCCTGCCCAGCCTATAGTAGAATGATGGCCGGGCGGTGGTTCAGTTATCCTGACTGGGCATCATTGAAACGTCCAGCGGGGGGGGCGTGGCCTGGCAAGAAATGGAGTAAAACGTGGGTAGAGTGAGCTCCCTGCACTCAACCTCCTGATAGAGATCCTGCTGCTGGAATCCGGAACAGAAAACACTCCACAGTCATCCCCTGCACTCTGGGAGCACAGAGGAATATGTCTCCTCCGAAACAGGTGACCGGGACAGCTGACAAGTTGGCACAATATCGCCGCCAGGACAAAGACATGCAGCAGGAAGATGGCGCCGACACGTGTTCGGGACCCGAGCCCCAGGCATCAGACACGGCTAAAGTGCTAGACGCTATTGCGGCTCTGCAAGGCACCCTGACTGCCAAAATCGATTAAGTAAAGATTGATATATCCCTTATGCGGCAAGACTTCTCCAAGTTAAAGGACAGGGTCACGGAGGCTGAAACAAGAATAAGCAATGCAGAAGACATCCTTCACCCCTTGAGGAATACTACAGAGGAGGTACAGAGGCAGATACAGCAACTGCACGCACATCAAGACGACATGGAGAACCGCTTAAGGCACTGTAATCTCCGGTTTATAGGATTGCCAGAAAAGGAGGCGTGGATCCAGCTACCTATCTGGAATCTCTCCTGCTCAAAACCTATGATCCGGAAGCCTTCTCCATGATGTTTGCTGTGGAGAGGTCACACCGCATCCCAGCGCGGCCCCCACCACCCGGAGCGCCTCCTCGCACATTCGTAGCCAATTTTTAAATTTCCGGGATAGAGACAAAATACTGAGGCTTACTCGTGAGAAAGGGAACATCCAGCTGGGGAACAGCCAGATTGCGGTATTCCCAGATTTTTCAAACGAGGTGCAGAGGAAAAGGTCACAGTTTCAGGAGGTGAAGCGTCGCTTGAGAGCCCTCCATCTTAAATATTCAAAGCTCTTTCCCGCTAGACTGCGCGTAGAAGAAGATGGACGAGCACAATTCTTTGAGGATCCAGCGGCGGTGACAACATGGATGGATCAGAGAGGCCGTCCTGCATAAAATTGGCAAAACCACTTAACTACAGTATGTAAGTACTGAGACTGAGTCAGGATCTAATTCCTATCTGCCTTTGTGTTCTCCTTGCTGGGGGAAAAGCGCCTGTGTGGAGGGGAGAGGACATGGGAGATATAGAAAACTGTTTGTGTATACTAGGGGAAGAAAAGGAAATATCTCAGGATGGCTCATGACTGCCTATTCCCCACGTGGTGATTCATAGTCCCCTATACATGGCGGGCTAAACACAGCGAAAACTGCATATTGCATTGGTTGCCTTATTTTACCATCCTGTCCTACGGAGTGTAGGAAACCTACAACAGTGATGCTTCATATGATTACTGGAAGGTTTTTTGCAGCACTAAACAGACTTAGACTTTGGTTAATAATATTGCACAATGATGTAAAAGAAGTGCAGTATGCATCCATTGAGGGATCTCTGTGGTGGGTTTGTGCCCCCTTTGATCACCCCGCTCCACAATTGACAGTGGAATTGTCGCCCCCCCTATCGAGGATGGTTCAACATGATGCAAAAACGTTACTCATGAAAAGATATGTGCCTCCAGCGGATTGGAACCGCTGGATGATATGCTACATGTTGATAGTTCGGGAATGTATGCTCACATCAATTTGGGGAGATGTGCAGCTGGGTGGGATGGGATATGTTGATTGGGTTTGTTTTTTGTGTTATGGGAAAGTCAGCACTGAAGTAGATATTATAAGAACAGACAAGCAACTTGTGCATAATAATGGATTATACAGTAGACAACAGATACTAGAGGGGGAGGTTGGAGGGGTAGTAGACCTCTCTGGCATCACTGGTCCGGCCTCAATGTCATATATAGTCAGGGGGTACTATGACCAACATTAAATTTCTAACATGGAACATGCGTGGCTTGCGTGACAAAGTTAAACGCACCGCTGCCCTAGCATTTCTTAAGTCACAAAAAGCTGATATTATCGCTTTAGTGGAAACCCACATAACAGGTCACTTACAGGTAGCTTTAAAAAGACCCTGGGTAGGATGGGTATATCATAGCACACACACTAATCAATCTAGGGGGGTATTGTTACTAATTGCCAAAAAAGTTCCCTTTGAGTTGGTGGCATTGGAGTCGGACCAGCAAGGAAGATACTTGTTTCTGCATGCTATCATAGGAGGAAACCCACTACTAGTATTAGCAAGTATATTCCCCCCCCATTTACGATAGAAGTAGTATTTAAAGGGTTAGCATTTATGGCTGAGAACCCAACGATCCCGGCAGTATGGATGGGAGATTTTAACCAGACCATGAATCCGACATTAGATAGACCAGGACAAGGCGACTCATCCAGAAATCTATCACACCAAACCAGACTTAGTAGACTGCTCATGGAGTTTGCTCTGACTGATGTGTGGAGATGGCAAAACCCGACAACAAAAGCATACACGTGTCACTCTGCCAGTTACAACACGATGTCCAGAATTGACTTTGTGTTTGTCTCAAACCTCCTACTATCCAAAATTACTGGATCAGGTATGGCCCCAAACGCTCTGTCAGACCACTGACCGTGCTGGATCACAGCTTCTCTATTAAGAGCATCACCCACTTCTATTTGGAGACTTAACCCATTCTGGCTCTCGGTTATACCGGACCTTGAAGGGCTAGGAAGGGAGTAACAATATGTCTTAAATAATTCGAACACCACAGAACCGGTTACATTGGCCTGGGATAGATTTAAAAATCAGGCCCGCAGGATACTTACAACAAGAATAACTAGATTTAAATGTTCTTCTAAATTGCTTTTACAACTGACAGCTGACAAACTGCAGGAACTAGAAAAGGCATTTGCACAGGATCCCAGTAATGATAATCTTCATAAAGTAAAACTGCAAACCAGAGTAGTATCCCAAATGCACATTGAGAAAGCCAAACAACAGGTATTTTTCAGTAAACAAAGGACATTCGAACATGGGGAACAAGCGGGAAAATTACTGGCGTACCTAGTGCATTTAAATGATAAACCCCCAGTTGTGGTATCCTTGGGTACACAGCAAGGGGACCTCATAACTGACCCACCTCAAGTAGCCGCTAGTTTCCAAAACTTTTATAGTGAACTATATAAAACGCAGAGTACACACTCTGCTCAGGACATTAAAAACCACTTACACAGTATTCAATTCCCTAGACTTACCCCAGATCAGGTTAAGATACTGGAAGCTCCCATAACCCAAGAAGATATTTCAGAAGCAATGTCTCAGCTGTCTAAATCTAAAGCCCCTTGCCTGGATGGCCTACCATTAGAATTCTACACTACATTCTCTGAAATTCTTATCCCGAAATTACAACAACTTTACCGAAATATATTTAAAAATGGAACACTCCCCCCCTCTATGCAGGAGGCACAAATAATAGTCTTGCCCAAACCAGGGAAAGATCCCCGATTTCCCGAGTCCTACCGTCCCATATCTCTACTCCAAGTAGACATCAAACTACTGGCTAAAATTCTTGCATCTCGCCTTAACAAAGTTATACTTTCATTAATACACCCTGATCAAGGGTGGCTATTTTTAAATCTTCAATCTCGTCATTATAACCATGGTTCTAGAGTAATAGTGGCCTTGGATACTGCAAAGGCCTTTGACTCGGTGGAATGGCCATTTTTATGGGAATTATAAAAGAATGAATCCGCGCTTAGGACAAGGTAAGGGCTGCTGCCTATCTCTAATTAGTACCCCTAGGGGTCTAACTGCATAATAGATAAGTAAAATGAGATCATAAACGGCGCTGCCCTGTATACTAATGGGTACCAGAAAAAATATATCACAAGGTACACACTGAATTCAGATGACTGCGATACATAAAAACTCCACCAATATCAAAACGTACTACGGTTTAGGCCAAAATTGAAGCGTATATTGGAGATAAGCAAAAGCACCAATACTAAATGTTGCTAAAATAAATTGTGTTCCCCCAGCTGGATATAAGTGTCATCCAAAGTGAAATATATAATATATAATACCTAAGTGAAAAAAATATATACCGTATTTATCGGCGTATAACACGCACAGGCGTATAACACGCACATTCATTTTAAGAGGGAAGTTTCAGGAAAAAAACTTACATTTTTAATAAGGAACTTTAAAGCAAAATAAAGGTCAGTGCCCATCTGCAGCCTCACCATTGCCATCAATGCAGCCTCATCAATGCCCATCTGCAGCCTCACCAATGCCATCAATGCAGCCTGATCAATGCCCATCTGCAGCCTCACCAGTGCCATCAATGCAGCCTCATTAGTCTACATCAATGCAGCAGCCTCACCACTGCCATCAATGCAGCCTGATCGATGCCCATCTGCAGCCTAGAGGGGACAGGGAGGGGGGCAGGAAAAGCGCCGACAGATCACATACAGTGAGAATCTCCTATGATAGACAGAACAGTGGTCCAATGGTGGCCCAGGAGACAGGACTTTCTATTACAGAGGCCGCCAAGTAAACAGGAGATTCTCACTGTATTTAATCTGACGGCGCTCATCCCGCCCCCCTCCCTGTCCCCTCAGAGGCAGCTAAAATTGAAGTATTGGCGTATAACACGCACACGCTATTTGCACCCGATTTTCATGGTGAAAAAGTGAGTGTTATACGCCAATAAATACAGTAATCCCTGAATTTAGAAAAGTAAAATAGGACAGTGCAAAACACAAACCAGTGTAAAAAAGAAACCAAATCAAACAATAAATTTTATACCCCAAAGTTCAAAAGTATTGGGACAAGATGGTGCCTGAGAATATTCAAAAGTATTGGGACACTAATATATAAAAAAGGTTTTATACGAATATATGTGCTAAATATTATCAGTGTGGTGTCTACGTGTCCCCTTCCATGTTTTTATGCAAGAAATATTACATATAGTTGTGTTTGACCCAATATTCAAAAGTATTGGGACAGTGTGATGTTTAAAAACCGTGAGATGTGAATTATCCTTTTGTGCGGAAAGTAAATTGTCCTGCTGTGTGATATGTAAATAATACTACAATCACCCCTAATATTAAATTACAGTTCATAAAGGGTATATACAAGTCATTAAAATATCTTTTGGAACAAGTAGTATGGTTAATTTTAAAAAAGTTCATGTATATGATCCATGCAGACCAGATGATGTTAACCAGGTAGAGAAAACAAAGTTCAGCTGAGATTGCTGTTTATTTCACCCAAAAAGGTATACAATAGTGACTTCTGTGCAATTTTT
This sequence comes from Aquarana catesbeiana, assembly GCA_037953035.1. Lineage (NCBI taxonomy): Eukaryota > Metazoa > Chordata > Amphibia > Anura > Ranidae > Aquarana > Aquarana catesbeiana. The sequence continues at coordinate 613,547 of JBBHAA010001354.1, read as the reverse complement.
CCATAAGGTGACTTGAAGTGCTCGCCCCCCTCTGCTACCCCACTCACCAGAAATAATCACCCCTACAGGGGTACCGAGCGACAGAGTGGGGGCCTCAGGGTGAAAAAGATGTTCACTTCAAAAATGCTCCCGTTCCTCCGCTCTATTCGATCCTTATAGCTGTTCCGGGATAAATGTGTGCTCTGACATGACCATGCTCCTCCAGCAGTAAACCACCTTAAGCTGTTAAACACTCCAGGAATCCAGAGAAAAGAGAAACACAAGGGGCTGCCTTCGTGAAGTATGTCAAAGTATTTATTCCATAGAAGAAAATCCAATCCAAAAAATGTAAGCCAAAGTGTACATAGTGCCTTAGGCGGAGTCACGCTCACACGTCATACCCGGAAGTGGACGCTGGAACGCAAGCTGGGACGCACGCTCGCAGATCGCTGCTGGTCCCTTCCTTGCTTACAGCGCTGATTATTATTATGTACACTTTGGCTTACATTTTTTGGATTGGATTTTCTTCTATGGAATAAATACTTTGACATACTTCACGAAGGCAGCCCCTTGTGTTTCTCTTTTCTCTGGATTCCTGGAGTGTTTAACATCTTAAGGTGGTTTACTGCTGGAGGAGCATGGTCATGTCAGAGCACACATTTATCCCGGAACAGCTATAAGGATCGAATAGAGCGGAGGAACGGGAGCATTTTTGAAGTGAACATCTTTTTCACCCTGAGGCCCCCACTCTGTCGCTCGGTACCCCTGTAGGGGTGATTATTTCTGGTGAGTGGGGTAGCAGAGGGGGGCGAGCACTTCAAGTCACCTTATGGAAAAGTTGCACAGAAGTCACTATTGTATACCTTTTTGGGTGAAATAAACAGCAATCTCAGCTGAACTTTGTTTTCTCTACCTGGTTAACATCATCTGGTCTGCATGGATCATATACATGAACTTTTTTTAAATAAACCATACTACTTGTTCCAAAAGATATTTTAATGACTTGTATATACCCTTTATGAACTGTAATTTAATATTAGGGGTGATTGTAGTATTATTTACATATCACACAGCAGGACAATTTACTTTCCGCACAAAAGGATAATTCACATCTCACGGTTTTTAAACATCACACTGTCCCAATACTTTTGAATATTGGGGTCAAACACAACTATATGTAATATTTCTTGCATAAAAACATGGAAGGGGACACGTAGACACCACACTGATAATATTTAGCACATATATTCGTATAAAACCTTTTTTTATATATTAATGTCCCAATACTTTTGAATATTCTCAGGCGCCATCTTGTCCCAATACTTTTGAACTTTGGGGTATAAAATTTATTGTTTGATTTGGTTTCTTTTTTACACTGGTTTGTGTTTTGCACTGTCCTATTTTACTTTTCTAAATTCAGGGATTATATATTTTTTTCACTTAGGTATTATATATTATATATTTCACTTTGGATGACACTTATATCCAGCTGGGGGAACACAATTTATTTTAGCAACATTTAGTATTGGTGCTTTTGCTTATCTCCAATATACGCTTCAATTTTGGCCTAAACCGTAGTACGTTTTGATATTGGTGGAGTTTTTATGTATCGTAGTCATCTGAATTCAGTGTGTACCTTGTGATATATTTTTTCTGGTACCCATTAGTATACAGGGCAGCGCCGTCAATTTTTATGGGAATGTTTGCAAGAATTCTGATTTGGGCCAAATTTTATTAAGTGGGTGCAAATATTATATCAATCACCAAAAGCACGAGTCTTCGTAAATGGCTGGCTATCTGAGCAAATACCCCTTGAAAGAGGCACGTGCCAGGGGTCTCCTCTCTCCCCACTACTGTATGCCTTGGCGGCTGAACCATTGGCTATAGCCATAAGAGCAGCAACAGACATAGTTGGACTATGAGTAGATAATTTAATGGAAAAAATAGGGTTATACGCGGATGACACTATATTGTATCTAGCGGATCAGGGCCTGTCACTTCAGGCAGCACTGGAGATTATTGACAGAATGGGGAAATTCTCAGGACTACGCATAAACTGGGATAAATCCCAGATACTTCCCATAGACGATTTCCCTCCCACCCACACACAACCGGACTTACCATTAGCCAGGGTAAACATTATTAAATACCTTGGGGTACTAGTTACAAGGGACCTAAAGGATTATGTTATTAATATAGAACGGTTGTTTGCTATGCTAAAAGCCAAAACACAAGCCTGGTCCAAACTGCCCCTGGGGGTAATGGGCAGAATAAATATCATAAAAATGATTGTTCTGCCCAAGATCCTATATATGATATGACCCGCTCCCCTATACATCCCCCTTGGGATCTTCAAAAAAATGGAATCTATACTGAATACATTTGTTTGGGGACATCAACTACATAAATTGGCCTGGCATATTCTTAAAAATCCCTCAAATTTGGGAGGAACTTCACTTCCAGATCTGCAGGAATACTATATAGCGGCGCAATTATCACATATGTATCATTACCATAAGAACGAAATGCAACAGTATAACATGTTAGTATCTAGTAGTCCTCTTCACCTCTTCAGGCTATCTTTCGGGGAGGACAAATTAGTAAAAGAATTCCACACTACAACAATGGGGTACTTTTACACCATCAAAAAATATGGGGAATAGCTCTAAAGAAACTTAAAATGGGACATATACACTCCCACACCCCCTTGTGGCTTAATAATCATCTGGCAGAGCTCAAACAAATACCAGACCCTGCTATATGGGCTAATTATGGGATAATTTACCTGCATCAAGTAATAACTAACTCTCGACCTAAAACATTCCACTCTCTCAAAGAAGAATATTCCATTCCCCACCAATTAATGTTTAGGTATTTACAGCTCCGGCATGCATTGCGCTCTCAATTTAGGTAACTTAGCTGTAATCTGGAATGCCCCCAAATTCTGGATATAATCATGGGTTCCGAATCACAAAAATTGATATCCAACCTGTACTATTCCATTAGACTACCTAGAATAACGGCAGTAGTACAAAAGGCCAAAGCAAGATGGGAAAGAGATATGGGAGCTATTAGCGACTCAGACTGGGATGAAATACTAGAAAATGTTAAAACAACGTCACCCAAACTTTCTGATAGATTAACACAGCTATATATAGTTCATCAAGCCTACCTGACACCCAATAAATTGGCCAAGTTCCAACCTACATACAGGTCATCATGCCCTCTTTGTGCTGATGAGTCAGGCCAATTTTATCACTTAATCTGGGAATGCCCTATCCTCCAGGCATACTGGATCCAAGTGATCAAGTTCCTGCATGACCAAGTGGGATCTCCAGTGGTTCTAGACTCAAAATTATGTATTCTGGGCCTCTTTCCAGATACAGAAATTGACAAATATCATTTATCTCCGAAGTTCTCTTTATGGCAAGAAAAGTCATTGCTAAAACGTGGCTGCAAAATACAACTCCCACCTTATCAAGCTGGAAAAGGGATGTTAATAATTCTCTCCCATACAAACAACTGATATATAAGCACAGAGGTTGTATTCAAAAGTACTCAAGGATATGGGATAGGTGGTTGGGGGATGGGGAGACTTGTGTATAGAGAAACAAGATTATTGTCAACAGTATTTGGTACCCCATTTTGCATATGTATGGTATTTGGATGCGGAACAGGTGGGGATGTGGGTTGAGAGGGAAAAACAACAAAGACAAAAGTGATTACCTTATTGATATATGTATTTAATAAGTTAGCAAGCCAGCACTACAATATACTACTGATTGCAAATGTACTGCCTGTAATTGTACTTAAAGCATTTGTACTTGTCACATACTTGTAATTCATTGTCTGTCTTAACTTAATAAAGTTTGTTTTCCCAATTAAAAAAAAAAAGAAAGGTCCAGCAGGATAACAGCTGCCGCATGCCCGTGGGGGCACGCATTGCGGCGATCGATGGTGCGGTGTGTCAGTCTGACACACCGCTACACCGATCTTTGTAAAGAGCCTCCAACGGAGGCTCTTTATCACACGATGAGCCGTGTTCAATCACGGCTGATCACGATGTAAACAGGAAGAGCCATTGATCGGCTTTTCCTCACTTGCGTCTAACAGACGCGAGTAGAGGAGAGTCGATCGGCAGCTCTCCTGACGGGGGGGTTTGCGCTGATTGTTTAACAGCACAGCCCCCCCTCGGATGCCCACACTGGACCACCAGAGAAGCCACCAGGACCACCAGGGAAGCCCCTAACATGTGGATGGTCAGGTACATCCCCCATGGCCATCCACATGTTCCAACTTATGCCCAACATATGCCAATCAGTGCCCACAAATGCAACCCACCAGTGTAATCAGTGTCTCTCAGTGTCACCTATCAGTGCCCACCCATGCCCATCAGTGCCCACCTATAAGTGACCATCAGTGCCCATCCATGCCACCTATCAGTGCCACCCATAAGTACCCATCAGTGCCACCCATAAGTACCCATCAGTGCCACCTATGAGTGCCCATCAGTGCCACCTATGAGTGCCCATCAGTGCTGCATACCAGTGCCACCTATCAGTGCCCATCAGCGCCGCCTATCAGAGCCCATCATCAGTGCCCATCAGTGCCACCTCATCAGTGCCATCTCATTGGTGCTACCTTATCGGTGCCGTCTTATCAGTGCCTGTCAGTGCAGCCATGTCAGTGATCATTATTGAAGAAGAAAACATACTTATTTACAAAAAATTTTAAGAGAAACAAAGAAAAACTTTTTTTTCAAAGTTTTCAAAAAATAAAAATCGCAGAGGTGATCAAATACCACCAAAAGAAAGCTCTATTTGTGGGAACAAAATGATAAAAAATTTGGGTACAGTGTTGTTTGACTGCGCAATTGTCATTCAATTTGCTACAGCGCTGAAAGCTGAAAATTGGCTTGGGCAGGAAGGTGTATAAGTGCCTGGTATTGAAGTGGTTAAAGGAATATTTCATTTTTATTGTTTCACTTTAAAAAAAATCACTGCTCCCGAAAAAACGGCCGTTTAAAAAAAAAATTGTATATATAAATGTCCCCTGGGGCAGGACCCGGGTCCCCAAACACTTTTTATAACAATAACTTTCATATAAGCCTTTAAAATGAGCACTTCTGATTTTTCATGTTAGTGTCCCATAGACTTTAACGGTGTTCCGGCGGCTTTCTAATTTGCCACAAACACTGCATATTGTTCGCTGTTCGGCGACTCGAACATCGGTTCATTCCTAGTGTGCACCTGAGGATGGGTCAAACCAAGCCTTCATTTGGTCCAGTAAGGCTGCATAATAGTAATTGTGAATATCTGGGAAACCTACTCCCCCTCTATATCTGTAAAGGATAGTTTAGCCATCCTACCTCTCCATAAAAATTGTCTAGTTTTTTTGGTTGAGATAAAGAAGGCCTCTGGTAGACATACTGGAATTGTTGTAAAAATAAATAAGTTCAGGCAAAAATATCATTTTTAATGCCGCCATTTTCCTACCCATGTAAGTTTGTGTGTGGATTAGGGATGAGCTTCGTGTTCGAGTCGAACCCATGTTTGACTCGAACATCCTCTGTTCGCCCGTTCGCCGAATTGCAAACGAAATGGGCCGTTCGCGCCAAATTCGTGTGGCGCGTCATGGCCCATAATTCACTGCGGCATCGCAGTGCATTGCTGGCTGATGATTGGCCAAGCATGCACTATGACCCGCATGCTTGGCCAATCACAGCGCCGTCAGTAGAGAGAGCTGTAATTGGCCAAAGCCAGGGTGGCTATGGCCAATTATGGCTCAGGGGATTTAGTACACGCCCCACACTATATAAGGCCGCCTGCACGGCGGCCCTGTGTAGTGTGTGTTCCGGCGTTCATTGAGAGAGAGAGACAGACAGTGACATTTGATTTGAGTTAGATAGATTAGGCAGAACAGTCAGTCAGTTAGCTGCACTTACAGTGTATTGTGTATGTATATATATGCATCCCAGGTGTTGCATATATATATATATACACTGTATTCAGTTTAGCTAGATCCGTTCCTGTTATCTTCTTACTGACAGGCAGGCTTGTCTTGTTACAGAATTTACAGCTACCTGAAGAAAATTGCTGGTGTTCTTTTGATCCTATTAGTACCACAGTCAGGCAGCTAGACTATTTACAGTTAGTGCAGTGCGTCCTGCTTACAGTGTTCAGCTAAAACTACAAGTTAGTGGGGTGCGTCCTGCTCACAGTGTTCAGCTAAACCTACAAGTTAGTGGGGTGCATCCTGCTCACAGTGTTCAGCTAAAACTACAAGTTAGTGGGGTGCGTCCTGCTCACAGTGTTCAGCTAAACCTACAAGTTAGTGGGGTGCATCCTGCTCACAGTGTTCAGCTAAACCTACAAGTTAGTGGGGTGCGTCCTGCTCACAGTGTTCAGCTAAACCTACAAGTTAGTGTGGTGCGTCCACCTCACAGTGTTCAGCTAAACCTACAAGTTAGCGGGTTGCGTCCTGCTCACAGTGTTCAGCTAAACCTACAAGTTAGTGGGGTGCGTCCTGCTCACAGTGTTCAGCTAGATCCATTCCGGTTATCTTCTTACTGACAGGCAGGCTTGTCTTGTTACAGTATTTACAGCTACCTGAAGAAAATTGCTGGTGTTCTTTTGATCCTATTAGTACCACAGTCAGGCAGCTAGACTATTTACAGTTAGTGCAATGCGTTCTACTCACAGTGTTCAGCTAAACCTACAAGTTAGTGGGGTGTGTCCTGCTCACAGTGTTCAGCTATAACTACAAGTTAGTGTGGTGCGTCCTGCTCACAGTGTTCAGCTAAAACAACAAGTTAGTGGGGTGCGTCCTGCTCACAGTGTTCAGCTAGATCCGTTCCTGTTATCTTCTTACTGACAGGCAGGCTTGTCTTGTTACAGTATTTACAGCTACCTGAAGAAAATTGCTGGTGTTCTTTTGATCCTATTAGTACCACAGTCAGGCAGCTAGACTATTTACAGTTAGTGCAGTGCGTCCTGCTCACAGTGTTCAGCTAAACCTAAAATTTAGTGGGGTGCGTCTTGCTCACAGTGTTCAGCTAAACCTACAAGTTAGTGCGGTGCGTCCTGCTCACAGTGTTCAGCTAAACCTACAAGTTAGTGCGGTGCGTCCTGCTCACAGTGTTCAGCTAAAACTACAAGTTAGTGCTGTGTGTCCTGCTCACAGTGTTCAGCTAAAACTACAAGTTAGTGTAGTGAGCCCTCTGCACAGTGTTCATCTAAAGCTACAAGTTAGTGCAGTGCGTCCTGCTCACAGTGTTCAGCTAAAACTACAAGTTAGTGTGGTGCGTCCACCTCACAGTGTTCAGCTAAACCTACAAGTTATTTTTTTGCGAGCTCTGCACAGTGTTCACCTAAAGCTACCTGTAGAAGGTTGGTGGTGTTTTCCTGATCCTATCACTACTGCAGGCAGCTAAAAAAGCTACAAGTTAATTTTTTGCGAGCTCTGCACAGCTACCTGTAAAAGGTTGGTGGTGTTCTCATACTACAGGCAGGCAGTTGATTTTGCTAGCTGCAGTATCAGTACATACATATATATATATATATATATATATATATATATATATATATATATATATATATATATATATATATATATATATATCCCAGCTTAGTGCAGCTACAGGCCATTAGTATGTCTGGAAGGCCAACAAGGAGAGGCAGACAGTCACAAGCCAATAAGAGAGGGCAAGCAGGCTCTGTGTCTAGTGCTGGTCGTGGAGACGGTGCATCCTCATCAGCACGTGGCCGTGGGACACGCTTGGCCTTTTTTCGGCAGCTGGCCGTGTTGAGCCGCAACATGCGGAAGACTTGGTCAAGTGGATGACCAAGCCGTTCTCATCCTCCTCATCCTCTCTCACCCATGCCCAGGGTACTTTGTCTGGCAAAGCAGCAGCCTCTTCCCTTGGTTCAATGTCATCAGTGACTCCTTCCCTAGCCCCACCATGTCCTCCTGAGGAGTCCCTCGAACTGTTTGACCACAGTATTGGGTACATGCTCCAGGAGGATGCCCAGCGTTTGGAAGGCTCTGATGATGATACCGAGCTCGATGAAGGCAGTAACATGAGCACGGACAGAGGGGGTGCCCAAGAAGGACAGCAATCTGGCAGTCATGCTCCCCCTGCTGCAGCATACTGCCAGGTTTGCTCCAGTGATGAGGAGGGAGGGGATGATGAGGTCACTGACTCAACGTGGGTGCATGATAGGAGAGAGGAAGAGGAGGAGGAGGAGGCGGCACATCACCAACGAGGCAGGATGCCCTCCAGGGGCCAGCCTAAGGGCAGCACATTGACTGCATCACACCCCAAAGCTCCACATGTGCAGGGCGCTGCAGTGTCTGCGCGTTATTCAAAAAGTTCTTTGGTGTGGGCCTTTTTTGAGACGAGTGCATCAGATTGCACCGCTGCTATTTGCAACATATGTCTCAAGCGTATCTCGCGTGGCCAAAACATCTCCCGCTTGGGTACCACATGCTTGACCAGACATATGTTGACCTGCCATGTAGTTTGTTGGCAAGCGTATCTAAAAGACCCACACAAAAGAACAAGGAGGACCTCTCCTTGCTCCTCATAAGCTGTGATCTCCAACCCCACTATACCTTCAGTCCTCTCTGAGACCTGCACTGAGAGGAATGAAGGTGTAGAATTAGGTGTGTCACAGCCAAGTACTTGTGGGCAATCTGCTTTTGGTACACTGACGTCAGATTGTACCAGTCAAATTTCCCTGCCCCAGCTGCTGCACCGCCGAAAGAAGTTTGCTCCCAGCCATCCACATGCGCAGCGGTTGAATGCTAGCTTGGCAAAATTGCTAGCACTTCAACTGCTGCCTTTTCAGTTGGTAGAATCTGCCCCCTTCCGTGAGTTTGTGGAATGTGCGGTTTCTCAGTGGCAGGTACCCAAACGCCACTTTTTCTCACGGAAGGCGATTCCGGGTCTCTACCGGCATGTGGAAAGCAATGTCCATGCCTCGCTGGACAGGGCGGTCAGCGGTAAGGTGCATATTACCGCTGACTCATGGCCCAGCAGGCATGGACAGGGACATTACCTAAGTTTCATGGCGCATTGGGTGACTCTGCTGGCAGCTGGGAAGGATGCAGGACAAGGTGCAGTAGTGTTGGAGGTTGTTCCGCACCACCATGCCTCCAAAATGCTAATGATTGTGACACACCTCTCTCCTCCACCCCCTCCTCTTCTTCTTCCTCCATGCCCTCTTCCTGTGCTTTGTCCTCAGAACCAGGGGTGCTCCGTAGCCGTTCAAGGGGCTACGCAAGTATGCAGGCCAAAAGATGCCATGCGGTGCTTGAGCTGGTGTGCTTGGGGGACATGAGTCACAATGGGGCAGAGGTTCTGTCAGCTCTGCAGGGGCAGGTTCAGAGGTGGTGGACGCCACGCCAACTTAAGGCAGGAATGGTGGTTTGCGACAATGGCACCAACCTCCTCTCTGCCCTCTGACAGGGACAAATGACCCATGTGCCCTGTTTGGCTCAGGTCCTTAACTTGGTGGTGCAGCGGTTCTTGGGCAGGTACCCAGGCTTACAGGATGTCCTGAGGCAGGCCAGGAAAGTCTGTGTGCATTTCCGCCGGTCATATAATGCCAGTGCTCGGCTGACGGACCTCCAAAAGGAGTTTAACCTGCCCAAGAACCCCTAATCTGTGACATGCCCACCAGGTGGAACTCAACGTTGGCCATGCTGCATCGGCTGCACACACAGCAGAGGGCCATCAATGAGTACCTGTGCGACTATGGCACCAGGACAGGGTCAGGGGAGCTTGTTTTTTTTCCCCCACGCCAGTGGGCTATGATCAGGGATGCATGCACTGTCCTGTCACCATTTGAGGAGGCCACGAGGATGGTGAGCAGTGACAGTGCATGCATCAGTGACACTGTCCCCCTTGTCCACCTGTTGGAGCACACGCTGCGTGGAATAATGGACAGGGCACTTGAGGCAGAACAGAGGCAGGAAGAGGAGGACTTCCTTAGCTCTCAAGGCCCCCTTTATCCAGACAGTGTTCCTGCGTGCCCGCCGATCACACAGGAAAAGGACGAGGAGGGGGAGGAGGAAGATTGTGTCAGTATGGAGGTGGAGCCTGGCACTCAGCATCAGCAGCAGTCTTTAAGGGATCAGTCCCAAGAAACACATGGACTTGTACGTGGCTGGGAGGAAGTGGCTGCGGACCATGTCGTCCTTAGTGACCCAGAGGACTCCGGACCAAATGCCTCAGCAAACCTACGCTGCATGGCCTCCCTGATCCTGCAAAGCCTGCGTAAGGATCCTCGTATTCGTGGTATCAAGGAGAAGGACCAATACTGGCTGGCAACCCTCCTTGAACCACGTTACAAGGGTAAGGTTGCGGACCTTATCTTGCCATCGCAGAGGGAGCAGAGGATGAAACATCTTCGGAAGGCCTTGCAGAAAGGTCTGTGCAACGCGTTCCCAGAGACTGGGAGGTTACAAACTCCTGTTTCTGGACAATGTGTTGCTGAGGCTTCGGTCAGTCAAAGAAGGAGCGGTGGAGAAGGTGGCCGTCTGACCGATGCGTTCAGACAATTTTTTGGTCCGCAGCCCCAAGGTATGATCGGTTCCAGCAACCATCGCCAGCGTCTGTTTTACATGGTGCAGGAATACCTAGGGGCAAGATCAGACTTGGACACCTTTCCCACCGTAAATCCTCTGGGTTACTGGGTCTTGAGGATGGATCACTGGCCAGAGCTTGCACAGTATGCAATTGAGCTACTGGCCTGTCCTGCATCCAGCGTTCTTTCGGAACGCACATTCAGTGCTGCTGGAGGCTTTGTAACCGATCACAGGGTCCGTCTGTCCACCGACTTGGTCGATCGACTGACCTTCATAAAAATGAATCAGTCTTGGATCACCACCATCTACCAAGCACCTGATGCTGATGTAACCGAATAATTTTTTGAAATCTCAGATCCCTTCAAAGACTGCCTATACTGATGCTGAGTGACTATCCCTGAGAAATTATCCTCTTCCTCCTCAATCATCACACTGATAGATTGTAAGAACATTTTTGGTTCTGGGCGCCACTACCAGTGCCTAAGGCACAATTTTTCAGCCCCTGTTTAACAGGGGCGTGTGATTACAATTTTTGATGCAATACTTTGCAGCAGGGCTCGTTTCTGCGTTACAACTAGAGTATCTGTGAGGGTTTGCAGTGTTGTGGCACCAGTGCCTAAGGCCCAATTTGTCTGCCCCTGTTTAACAGGGACGTGTAATTACAATTTTTGATGCAATACTTTGCAGCAGGGCTCGTTCCTGCGTTCCAACTAGAGTGTCTGTGAGGGGTTGCAGTGTTTTAACACCAGCACCAGTGCCTAAGGCCTAATTTTTCAGCCCCTGTTCAACAGGGGCATGTAATTACAATTCTTGATCTAATATTTCACAGCAGGGCCCATTTCTGCACCCACCAAGAGCGAGTGAGGACTTACAGTGTTGTGGCACCAGCACCACCACCACCACCAAAGGCCCAATTTTTCTGCCCTTGTTCAACAGGGGCATGTAATTACAATTCTTGATCTAATATTTCACAGCAGGGCCCATTTCTGCACCCACCAAGAGCGAGTGAGGACTTACAGTGTTGTGGCACCACCACCACCAAAGGCCTAATTTTTCTGCCCCTGTTAAACAGGGGCATGTAATTACAATTCTTGATCTAATATTTCACAGCAGGGCCCTGTGAGGGTTACAGTGTTGTGGCCACAACAACACCTAAGGCCCAAACTTCTGTTGAGTATATAGGGCAGGCCCCTACTTTCAAACATCTAACTTACAAACGACTCCTACTTGCAAACGGAAGGAGACAACAGGAAGTGAGATGAAATCTACCCCTAGTAAGGGAAATTCTCTCCTGTAAGAGTTAATATGGGAAAAACATTTCTCCTTTCCACTGATGCTTTCCAATCCTTGTTCCACAAAAAAACCCAAATTTTCAAAAAACATTTGTCATTGGGACAAAAAGTGAGGTGAAATCTTCTGAAGAGGAGGAAAGACAGCAAAACAAATGTCGCAGGGGTGATAACCCTTCTCTATGTTTTCCAAAAAGCTTAAAAAAGATTTTTTGGCTGGAGCTAAACACGTTTAAAATGTACCCTTTCAAAATTACAAACAGATTCTACTTAACAACAAACCTACAGTCCCTGTCTTGTTTGCACCGCCTGTATACTGCTGTTCAGAGTATATAGTGCCTGGTGGCCCCACACCTTTCCTTATTTTAATTTGGGTGCCCCTTAATATCCATACAAGACCCAAAGGGCCTGGTAATGGACTGGGGGGTACCCATGCCGTTTGTCTCACTGATTTTCATCCATATTGCCAGGACCCGACATTACATTAAACCCGCAAACAGTTTTAAATGAGATTTTTTCCTTTAAAAATTACATTTGGTGCAGGGACTGTTCTAAAAACGGGAAACACGCGTCACTTTACAGGCATACTATAGACACCCCCCAGGTACGATATTTAAAGGAATATTTCACTTTTTTTTTACTTTAAGCATCATTAAACGTACTGCTTCCTAAAAAACGCCCGTTTTTAAAAGGTTTTTTTTCATTGATACATGTCCCTTGGGGTAGGACCCGGGTCCCCAAACCCTTTTTAGGACAATACCATGCAATTAGCCTTTAAAATGAGCACTTTTGATTTCGAACGTTCGAGTCCCATAGACGTCAATGGGGTTGTAATGTTCGTGTGAATTTTCAGTCCGTTCGCAGGTTCTGGTGCGAACCGAACCGGGGGGTGTTCGGCTCATCCCTAGTGTGGATATGTCATAATTCTTGACATCTGAAGGACCTAACCCACAGTCCCATAACCCCACCCGTTATACATAAACTCTAACCCTTCCAAACCCCCACAAATGACATGACAAGATTTGGAGTAAATGGCCTTCACGCCTTTTTTATTAACAATTACTATAAAATGAAATAAATAACCATTACTTTCTTTCAATAACCATTACTAACTTTCTAGGTACTTTTTTGGGGTCTTCAAGGGAAACAACACACCACTGGTCACTGCGACCAACTTCTTTAAACTTTAGGTATCCAGTCGCCATCCCCCTGACTCAGAGACGGTACCCAACCTTCGCAGTATCCTACCTTTTACCACTTCCTGGTTATCCCCTCGTTAACCGGAAGGTACCAGAGAACCCCATACCATATATGGGTACCAACCATGTTATATGCATATAACATCCATCTTCTCCTCCTCCAAAGACCCACCACTGCCACAGAACAAGAGGGGTATTACCTTACCCTTGCATACACCTCCATACCCTCAGTCCTTGCTGTATGCCTTCCTGTAAATCTAGTGCCCACAGATCGGTTGCCACGTCATTAAGGTGCACCCCATCACTCCTAAGATACCTCCATGTATCCACCTCCAGCTCTCTATGATGTATGTCCACACCCCATTCCTAATCACGAACCTGCTCACTTCCTTGGTTACTTTTACTCGGGCCTTGTCCACCTTTTTAGCTGACCAAGCCCACCGCCAAGACATCCTGCCCACCATATCTGACTAAACAATGACTATCCCAG